>OZ004600.1:9942029-10499400 GCA_963924605.1 Malthinus seriepunctatus
AGAGAGTTATTGATAGATACAGAGATAAAGAGATAGATAAAGAGACTGATAAAATGAGAGAAAAACATAGTAAAATAGAGGGAGTTAGAGATAGATTCAGAGATAAGGAGATAGACTGATGAAATGAGAGAGAAACAGAGACAGAAACAAAAAAGAGACAGAAACAGAGATAAAGAGACAGACACGGAGATAAAGAGAGAGAGAAAGGAAAGTCCCCTGGGCTTTTTTCTGGCACTTCTCTCTCTCTCCCTCTCTCTCTTTATTTCTTCTCATTCTTTCTCTATCTCTTTATCTCCGTGTCTGTCTCTTTATCTCTGTTTCTGTCTCTTTTTTGTTTCTGTCTCTGTTTCTCTCTCATTTCATCAGTCTATCTCCTTATCTCTGAATCTATCTCTAACTCCCTCTATTTTACTATGTTTTTCTCTCATTTTATCAGTCTCTTTATCTATCTCTTTATCTCTGTATCTATCAATAACTCTCTCTATTTTACCATGTTTTCCTCTTATTTCAACCGTCTCTTTATCTATCTCCTTATCTCTGAATCTATCTCTAACTCCCTCTATTTTACTATGTTTTTATCTCATTTCATCAATCTCTTTATCTATCTCCTTATCTCTGTATCTATCAGTAACTCCCTCTATTTTACCATGTTTTCCTCTTATTTCAACAGTCTCTTTATCTATCCCCTTATCTCTGAATCTATCTCTAACTCTCTCTATTTTACTATATTTTACTCTCATTTCATCAGTCTCTTTATCGATCTCCTTATCTCTGTATCTATCAATAACTCCCTCTATTTTACCATTTTTTTCTCTTATTTCAACAGTCTCTTTATCTATCTCCTTATCTCTGTATCTATCAATAACTCCCTCTATTTTACCAAGTTTTTTCTCTTATTTCAACAGTCTCTTTATCTATCTCCTTATCTCTGAATCTATCTCTAACTCCCTCTATTTTACTGTTTTTCTCTCATTTCATCAGTCTCTTTATCTATCTCGTTATCTCAGAATATGTCTAACTCCCTCTATTTTACTATGTTTTTCTCTCATTTCATCAGTCTCTTTATCTATCTCCTTATCTCTGTATCTATCAATAACTCCCTCTATTTTACCATGTTTTTCTCTTATTTCAACAGTCTCTTTATCTATCTCCTTATCTCTGAATCTATCTCTAACTCCCTCTATTTTACTATGTTTTTCTCTCATTCATCAGTCTCTTTATCTATCTCCTTATCTCTGTATCTATCAATAACTCCCTCTATTTTACCAAGTTTTTTCTCTTATTTCAACAGTCTCTTTATCTATCTCCTTATCTCTGAATCTATCTCTAACTCCCTCTATTTTACTGTTTTTCTCTCATTTCATCAGTCTCTTTATCTATCTCGTTATCTCAGAATATGTCTAACTCCCTCTATTTTACTATGTTTTTCTCTCATTTCATCAGTCTCTTTATCTATCTCCTTATCTCTGTATCTATCAATAACTCCCTCTATTTTACCAAGTTTTTTCTCTTATTTCAACAGTCTCTTTATCTATCTCCTTATCTCTGAATCTATCTCTAACTCCCTCTATTTTACTGTTTTTCTCTCATTTCATCAGTCTCTTTATCTATCTCGTTATCTCAGAATATGTCTAACTCCCTCTATTTTACTATGTTTTTCTCTCATTTCATCAGTCTCTTTATCTATCTCCTTATCTCTGTATCTATCAATAACTCCCTCTATTTTACCATGTTTTTCTCTTATTTCAACAGTCTCTTTATCTATCTCCTTATCTCTGAATCTATCTCTAACTCCCTCTATTTTACTATGTTTTTCTCTCATTTCATCAGTCTCTTTATCTATCTCCTTATCTCTGTATCTATCAATAACTCCCTCTATTTTACCAAGTTTTTTCTCTTATTTCAACAGTCTCTTTATCTATCTCCTTATCTCTGAATCTATCTCTAACTCCCTCTATTTTACTGTTTTTCTCTCATTTCATCAGTCTCTTTATCTATCTCGTTATCTCAGAATATGTCTAACTCCCTCTATTTTACTATGTTTTTCTCTCATTTCATCAGTCTCTTTATCTATCTCCTTATCTCTGTATCTATCAATAACTCCCTCTATTTTACCATGTTTTTCTCTTATTTCAACAGTCTCTTTATCTATCTCCTTATCTCTGAATCTATCTCTTACTCCCTCTATTTTACTATTTTTTTTCTCTCATTTCATCAGTCTCTTTATCTATCTCCTTATCTCTGAATCTATCTCTAACTCCCTCTATTTTACTATGTTTTTATCTCATTTCATCCATCTCTTTATCTATCTCTAACTTCCTCTATCTTTATATCTGTCTCTCCCTTTCTAGTTTTCTCTTTTAATATCAGCTGTCATACTCATCTGTTATTTAATCTCATATAGCAATCTCATCTGCCTCTGTCATCTCATTTCACACAAGTAAAGAAGAACTCTTTGTATTACAGATTTAGCCAGCTAGAATTTATTGTCTTATGTATTAAGACTTCATTTGCCTTCAACAAATTTACTTTTTGCTTTTAAAATCCAAAGTTAATTGAAAATTAAGAAGAGTATTGAGAGAAAAGAGTCTTAAAGACTACAAGAGTGCCGTTTTCTTGGGAAAAAATATCAAGATTTACATCAGTTTACTATTTATTAAAATAAAAAATACACAAAAATATATATAAGAAAATATATAGTATAATAAAAATATATAAGTATACAAGAAAATAAAAATAATATACTATTAATTAATTAATTTTACAAATTCAAAACTAATCATTTGTAAACAATTTAATATTGATTGACGGGTCAACGCTTAGAAATCACCAAAGCGAGATTCAAGAGACATAACAGTCCCTTTAATGATTCAGTATTGTGTCCTAATCGATGTATGCAGCAGAAATTAAAAATAATAAAAATAGCTATACCATTAAAAAAAAGATTAAAGGTTGCAGCCCAAGGCATGGGCTGCAACAAGTCCACCCCTCGTTAGATTTGGAAAGAAATAACTGTAACAAATAAAGCTTGAGGAGTCATCGCTTGAGGAGTTCGGCTCATCAAGCGGTGGTCCACAAGACATAATACATAATTAAAACAATAAATAATTACAAAGTATTAATTAATATTAAAACTGGTAATGGCTGCTTATCGGGTAGCTGCTAGGTAGGTGGCGTCGCTTCAACCCTGCACCTTGTCCGAGAGAGTACGAGGGGTGGCACCCCCGTCCACCACTGGGGGTTGTCCTCGAAATTGTCGGTTGTTGCTCCTCCTCCTTAGTCTCTAATGCGCATGCGCGTGGACTCCGTGTAGGAGTGCGCATGTGCGTTGGCGCCGGGCGGGGAGGGGTAGGGGGGAGGGGACCGCCGACCCCCCTCCCACCTACCCCTCCCCGCCCGGCGCCAACGCACACCCACATTCCAACATGGAGTCCACGCCCATCGCCACATTAAAGACTACGAAAGAGGAACAACCTCCGACCAATTCGAGGACAACTCGCAGTGGTCTTAGAGGTTGCTTCCCCTCGCGCTCTCTTTAACGTGGAGAAGAGCTGTTGGAAGCAACTTACCTAGCTGCTACGTCATCGCTAGCGATGACCAGTAAATAGGGGTAGCTACCCTTCTAAGCAAGCAATGAATTTAAATTGAAAAAAATTAATTTAAAAAAAACTAATCGAGAGGTGTAGCTACCCTTCTACTTAAATACAATCCAAAATAAATTAAAAATAAATTAATCCTCGTCCATCCTCATGTTGGGGATCGTCCAACCGTCCATCCTAATCCTCATCCTCATGTTGGGGCCAAAACCAAAAGACACTGTCGGTGTGATGAAGGAAAGCATCTTTCCGCGTCAAAGGTAACCTGAAACTAATTTAGAAATGTCGTAGTTTTATGTACCTAAGGGCACAAACTGAATCGTTAAAAGGACTTTTGCTTCTTAAATTTTAGTATTAATCGCCCAATGATTATTTACAATTAATTAATTTTTAGTAACCAATAATAAAAAATACGTATTTCGATTCAAAATATCTCGAAAGCCCAGTGAGAAAATAAACTTAGGTAAATTAAAATAACTTCAACTTGGTTTCATTCAGTTTTCTTGTAATCCTCTTCATGTGGACCAAAAGGCACTGCAGTTACCGGATCATCTTTCCAAATAAAAAGATCCAACGTCTACTGAAATAAAATGAGAGATGTTTTAATTACTTTGCTTTAGACAACCGATGATTATTTTCAATTAATTAATTTTTAATTTGCAAAATAAATTAGTAATTTAAAATACGTAAGCAAAATGCAAAATGTAAGAAACTGCTATGATATGCCGCTTCAACATTAATAAAAATTGTTCAATTAAAAATTGTACTTAATTTAGAAAATATCGTTATTAAGAAATAAGGTGTTTAAGTAAATGAAAAATACGTGATTAGCTCAACTAATAATTTTTGAAGAAACTAAATTCATCTAAATTGGGTTCACCCAATTGCAAGTAATTCTAATCAACAAAATTAAGATGAAAGAATCTGCAGATTCTATATTATGGTAGTAAAGAAGGTACCGGAAGAAAGAAGTTATTAGGAAAAAGGGGATTTACATTTGATTTGAGACAGTTTCTAAAAAAAAGTAAATTGAAATTTTTATAAGTAAACAATAAATTTTGCTTAATTTATACATGGTTTTAAAAAAAAGCATTCACTACTTTAAGAGCGTGTAATATACATAAAATTGAGTAACAGAAGTTATATTAAGGGGTTTGCAATACTTCATACTTTTTTGTGACCACAACTCAAAAGTATGAACTATTTGACACCCCTCTGTACACATTAAAATGAGTAGAAAAAGTTATATTGAGGGGTGTTCAGTAGTTCATACTTTTTGAGTTGTGGCCGTAACTCGAAAAGTATGAACTATTGGACACCCCTCAATTATAACTTTTTACTCATTTGAATGCGTACTACACGGTCTTAAAGTTGTGAATGCCTTTTTTAATACCCTGTATGTTTAATAAAATTTGATTTTCTGTACATCGTAGCAATACTTTCTAGTTTAGAGAATTAAATTCTACATTTAACTGTGCAATAAAAATTAGGAATTGAAGAAAAAAATACGGGTGCCCTAATTTTAAGTAGATATGATATCCTAAAAGTTTGTTCGAGCATTTTGGTTACACCCAGAAGTTGCTCACAAATACCTCGAAGACTCTTTGAGAAAGTTATACTTACAATAACTTCATCTTAGTCCCTTAAAAGTTTTAGTAATCCTCTTGTTCTGGGACCAAAACAGCGTCAGTTAACGGACCATCTGTCAAAGTCAAACGTAGATTTGCAACTGAAACAAATTAGCACATATTAGAATTATGTCACGACAATAACTGAATCGTCAAAAGCATTAGTCACTAGTGCCTTTTATATTTATGATTGTTTGAATTACAAAGCAAAGTAATTAATTAAACAAATTAATTTATTTAGTAAATTAGTTTAATTAGTTAAGGGAAGTTATCTCAACATGTTTGAAGAAATAAAGTATCAGATTACTTTGGAATTACATACCAATTTAAATTAGTTAAATGTTTTAGTATGTAATAGGCATGTGTCGATTAACTAATTAAAAATACAAGGTGTAAGCAAAGTGCTTCAATAAAGTTCTAGGAGGGTGAGTTCTCTACTTAAAATTAGGTACTTACTTTAATTTTAGTAGTTATCGCCCAATGATTATTTCCAATTAATTAACCAATAATTACAAATATTTTGATTCAAAATATCTGAATATGTGAGAAAATAAACTTAGGTAAAATAACTTTAACTTGGTAGGTTTTCTAAAAATCCTTTTGATGTGTACCAAAAGACGATAGAACGGAAACTGAAATAAGATATGTTTTAGTATATGTTTCGATTAAGTAATTAATTTTTATTTTTCAATATAAATTAATTAAAAATACATGCAGCATGCAGCATAGCAAAAAGCAAACAACTTCTAGGGTGTCTTCTCTATTTAAAATTAATTAAAATTACTTACTTAAATTTTAGTAATTTTCGCCCAATGATTATTTCGAATTAATTAACTTTTAGTAACTAATAATTAAACATATTTTGATCCAAAATAGCTCGAAAGTAAATAAACTTGGGTAAAATAACTTCAACTTGCTCCATTAAGTTTTCTTGTAATCCTCTCGTTGTTCGGCAAAATGAAGAACTGTTAGTTACAAGACCATCTTTCAAAGTCGAAGATTTGAACGGAAACTGAAATAAGAAACATTTTAGTATGTATTAGGCATAGTCAACCAATGATTATTTTCAATTAAGTAATGAATTTTTAATTTGCAAAATAAATTAAATAAACATACGATTTTTTCACAAAGTTTTACTTTAAATATTTACAAGGAACCAGAAGAAGGAAAGCATTTTCGGGAATATTTATTGCTATTTAGTAAATTAATTTAATTAGTTAAGGGAAGTTGTCTAAAATTTTTTGAAAAAATAAAGTATCGGAGTAAGTAGGTACTATGGATTTACATAATAATTTAAATTAGTTAAATGTTTAATTGTTATGAGATATTTTACATAGAACGAAGTTTATTAACTAATAAGCCTACTAAATGTATTTGCAAAATGGCTCTTTCTCTTATACATACTTTAGATATTCTTAAAAAGACGAAAAGTACTTACATTAATCGTTGTTAATTTTCTTGTAATCCTAGGTCCATTGGTCTGTGGAATTATTCTGGTATAGAGAGCACTTAACGAACGATCTTTCCTGTTCAAAAGTTGAATGCAATCTGAAACAAATTACGAAATGTTTACTATGATAGACACAAAGTGAATCATTGCAAATTCAATGTTCTTATCTATTTTTAATTTTTTTAACTTTCACGAAATTTATTCTTATGCTTATCGCCATATTATACAGGATGTTGAAGAGAATAGAATTTCAAACATGTGTTTACATGATAATTTAAATTAGTTTAATGCTAATTGTTATTGTTAATTGTTACTTAAAGCCTATTTTGAAATTAGGGCAAAACTCACTTAATTAATCAACTCTAAAATATTACTTGCCAAAAATTTCTTACAAATACACCCTTAAAAATAATTAAATAATGCTATTGGTGAATTTGAACATTAATAATTAATTGTATTTTTTGTTAAAACTAATTTAATGAAAGTAATCCCTACTCTTTTTCTTATTTTAGAGAGTTAATGAATGACCGACTCAATTACCGGGTAATTGCATTAATTACCTACATACGAATTACTGATTATTTTGACTCGATCCTTATGTTTATGTAAATTAATGGCTACGTATTTAAAGCACAACCTAATTAAAAATATTTTTTAATTTTTATAACAATTCAAAACAGTGAATTAAAACGCTTTAAATTTATTTAATAATTAGTTAGCTAGACAAAAGTTATAAATATCATAAATCTTACTTACAAAATTTTTTCACTCGTTTTATTGGGAATGCAACTGGCAGCTTTCTTTCCACAATTCCAACTCTGGAATTGTTGTCCGTGTCTGTTCATTTTCTGTTAATCCCTAGGTTCTGTTGTTAAACGCACTGGCACTTCAGGAACGATCCTTTCGACTCAGAAGTTCAAACGAAACTAAAACAAATTACGAAGTTTTACTATAAATGACACAGAGTGAATCATCAAATACTTTATCAATTGTTGTGCCTTTGTAAATTTAAACTTCAGATTTACACAACAATTATTATGTAACGAATATGTATTTTTATTCTTGTAAAAGTTAATTATTTATTGTTGCTAAAAACTTGGAAGGATAAAAAAATAATGTTCTAATTTAAAATTACTGTTATTTTATTAATTCCCTAAATATTAATTTATTTAATTATTTTGTTTATAAATAATCTTCAGAAATAAATTAAATAATGCAAAGTAATTTATTTAACACATAGGTCATCCTTTGCTTTGATACTCGCATATTATTGGTTGATATTTCTTTAGTGGTAGGAAATTGGTAGGAGAAAGTTAATATAAGTGCCAGTTTCGCCATAAGTTCAGATTCTTATCAGTAACACAGATCAGCAAATTTTAGAAAAATAAGGGTTACTCTTGTTGAAAATCAACTTTCAATTTTCGAATATTTTTTAATTGGAAGTTGTTCTTTACATTAAAATAAGTATTTCTACCAATTATTAATTAATTTACTTCAATATTATGGGTAGAAATTTAAGTATTGTGATCAATAATTATTTTTAATTTATAGAATAAAGCTATGTTATTAATATTATTTTAATAACAAATAATTTTTTATTTTAAATTTTAATACCTAATTAATTAAGTTTGATGTGTAGGTATGTAGTATTTAAGTTATATTTGAAAAATTATCTATACTTGTAATTACATATTTAATAATTAATTATAATAAAAGTATAAATTTAGTTATATAATTGTTTCACTGCAATTGAAGGATATTAATTTCTTATAATATAGTTTTTCTGAACCGAGATAATTTATAACACAACATTTTTTTATAGACGAAGATATTTGTTATGAAGTTTTTAATACACTTTGATTTTTTTAAAATTTTTTTATGAGCTGAGATTTTTATGCATCCTTTTTGATTAAAAATTTGTTATATAAATCTCCAAATTATGGGAAAACGGTCCATAAAATTAGAAATTGTTCCCAATAATAACAAAGGTTACTGTTTTAAATTTTGAAGAACCAACAACCCTAAACTAATTATGCTATGCAGTGCCTCTTTAATTTTTCATAACTCAAAATTTTGGGAAGCGGCCTTAAAATTGGCAATTTTGAATATACTCAAAATATATACTTTTTTATAAACTAAACAGTTTTATATGCGACCAGACTTTTTTCTACAAAAAATTTAATCACGTATATAAGTACTGGAAGTTTATGTAACGTGCACCACCTCCTGGGGGTTAAGAAATATAAACAAAAGTTATAACACAAATAAAACGCAAAAGATTAATTTATACCATCTTTAATTTATAAATGAATTTAAATTATTTTTTTTACATAAAAGGATATTAATAAATGCAATACACCATATCAAATTATTAATATTAATGTAAGTGAGTTATAATTAAAATTATAATCACTAATAAGCTTATCAATTAACTTGAATTACAAAATAATTGTTGATCAGGATATTTTAATTTTTACGCTTAATATTAAAGTAAATTAATTAATACTTGGTAGAAATACTTATTATAATGTAAAGAGCAACTTGCAATCAAAAAAAATTGGAAAATTGAAAGTTTATTTTCACAAGAGTAACCCTTATTTTTCTAAAATTTGCTGATCTGTGTTACTGATAAGAATCTGAACTTATGGCGAAAATCGGACTTATATTAACTTTCTCCTACTCATTCCCTACCACTCAAGAAATATCAACCAATAATATGAGAGTATGAAAGTTGCCTATATGATGGGCGTAATTTACTTTTCACGACAAGAATTTATTTATTAAAAAACTGGCTCAATTTATAATTTACCTGCTAGTAACTAAGAGTTTCGAGATTATATTAATGATAAACAAGAACTACACATTCACCAATGGATGTTCTTAAGTTGCTTGAATGAGGTCATTTGTAAATCGAATAAAAATAATTATCCTTTGCATCTTTTTAAAGTTGAAATACAAAAACCAAATTTTGGTGAGTGGTTATTTTGTTACCCTTATGTTCAGTAACCAGGTACAACAAAAAGTTACAAAGGGAAATAAATTTATAAGGATAATTATTTTTAATAGGTTTGGTCATAGACTTCTAAATTACTCTCTGGTTTAGTGAACTGAAATTTGCAAATGAAATATGTATTTACATTTTACGATTATAAATTGAAGAAATTTTTAATAAATACACCCTTATGACAAACATGAGAAAAATAATTAATACTTAATTGAATTTATCATTTTAAAAGTTATCATTTCTTATACTTCGGGTATTTTTCCACTTACACAAAAATTACTTTTTCTGTAATCGAGATTTCAGACTAATTGTTTAAACATTAAAAAAAATTAAATTAAAAAGTTACATTTGATAAAATTAGTTTAATTTTTCGAACTTATTGTAATGTTTCTGTTAAATTATTTTAATAGACAACAAAGAAAGAAAAAATCAGTTTTGAACTTTGGGTGTCCCACAATTTATCGTTTAACATACAAAAATGAGAATTACAAGAACTATAAATTTACAAAAAGATGTTGTTTGCAAGTTCTAGTATGCCCACGAAACTGAAGAAATGAACTTGTTTATTACATCACATCATTTCAAAATTAAAATGCAAACAAAAAATTTTTATTCATGGTTGTTTTCGTACCCTAAAGTTCAAGAACTGGCTATGACAAATATTTACGAAAAAAGTTACTTCAGAAAATTAATTATAATTAAAATATTCTCTGTACCTTATTTGTATTTCTGTTATTCCTTGCATTGCGTATTAGATCCTTATAACGATATAAATAATACACTAAAGTCTTGTGACTAGAAGTAAACAGTTCGACTAACAAATACAAACTGAAGCTCAAACAAGAAATTAGGTAAGAATGACTATCGATCATATTACATTTTGAACTTTTTATCTATTTTATTTTAAAAGTAAACTTATATTAGTCATTGATCAATAAATTTAACTGTGATATTCACATAGTTTCTTAGATTTAGCAAATTTTTCCACTTCAAATAAGAAGTACTTTTTGTGTAATTAAATGATTCCTTATTTTTAAATCTATCTTTCTAAAAATTAAATTAAAAAACTAGTTACAATTTTTTTAATTGAATCCTTTTAACTTATTTTAATAAACTTCAATAAATGTTAGAAGGGTAATGTAGGTACTGGTTTTCTAAACGTATTCTTCAAATTCCAATTTGTTTTCCTGCTGCAATAAAATATAAAATAATTAGAAGTTAAAAGAAGATTAACGAGTAATACGTTATCATAAAGATTCTACAGGTGAGGGCACATAAAGTTGTTCTGCCAGTTATTTAACAATGAGCTAGTAATTACCAGTAAAGACATCCTAACAAATTATTTTAGGACAATCAGAAAACATCAAACTTTGTGCCCTCAAAAGTAACAACATGCAATAAAATTATAACGCTACAAGTAAAAATTTAAGTTCCAGCTCTTTGAAACTCAAAAAATATTTTTACCTATTATCCCTCAAGTTCATCTCTTCTTCTGAGGATGGACACAGTTGGATTCATTTCTTTCTTCCAAGAACAGGACTTTTATTTTGTAGTTTTGTATTTAAGTTAGTTCTGCACGCTGTAACATACCAAAAAGTTTTAAAGTGAACTGAATTACATAAATATAAGTTGGGGCTGAGATGATGAATTAGAATTTTCATCTACTGTGTTGAGGTTGGTGTCTTGAATGATATTAATTAATCATATCATAACACACAATAGTAAATAAAAATTCTATCTCAGCTGCTGAGTTTTCATAAATTTGCCCAATGAATTTAATTAATTAAGTGCTCTGCTTCTTAATATTAATAAGAGCAAACTGAACAACAAAATATTAATTGAATTGAAAAAAAACACTTACAAGCAATATATAATTATACTAAAAATGTCTCTTATTCACATCATGATGTATTCTTGAAGTTGGCAGGTTCCATTTGATACCTATGACCTTCTCTACTATGATTACTCTTTCCATAACATGATGAGTAAAAGATTATATAATTTCAAATTGAATTGAGTTCAAGGAGCTGTTTCAAAGTGTTGACGCTCCACTACGCAATCAAATTTTTAGGTCAATTCAATAATAATGAAACTTCAATTAACATTAACACTCAATATTCTTCTAGCGTCTTTTAGATTTTGAATGCTAAAACATTATACCGTTAGAAGCAATATAAAACAAATACAGTAGACCTCGATTATAACAACCCCAGATATCGTGAACCGTAGGTTCTAGTAAACTAAATGTTAAGTCTCGGCAGTATTATCCACATAGCGTAATTACGGCTTATTATGAACTTTTGATATAACGAATCGATTCTGAGTCCTTTAAGGTTTGTTATATCGGATGTCTATTGTATTCATTTTGATTATAAATAACTGTTAATGTTCCTGTCAATCATTGTTAAATAAAACTAACTTACAGCATAAATGATATTCAAGGTTCAGGCATCACTTCTAGGATTAAAATAAACAATAAAAGCCAGTGAAGCCAGTATTAAAAAATCTGTTCGTTGATATTCAATTGTTGTAATTGCCTACTTTCTTTTCATTATTATTTTAATGTTCACACCGGACTTTTTCAACTCATTCAGTCAGTCTTCTTTCACATTTTAATCTCTACCCCTTTATATTTCTAATACATTGCTTCGGCTATCTCCACACATTTGAATGCTTCCTCTTGTGCTTCAACTCCGAGGTTTCCATTTTCCTACGTCTAGTAATCAGCCTGTGTTGATAGGTCTCGAATGCTACTACATCGATAGAATTAGAATACAAGTACTGGTTTTCGCAAACTCATTCTTCACATCTAATGTTTTCCCGCTGCAAGAAAATACAATAATTACAAGTTAAAAGGAAACTCCGACTAGTACAATTTATAAAGAGTTAATGACAAGTAGAATTTAATTACCACTCAACTCTAATAATATACATATACATCTTCTAAAAAATTTTAAAATATTGCAAACAGCCACTAACCTCTGTGTTTGTGGTTGGTCACATGGGTGGCTGTGGTGTGAGATCACACGGCATGTAGCGTTTTGTTTTATTCGATTACACTGGTGTATGAAAGGTTGCCTATGCGGTAGGCGTAAATATATGCGTTAACTTTAATGATTGCTCGATTATTCCTCGTATTTTATGATTTGTTAATTTATTACAACTTGTGACTTCATCAAAAAAAATTTTTCATAAATTGTGAACATTTTAGTGAATTCACTTTCAGTCACATATCATTCACATACTGTGGAGTTCACAATTTTTCTTTTAATGGTAGTTTTCTAATAGAAAGTCTGAAGTCAAAAGTACTCAAAAATTAATATTAATTTTTATTATCTTCTAGAAAATTTGTACAGGAAATTAAATTATTAAGTTTTCATGAACTGAAGACGATTTTTGATCTTTTGCCATCTCCATGAACGTAGGTAATTATCTATTTACGCATTTCTCTTGGACATCTTTTATTAAGTAAACAATAGCAACATAACATGGACCAGATTAGAAGCCCTCGCTTGATCTTCTATAATTCAATTTTTCTATGGAAATGACGATTTAAATAAAACCTTAGCATTTTTCGAATTTTCCAGATGTAGATTCAAAATCACCTAGAATTCTTGGTTTCATTCCTGCGTTCTAAATAAAAAAATAAAATTTATTAATCAAATTTTCATGTCTATAAACAGAATATTAGACCAGTGACAGTGTCTCACTTGGTCTCACGTTTTTGGTGCCATTGATCAAGTCTTTGAGCAAAACAGCAATCATAAATAATACACATGAAAAGTTCCTATACAGAGAGAGGTCTAAAAGTGTGGAACGGCCTTAATAACTTCTAAACGAATTGACCAAATGGAATGAAATTTGGAAGAAATAAATAACGTAATTTAATATTTAAAAAAATTTATCATTAACATCTTCAGAGTAATGGCGTCGGGATAAGTTTTTTGAAATAGCAAGGGGGGTATTTTTTTGATATTTCCTGAAAGAGCATTCCACTCTGATTTCAGACATGTGCTACAAATAAGGATTTCGATTAAAAAATTTTTCAAATTTTTGGGATTTCCAATGAAAATTAATAAGGAAATTTTTACAAAAGTTTTCCAAATGCACTTGAAAGAAGAAGAAACTGTTAGTGAAGAAGGAAACTCACAAATTTTTTTTCTGAAGCGAGAAATAAGTAACGAAATGTTACTCTAACAAAAAGTTAATTATTTTACTAGCATTGAAATAGGTAACTCAAACAGTTAAATTATTTAACTTTTTTTAATCGACACCCCTATGTCTGAAATCAGAATAAAATACTCTTTCAGAAAATACCAAAAAATTACCCCCTCGCTATTTAAAAAAATTGACCCCGACGCAATTAGTCTGAAGATTTAATAGATAAAAATTTTTAATCGTAGTAAAAAAATAAGAATAATTACGTTATTTACTTCTTCCAAATTTCATTTCATTTGGTCAATTCGTTTAAAAGTTTTTAAGACCGTTCTACACTTTTAGACCTCTCTGTATATTTTCGTAAGCTTAAGGTGGAAAGTTCTGCTTTAGTAAATAATTCTTCATTGACGAACGAAGCGTACGAAAACAAAAAATTTGAAATGTCTTTACAGTGTTGATGTCCCTGCAACTGCCCTTTTGGCAAAACAGTAAGCTGTCCTTGAATGGTAGGCAATTGTATACCGAATTTAGCCAAAATACGGGCTAGCTCAACTGAAATTCTGAAAAAGTATGAAAACTTTTTGACGATTTTTTGACAAAAATGTAAAATATAAACATGGTTGTAGTGCGCGACAAAGGTATTTTCATTCTTTTACTTGATGATACGCTTCACAAGCATGACACTTGTAAGCAATTTTTATCAATTTTCATTACATATTTGAAAAGCTAAGGTATTAATAATTTAAAAAAATGCCTTGTAGCGCACTATAATACACCTTGCACTTTAGTTTGCAAAAAAATTTTTTTAAAACAGTGACAAATTACGGCGGAATTTAAGGTGGCCGAACCCATTAAAATTAGTAGCGGAGCTTACCCCCTTAAGCAGCTAGCATATATCGTCACCATCACGCCAGAACCACGAATGTGCAAAATGTTAGTTTTGAGAAAAACGCAATTGAATGATTTGTTATGTTGCTATAATTCAACAGTTTATAATCTGGATGTTTGAATCCTAAATTTTAAAGCACAATGGCGTATAGTTTGAAATGCAATTTGCCAATTTTGAATATAAATAATAATGTTTAAACAAATGCACATTCGTTGTTTTGGCATGGCATTTTTTAAATTTTCACTACACATTCATTTTTATTGTAAAGTACAACAAGTAGCAAAATCAACAAAAGACATTAAAATATACTTTATTTCTATTTATTGCGAAATAATCAAATCAAAATAAACGTGCTTTGGATTAACTAACATAAACAAAATATTAAATTATTCACTCTGAATCCTCTTCTTCCTCTGCATCTGGCTGATTCAATCTGTCTCGTTCATTTGTATTGCTTTTTAGATTCTTATAAAATCCGTGATGAGCTTTTGGTATGGTATTATCTGCGCACATTTTCTGCAGATCTCGAAATTTTGGTATTGATATTGGCAATTCTGTTTTATAAGCATTGTTAACAGCTTTTGGACGTCTCCCACGTTTGGGTTTTAACTGCACTTCAACAAACTCATCGTCTTTAAAACTTTTTTGTAGAAAATGTTTGAAGAATTTTTTCTATACTGAAGCCAAAAAATAGACCACCACGGTAAATTTGCAACGTAGTTTTCAGAGCCAAATTTAAAATCTAGAATATCATCATACACTAAATTTTCAACATTGAATGGGGTGGGTTTATTGCGTGCGCTTCTGATTAACTGTGCCCAACCCTCTGGTGTATAAACAGGAACAAATTTAGCTTTTCTTTCTATTTTGGAATGGATAGAATCGCATTCCATTTCGGTATGGGATGTCTCTTTACTAAATCTAAGCACATTGTAGCAAAAATGAAATTTTTCTGTTGGCCACCACACCCATCTGACATCATCCTAAGTTCAGAAACATTATATTATGTGATTTAACATACTTCCAAATACAAGTGGATATTTCGTTTGCTCCTCGTTTTCCTTGGGTCTCGTCCCACAAATAACATGCAACTTCTGCATCCCCTAAATTATAAATCGTCAAATTATAGACTGCTAGTTTTCGAAGATAAAAAATTTGTCCAGCAAATCCTTTTGGCGTATTTAATACGGCTTGGAGGTCAAAATTAATAGACAATATTCCTACATTTTCTTTGGCCATTTGTTTATCTGCATCTCTTTCTTTACGAGCTCCTTCTTTTCTTTCAATATGCTTTCTGTATTCTTCCTCAAATTGTTCTGCATTTAAGGAATGATAGTCTAAACATTTCTTGCAGTGATCTTTTTTTGGTTTAAAAAACCCTAATTTATAATCTCGAAATATTAACCTGTACTTTTGAAATAAAACCGTTTTTTTTATCGTTCTTTTTTGCTTCATCCTTATACATCTTGTACATAATTTTTATGTTTAAAGTAGAGTCCAAGTAGCGTTTTTCACTTTTCTACCTGCAATAATGGGATTCTACAGATGGGAAAGAGAGTATGTGGGTCCGTACTTCCTTTTCAATTTCTACAGACAATTTATTTGCAGGCGTATGCAATGTTGTGTTACGTCAAAATCACGAATGTGTCAAATAAATATAACAAGTGAACTTTTTTTTTTAAATCAACCAAACCAGAAACACGAATGTGCCACATTCGTTTTTCTGGCAAAGTGATCTTTACTCAATAACCACTCTCGCGATTTTAGAACTATTGCTAGGCACCTTTATTTACACTCTGATACATTCGTGCTTCTGGCATATCAAAATATAAATAAAATGCAGTTTATTGACAAGGAAATCTAAAAAACACCAAAATGACACATTCGTGGTTCTGGCGTGTTGGTGACGATATTATTTATGACTTTACCTATCTCTCAGGTTACAAATGTAGAACGTCAACGTGTAAAAATAGCAGTCAAAATAGCTTTTAATGGAGTCGTATTAGACTGAAAAGGGTATAAACTGCGAAGTACCCACACCTTGAACGAATTTTGATGAAATTTTTTTTATTGATTTCTAAATACCCTAAAGATCAAAGTTTATATTGTTAAAAAGTGTGCATTTGCCTCATCATCTTTTTAAACCACTTCTTGTGAACTGAATTTTCAAAATCATAAAAAAAGAATTTTTATTTCAAAATTTTGCGTGCAAATGCTTACGCGTTTGATAATTAGTAACTAAGCAACAAGTTTACGGAAAAAAAAAATTTAAAAACGCATGATGAAATTCTTATTAACATTTACTTAATAGTAACTAATGAAGCACTTCGAGGCATCTCAGAAACTTCAAATTTGGCACCAATGTATATGATGTCCTCAAGATTAATAAAAAAAAGTCTTCAAGTTCTGAAAACCCTCTGGGGCCGATTTAAAGGGGGAGGGGGACAACACCCCCGTTTTTTATTTAAAAAAATTAGACTTATCTAGAGATCTTTAGAGTGTGTTCTACAACGACACCAAATTACAAGTTCCTAGGATGCTTAAAAGTGCTTGTAACTCCAAGTAACGTCATCTTACGAATTTGCTGAAAAATAATAACACTGAGAAGAACCAACTCCTTGATCGAATTTTAATGAAATCTTTTTTATTAAATTCTAAATACCCTAATGATCAAAGTTTATACTGTGAAAAAGTGTGCATTTGCCTCATCGTCTTTTTAACCAATTCTTGTGATTTTGTTACTTTGAGTCACAAGCACTTTTAAGCATCCTAAGAACTTGAAATTTGGTGTCATTGTTCATTACACTCTAGAGATCCCTAAAAAGGTCCGATTTCCTCTAAAAAGTACGGGGGCGTCCCCCCTCCCCTTTCAATCGACTCCCAGAGGGTTTTCAGGACCTGAAGACTTTTTTTATTAATCTTGAGGACATTATATACATTGGTGCCAAATTTGAAGTTTCTGAGATGCCTAGAAGTGCTTCACTAGCTCTTGTTTATTAAATGTTAATAAGAATTTGATCATGCATTTTTGAAAATTTTTTTCCGTAAAATTGTTGCTTAGTTACTAATTATCAAACCCGTAAGCATTTGCACCCAAAATTTTAAAATAAAAATTCTTTTTCAGCTAATTTTTATGATTTTCAAAATTGAATTCACAAGAAGTGGTTTAAAAAGATGATGAGACAAATGCACACTTTTTAACAATATAAACTTTGATCTTTAGGGTATTTAGAACTCAATAAAAAAATTTTCATCATAATTCGTTCAAGGCGTGGGTTCTTAGCAGTAAAATCCTCGTTTACTACACTATTTCACGCATTATAAAAGTTTGATAAAACATTAAAAAAAACGCCTCAATAGAAATATGATATTTTTTTAGCATTCTTAATGGAAAACGCAGTATAAAGGGTTGGCCACACTACATGATTTCTCATAGGAGAAGTCATATCATATGACTTCTCCTATGAGAAATCGTAGCAAAATAATAACCAAAAATAATAGGGAATTTTCAGAATAAAACTGTTAGTTATTTACCATATTTGGGGTAAATAACCAACAGTTTTATTCTGAAAATTCCCTATTTTTTGCTATGACCGAGCTTATTATTTAGCTATGATTTCTCATAGGAGAAGTCATATGACTTCTCCTATGAGAAATCATGTAGTGTGAACCAGCTTTAATATTGTGATACCAATTGTTTTAGTTTCTTAGCCCTCTTATTTTTTTAAGAGCATCCAAATACATAAAACGTATATTTTGATGTTTAAAAATTGATTTTGCTAATAACTCTTGATAGTAGGGTGCTTTTTGAGATTTTAAACGACTAAAAATGACTTTAGTGAGGGGCTTGGGGTTACAACCTGAAACCTAAACAGAATTAAAGAATGTATTTTTGTATTTCAAAATCCAAAAGCTGTCCATTTTTGTCCTGTGCAGAAGGGCACTATGGTCAAAAATAGAGTTATGTAGCTGACAGGTAGAAATACACCTCAACTTTATTTTGGCACAAAAATGGAGTTCGTTTTTGTAAAAGTTAATTTTTTATGAATTTTCAAAAAATTCAAATTACACAGACGCTTATGGGAAGAAATAGTTTAAAACGTCGATTTCTCCGTTTTTATAATTGAAAATTTTATTAAATGTCAGAATTTTTTACGTTTGCACTGCCTTTACTCGAAATGTATTTTAGATAACTGGAATTTGAAAGAAAAATCCAATTTTTCCAACTTTTTGACTAGAAAACCAGTTTTGGTGTTCCAAAATTATTTTTTATGTTTTTTTGAATCATTATTAATGTTCAAAAATACGTGAAAAATGATTCCACACCCAAAATTAGTTTGTAGCCAAACTCTTAAAAAATTGATTTTCTGTTTTCAAAGAATGGTGGCCGAAAAAATGGATTGTTATGATTATTTTATTTTTCATCTAAAAGAGCATTAAATTTCCTACCTTGCAAGAGAAAATTTTTTGTAAGACTATCAGTTGCTCACAGCAAATATGCACAAGAAAATTTAAACTAAAATCCAAAGTGTGGCCGTTGTCCTCAATATTTTTGAACCAAACTTGCAACATGTATTTATCATTATAATGATAAATACATTTTATTACAACAATTATAATTTGTTCTAATAATCTAGACATTATAAACGAAGGTAACAAACCCACCTTTATAAACGCGATTCGCCAAGAGGTTCTTGACCTCACCCTGGCCACTCCGTTTGTAAGCCAAAGTCTCAAAAACTGGAGAGTGATGGAGGAGTCATCCTTCTCTGATCACGCCTCTATAACTTTTGATATAGAGAGCGCAAAAGTAGAAATAGTGAAATGCAGAGTTCCTAAAAAGACGGACTGGTGCCTCTACAAAGAGTCACTAAGAACCGATCTAGAAGGTCTCCAATATGAAGTAGCTACTACAGAGGACTTAGAAGCAGCCTCTAACCACTTAAGTCAGTGTATAATAGCATCATATGAAGCTAACTGTCCACTGAGAAAAAGAACAATATGTCGAGATGTACCTTGGTGGAATGCTGAACTGGCAAAACTAAAAGTTACGGCCAGGAAAGCATTCAATAAGGCTAAAAAGAATGGCCTATGGGATAACTACACCGAAGCCCTAACAAGGTACAACAAAGAACTGAGAAAATCTAAAAGACAATCATGGATGCGCTTCTGCGAGGGGATCGATAAAACGGCCCCAGTAGCGCGTATCCAGAAAACACTGTCTAAAGACCACTCAAATACCATTGGGCTCTTAAAACAGCCCAACGGTTCTTATACAGATAATACCGGAGAAAGTTTAAAAGTGTTGATGGAAACACACTTCCCGGGATCCAAGGTAAGAGTTACAACGAACGAGACGCACATAATGTCCCACATCAATGGAAACCTAAGTTCCAGTAGGGATAGCAGACGTTTGGCAGGAACAATCTTCACCCAAGAGAAAGTGATATGGGCCATTAATAGCTTTCAGCCTTTTAAATCACCTGGTATTGACGGAATCTTTCCGGCCCTACTACAAAATGGAGTTGATATAATCGCTCCTTGTATAACAACAATCTTCAAAGCTAGTTATGCATTTGGATATATACCCACATCATGGAGGAAGGTAAAAGTGGTGTTTATACCAAAAACGGGTAGAAGACCTCCTGAAGAGGCCAAATCATATCGCCCGATCAGCCTATCCTCTTTTCTACTTAAGTCAATGGAAAAAATTATTGACAATTACATCAGAAGCGAACTTCTCAAAGAAGCTCCGCTTCATGTCAAGCAGTTTGCCTATCAATCAGGCAAAGCCACGGTGGATGCGCTCCATCACCTAGTAAGGGAGGTGGAAAAATCCATCGCAGCAAAAGAAATTGCGGTTGGCCTATTTATAGATATAGAGGGTGCCTTTGATAACACCTCATTTAAGTCTATAAAAACGGCTGCTGCAAGGCACAGCATTGAACCATCCACGATAACCTGGATAGAAGCAATGCTAGAAAGTCGAATAATAACGGCTTCCTTAGGAGGGGAAGAGACTTCAATGGATACTGCAAGGGGATGCCCACAAGGTGGGGTTTTATCACCCCTGCTTTGGTCCATCGTAGTGGACGACCTACTAACAAAAATAACTGGCGAAGGGTTCTGTGTACAAGGATACGCAGACGATATCGTCATTCTAATAAAGGGCAAGCATGACGGTGTTATTTCAAGCCACATGCAAACTGCCCTAAACAAAATAAATGAATGGTGTGAAAAGGAGGAACTTACTGTAAACCCTACAAAAACCACCATAGTTCCATTCACTAAGCGCAGGAAGCTAACATTAAAAGCTCCACAGCTACAGGGAATATCAATACAATTTTCCAAAGAGGTAAAGTATCTAGGGGTAACTCTGGATGCCAAACTCAACTGGAAATCTCATGTAGAAAAAACTCTTTCCAAAGCAACGGGGGCCTTCTGGGCGTGCCGCAAACTCTTCGGAAAGACATGGGGACTAAAACCAAAGATGATATATTGGTCATATACATCAATAATAAGACCCATTGTCACATACGCCTCGTTCGTGTGGTGGACAAAAACGAATGAAATCACAACACAAGGCAAGTTGCAGAAATTGCAACGCCTAGCGTGTTTGGGTACAACAGGGGCTATGAGCACAACCCCGACTACAGCTATGGAGGCACTTTTAGACCTACCACCCCTTCACCTACGGGTGAAGAGGGAAGGTCTTCAAACCGCCATAAAAATTGCACAGAGCAAGAAATTCAAAATGGGTGACAGAACAGGTCACCTAAAGATCCTGGACTTTTTACAGCCAGAATTGTTTGAAAAACCCTTGGATATCATTCCAAGAGTGTTTGACTTTCAGACACCATTCGATGTGGTCATTCAAGACCGCAACACGGCGAGAAGTCAATCGATACAACTGGAACAAAACTCCTCCATTTGGTATACAGATGGATCTAAAACTGAACAGGGAACAGGTATAGGCATATATGGCCCAAAATATAGGGCATCAATAGCCTTAGGAACCTATCCCACAATTATGCAAGCTGAAACTCTTGCAATAGATCTATGTGCCCGAGAATGCCTTCGAAGGAATTTAAAGGGTAAAAAAATCTATATAATGTCTGACAGCCAAGCTGCGATAAGGGCACTCAAAGCCAATAGCTTTGAGTCATTATCCACTTGGGAATGCAGACAATCTCTCAAAACTCTGGCAAGGGGCAACAAAGTTGCCCTTCATTGGGTGCCAGGTCACGAGGGAATTGAAGGAAACGAAATAGCTGACGAACTAGCTAGAACAGGCTCAAAAGCCCTCCCGATTGGACCCGAACCATTCTGTGGACTATCTAGAACACATAGAAAGGCGGAGATCCAAAAATGGGAAACTGAGAACAAAAATTCTCACTGGAACAACGCACCAGGACAAAGACAGTCGAAGAAATTCATTAAGTACTCGACCACGAATGCTAAACAGCTTCTTCTATTATCAAAGAACGAAATCAGACTAATCACGGGTCTGTTTACTGGACACTGCCCAGTGAGGTATCACCTAAAGAAACTGGGATTGGAGGATAGTGACATATGCAGACTCTGTGAATCGGAGATTGAATCCGCCGAACACATTCTCTGCAAATGCGATGCATTAGCTCGGCTTAGGCTAAAACACTTGGGGCAGGCTCAATTGACGCCTGAAGAAGTGAATAGTAAACTTCTCAGGGACATTCTATGCTTCGCTGGCAAGATTGAATTCCTGAGAACATAAATACGAGTAGGGTTATGAACAAAAGATCAACACTGGTCGCAGTTCTGTAAGGCTTAGAAGCCAATCGACCCCTAAGTACAATACAATACAATACAATATCATTATAAAACCTATAATTTCCTCCAAGTTTCATCCTGTAACTTGAATTTAAACCAAAGTTCTTTATAAAAAACTACGATTCACCAATGACTTCGGTTTTAACATTTTTTTGGGATAAGAAATAAATATAAATTATATTAGTCTTGAAGAGAGATTCATTACGAGCAAAACGAAATTTTGTTGGTCCCGATCAGACTAATACTAACGAAGCTATTAAAAGAATAGTGAAACGGAAGATTTAAAAGTTCAAAGATTTTGAACAAAAGTCAAAGAAAAAGTGCCTTCCCTTCCAAATTGAGGTGGGATATGTAATCCACAAACTCACAGTCGGATTGTGAAGGTTTCGACAGATTTAGAAAAAAAAGTTGCTTTTACAAAGCTGTTCCCAAAATTAGGAAAAATTCAGTTTCTTTTACTCCAATATTGAATTAAAATTACTACATTAACATAAATACGTAAGTGGGAATGAGACGCAAGGCTCGTCGCAACGTAAAGAAGCGAGATAGGTATTAGAAAAAGTTATGGTGGGAGATTGGGTTGCTATAGATATAATGTGCCGTGATTTTTTACATGTCTTCACTTTTAATTCTATATCTCTGTTATGAAATCATAAAAAGTTATAATTCATGCACCAAAAAACTCTACATAGATGAGGCTAACTTTTTAAAAGAATAAAATTTTTTGATAAGATGTCACGATTTCGAGTAAAGGCAGTGCAAACGTAAAAAATTCTGACATTTAATAAAATTTTCAATTATAAAAACGGAGAAATCGACGTTTTAAACTATTTCTTCCCATAAGCGTCTGTGTAATTTGAATTTTTTGAAAATTCATAAAAAATTAACTTTTACAAAAACGAACTCCATTTTTGTGCCAAAATAAAGTTGAGGTGTATTTCTACCTGTCAGCTACATAACTCTATTTTTGACCATAGTGCCCTTCTGCACAGGACAAAAATGGACAGCTTTTGGATTTTGAAATACAAAAATACATTCTTTAATTCTGTTTAGGTTTCAGGTTGTAACCCCAAGCCCCTCACTAAAGTCATAATTGAGAAGCAAATTCTCCCCACTATGAATAATATGACGTGATATAAAAAATTTATAAATGAAAGGGTACAAATTAGTTCTGTTCCAATACCTTTTACACATTTTTAAATACATTTTTCATAATATTTCCATTAAGTTAATAAATTGACATGAAATGTTAAAAAAAAGCAATTAACAGTCAATAAATTACATTTAATTAAAAACGTTTATTGCATTTTCAAGTACCTATGCCTGAATGAGTTTTAGAAAAAAATAAATTAATATATAAATTCATTATTGCTTTCTACACACAAGTTAATAAAAAATGTAATCATTAGATATGCACTTGCAGTTTAAATGCAGCTGCAAAAATTATATAGGGGGTTTACTTGTATAAAACATCGATGGGTGGTATTAATTTAACTCTACGTATATATTATTAAAATTGTGACAAATGGATTTTAAAAACAATAAAGTTCAGTAATAATATCACTCCTAAAAGGAGAAAGTAGATAGGTTGGCAAAAATAAACCTACTTCTAGGGATTTTATTAAAATTTCCCTATGGGCATTATTTATTTAATATAATGGGTTGACTTATGACAAATTATTTAGATATTTAGCTGTCTTGGAAGACCTTTAACACCCTCACTAGTATTAAGTGCAGCTTTTTCTAAGCAAAAGCCAAAAATTGCGAACAGTTTTTTCTTAATCCCAATTTGGCAACCGCAAAGTAGTACCAACACTTACAATAATATAAATCACAAAAAATGTATGTACCTAGGTATTTACAGGCGCGGACTGACTATACTTTTTCAGGGGCGCAGATATTTGTAGGGGCCCGCAATGTAAAAGTTTGAATTACTTAGTCTTACGTCCCTGAAATTTTTGAAAAGGCTCATCCGAGACCCAAGAATTATGACAGGTATTTTATAGTAGAATATTGCCCGAAACAATTCCTGAAGGGTGGTGGATCGATTAAAAATGAATGCAAAAAACTAAAGGCCTTTCTAGGCTACCGATCTTGTAGTAAGGTGATTTTTGAAGATTCCAAGATCGCCATTTGAAGATGTATACCATTGGTAAAACACATCAGAACTAATTTTGAAGATTCTGTACCATAAACTGCCCAGATTGGGCATGAGTAGATTCCAAAATTGTGGATGGTCACCCATTACATGTCGATCCTGTCGATGTACATACTATATACTCTTGTAGCATTTTAGAAGTCACCACCACCGGCCAAGCAGTCAGCTCGAGACTTGAAGAAGCTTTTTAATTATTAATTTCCAGAGAGAGCTCGGATTTCTCATAACTTCAGGGTCCCGAGACGTTGTATACCTGAATGCCCCTTGCCAGTCCACGCCTGGCGTATTTACAAACCAAAGATTTCTTCAGGTATCGGTCACGTATAACACTCCATGGTGTAAACTGTGAAGGCGACCATAGCGCTGTGGGACCAACACTCTAAAGGCACTGTGGTTCCAAATCTATCGATACTCAAGCAACTCAAATATAAAAATCTCTCTTCTAACACGTGCAAAAAGCATTGCCTAATACGTAATCTGAAACACGATGAGAGATGACTAAATTAGCACATGGACTCATTGGAACCTTTGCTAAGCTGCTACAGCGGACTTCTCATACTCTCACCTTTTGCTGCACTAAAGTAGAGCATATAGTAGTGGAAAATGATACACCTGTTAGAGGGATGAAACGATAATATGAAAGATTTAAAAAACATCCCCGCGTGTATCTTTTTAATTAAAATGCTTAAATGAAAGAAGGCATTTTAAATAACAATGCGAAGAAAATAAAAATTTTTAGAGCATAGGTGGTCGAAGATTTAATGACGAAACACGTATGTTGGAAATTCAATAATATATAAATTTATTTATTGGGGTGAATACGAGTTGTTAAGCTCAAGGGCTATCATTGCAATTTAGATCAGATTAGGGTGAAGGGGCGTTTAATATAGAACCCTTAGTTGAATACACCCGCCACGATGCTAATATATTTGACAAATAGATATTTGTTATTGAATTCAAGAGGGATTCTCGAGCACCTGATTCAGATCAAAGTAAATGCTTCTTTGAACTGCGTTCTTGATTATTCCGTCTATTTTAACTGATTGTTCGAGATTATTATTATAACTTCCGTATACATTTTTTGGTTTAATATAAGTAAAAATATTTTCTAATAAATAAAATTTGAGTAAACGCCTCTTGGGAACATATAGCTGGTGCAATAAAAGAAATTTTAACTGGGTTAATTTCCACAATAAATTATAGAGCAGCATATTTTATTATTTTATGAAAAATATCTATGCAGTAGCTAGTAGTAGTTCTCAATTTAGAACATTTTTATGAAATTCTACAGAAGACAGATCTCTTATAAAAAGACAGATAAACTAACAGATAGACCAGGCACGTAACTAGCTTACAATTTTTTTTTGGGTTGGCCAAATACGTAATAATGTAGCCCATAAAACTTTTTAAAGATGAAATATTTTGTGTAGAATTCAGATTACACTGTAAATATCTGAATTTTCGCTTATTATTGTCATTTTATCAGTGTGGGACCCTGGCCCTCCCGTAGTTACGTGCCTGAGATAGACAAATACCAAATCTGATGCTTCAGCAATTCCCACGAGTCGCTACTGGCCTTCGGAATCACTATTCTCAAAACCCACAATTGTAGATAGTGACTCTTTCCTAATATGGAGTCGCAAGCTTTAGCTAACTCTAGAGAAGCTTTTATTGACATAAATGCAGAAAACACGTGCCTAATACCAAATCTGATGCTTCAGCAATTCCCACGAGTCGCTACTGGTCTTCGGAATCACTATTCTCAAAACCCAAAATTGCAGATAGTGACTCATTCCTAATATGGGCTTTCAAGCTTTGGCTAACTAGAGAGAGGCTTCTATTGAGATAGATACAGAAAACGAACGATTGTTCATAATGCTGTACCGAAAAATCTCGATGTAATCTACTCACTGACACAACTTTCTATGGTATCGAACTATAGATCTAAGGAAATAACAAATTTTTCGCCGCAATATACTTATGCAGTGGTGAGTTATTTTTTTTAATAGCCAGTATCTAAACAGACCCACAGAGAGACATAATTATAAACATAAAGTCGGATGGACAGACCGACTAACAGGCATAGAGGCAGAGAGGAGTTTTTTGGATTCTAATCGATGATTTTTACCATAAAAAAAATTAGAAACGGATATTTTCTTCCCTTTCATTAATTTTGAAAATCCATTTTTCTAATATTACCTATATCAATTGTTTTTCAAACTTCGCCTAAGAAGCGTCGCGGCGCCTACTAAGATTAAAGAGAGAAAGGGCGAAATTTAATATTTTTCGTAAACAGATGAAATTATTTAGTTCAAGGATCATGTTAAAGTAATAAATGAAGTTGAAGAGCATATTAAAAGTCATTGCATTTTATAAAAGCACGCGACCCTATAACGGTGTTATCTAGCAAAGGTTTTATTAAACTCCTCCCTTACATATTATACTGTTTGAACATTTATTAGTAGGGTGACCACTTGAGCATGATTAAAATAGGGATCCTAGATAGGAATTTTAATATATGTCACAAATTATTTATGTTTTCAACTTACTAAGTACCAAATTGGTGGTACAAATAGTGTTCTGTGGATGTGAGTTTCATTATTATTCGTATGAGTAAATTCTGAAAGCGTGTAAAGGAACATTTAATTGAAAATTTTATATATTGTGTTATGAATTATTGGACGGCAAAATTGGACGATTAATATAATTTTCACTTTCATTGAAATTCCTCTTTCGCATAAATCATTAACAATTTCAAATTTATTTATGTAAGTATTTAAAGGTAACTACTATCTTTAATTATGTGTGTAATTATCCTTGCGGATTTTTTTTCATACAACTAACAAGTTCGACCTTTGGAAAAATGTTTTTTTAATGCTTTATTTACTCAGATAATACTCCTTACAAAGTAAAAAAGTTCAGATTTAAAAACAAATTATTTACAGAGTATCCCTTTTGGTTTTGAGGCTTTTTATATCCAAAAATGTCGATTGTAAGCCTCTGATGTCTGTCAGAGTGGAGAAAGGACCAAAAACGTATTGAGCAATAAACATTGAAGACTTTTATTTTCTGTGAGACACTTCTAAAAAGTCAGAAATCAGAATATTTTTAGGAAATATTTGAAAATCAGCGAAATGTAAGAGACAACCAACTGTTAGAGCAATATGGCAACAGGGGGTTTCCAGTACCGAAATACACGAACGGTTTGAACAAAATAGCTGAAATTTACCATATGTGGTAAAGAGATATACCTATTTCTATTGGATTAATCCAATTTTAGACTTTTGAAAAGTTCAAGGTGTAAGGGCTGTTTTTTCCAAATCCTTTCTTTCTGATTCTGGATATAACCGAAGCGTTTCGAAGCCGCAATAAAACACACATATGATGGAAAGAAAACAAAGTACTTAAACTTATTAAACAAAAAAATAAGGTACAAAATAAAAAAAACCTTTCTTAAGGAAAAAAAATATCATTATGTTAACCAAGCAGACACAAATCTCTTACGTTATGACTCGGCCACTGTTCTTCCAGACCACCAGACCTGTCCTTAAGACCTATCAGATCTGTAAGGAGAGACCACCTGACCTGGAAGACACGGAAGGGTTACCCAAATCCCCAAACCACCAGACTTGTCCTCAAGACCTATCACACGTGTAAAGAGAGATAACTTGACCTGAAAGATACGTGAAGAACGAGCGTATCCCGAAACCACCAAATCTGGCCTCAAGACACAGGGGCGGACTGACTAAACTCTCAGGGGCGCAGATATTCCTAGGAGATCAATGTTATATTTGAATTACTAGTCTTACACCACTGACATTTTTGAAAAGGCTCACCCTCTATAAATCTGAAAATTCCAGTATTTTTTATTTATTCATTTCGAGAAAAAGCTCGGATTTATCGTAACTTCCATGACGCATGACGCTGTAGCGCTCAGCGTCTCTTTCCAGTCCGCGCCTGCCAAGACATATCACAACTTTAAGGAGAGATCACCTGACTTGGAAGACACGGGATGAACGAGCGTATCTCCAGACCACCAAATCTGTCCTCAAGACACATGCATGCTGGGACTGACTATACTTTTTCAGGGGCGCAGATATTCTTAGAGGATCAATGTTATATTTGAATTACTAGTCTTACACCCCTAACATTTTTGAAAAGGCTTACCCTGTATAAATCTGAAAATGACAGAATTTATTAATTTCAAGAGAAAGCTCGGATTGGTCGTAACTTCCGGAACGCTGTGGTGCTCAGCGCCTCTTGCCAGCCCACGCCTGTCAAGACATATCAGAACTTTAAGGAGAGACCACCTGACCTGGAAGACACGGGAGGAACGACTGACTATACTTTTTCAGGGATCATGTATTCCTAGATTATCAATGTTGTATTTAAATTACTAGTTTTTCGTCCCTGACATTTTTGAAAAGGCTTATCCTATATAAATCTGAAAATGCCAGCATTTTTTATTTATTAATTTCGAGAGAAAGCTCGGATTGGTCGTGACTTCCGGAACGCTGTGGTGCTCAGCGCCTCTTTCCAGCCCGCGTCTGTCAAGACATATCAGATCTTTAAGGAGAGACCACCTGACCTGGAAAACACGGGAGGGACGAGCGAATCCCCAAGCCACCAAACCTGTCCTCAAGACCCAGGCGCGGACTGACTATACTTTTTCAGGGGTGCAGATATTGCTAAGAGATCAATGTTATATTTGAATTACTAGTCTTACACCCCTGAAATTTTTGAAAAGGCTCACCCTCTATAAATCTGAAAATTGGTCCTCTAGACCTATCAGACCTTTAAGGAGAGATTACCTGACCTGGAAGATACGGGAGGGACGAACGTATCCCCAGACCAGCAGACCTGTCCTCAAAACCTATCAGACCTTTAAGAAGACAACACCTGACTTGGAAGACACGGGTACGCGGGTTTGCCGAAGGCAAAGGAAAAAATCACTAACTAATTAATTTAATTAATTAATTTAACACGGGATAAAATAAAAATGATGAAGGACTCCTCGTTTCGCCATCGTGGTGAGCGGGAGTGAGTTCCGCGTCAATTTCTTCCCTGTCTAATCTTCTCGAGATTGGTCTCAAATGACAGTGCTTGAAGAGCTGTACACACGAATGTAAAAATTATCTCCATTTTAATCTCAGGGACGGTGCTAGGGGATAACTAAAGAAAAAATGGCAAGTAGCTGCTTTAAACGATACAAAATTTCCAAGATGCTGTAATACTGTACCAGTATTTTGGTTCAGCATCCGGCTAAAATTCTGCATCGTTACAAATCCACCATCCAATTCGGTGCTTTTTAACTTCCGAGTGCACCCAGACCTTGAAGTTGAGCATCAAATTTAAGAAACAGATCTTCCCAACAACAACAATTTGTCAATGCTCATCAGCTTGTGAATTATTTTTCGCTTCTTGGTGCGAACGTTTAGGTTTCTGCAGCGGTCTTTATACGATAAAAAATGAACGTAAAGCAATAATTTTAAAGAAATATTTGGCAAAGTTTAACCCTTTTGTCTTAACTAAAAGTATAACGTATAACTTATTAGTACTTAAAAACCATTAAGTTTGGCAAATGTCTTTTCACATCTTCATTATGAACAAGTTTTATGACTTTTAAAAATGTACAAGATATAAAAAAGAAAGCTAATAATATCTATTTTTATTCGTTTATATATGAGAAAAAAAGGGGGTACCTAACAGCTAATGATAGATTTAAATAAATATTTCATTGTCTCTGACAGATTTAGAACTGCTTTAAGCAGTAGCAGACCACTAGTTATTGTGATTTATACATCTCTTGAGCAAGACATTTTTGAACGGGGTTGATATTTGTCTTCTATTTATAAATAGTAATTAACGTTGAATAAAAATAAAATCTATTGGCATCACAATTTAGTTCGGAAAAGGTCACTGATTTATCAAGGCTGATAAATTATTTCTTTTTAACGTCAATATATTTACGACAAATTTTAACATTTAACTCTTAAATAAGAATGAGAAAAAATTGAAAAAAAATTGGAAGTTCGTTTTCAAGATGAGAAGTTCAAATAAATCCACAAAAAAGAGGCACCAAAAGAAACTGGCGTTGAGCATGGGACATTGGACAAGAGCTATGTAATACCTACACGTACAGTCATAATGTTTTAATATTTTTTATTCATTATTCTGACTGTCTCTAAGAATTTACGACCAGACCTCTGCCAATTCATAGGCTACAGAGGTCTCCTCAACCCACAGCGCAAATTTAGGAGAGGTGCGAATCAGATTAAAATAGTGTTTCTTAATATTCGTAGTATCGAGCCAATAAAATCTGTCGAAATCCCTAAATAAGGCAATACTCAAACGTCATATTTAAAAAGAGGTGAAAAAGCACAGTCAAGTAAGGGGGATATGAAAATTATTAGTCTGGCTATAAGAGCAACTAAGAAAAAGATGCTAGACAAAGTTAAAAGAACTAAGGAGGACGTACAGAAGAGGAAGAAAGAGGAGAAGATTAGATGCATAACCAGGGTGAATAAAATATAAAGTACAAACTGCCAACACCGCATCAACGACATTACAGAAGGAGAGAGAGAGGGGTGGCCGGCATAGCTCGTTCGACGCAGATTTTCCGGCATATCTGGGGATCAAGTTAAAGCCCATAACGACCTCATGTTAATTAAGGATCCAAAACTAAAGCTCACAGCAAAGGCCAAACTGGCTACTAGACATCGAAAAGCTACACGTATATAATTTGATAATTTCAAAAGTTTAAAAATTAAAAGTAAAGTGCAATACAACGACAGACCCAAATATGCATCAATAGCTATAGTTGAATTTTTTTTTCTTTAACAACACGTGACCATCTTAATCCTTAATATGTATGAATTAAGATGAAAACGACGTATTTATTGAGTTTAATTATTTAATTTAGTTAATACATTTGCATACAATAAATTGATTATTTATTAATTATTCTAGGAATCACGTGTCGATAAAGAAAAAAATTAAATCGTTGTACTCTGTACTGACCATCATTTTGAATTTGAAAATGTTTCAATATAATAATATAATAAGATATAGGTAGGGGAGAGTTCGACAAAACCGGGTAGTCGGATAAAACCGGGTACCAGTCATTTATCTTAGGTGATGCTATATCTACGGAATTTCAACAGTACTACTCGTACCTCATCATAGATAATTGGTGGTAATAAAGGTGGTACCTGTAATGTTCATTTCGTGTCAGTTTTACCGCGTTTTTCGATTCTTTGTCATTAGTCAAAGTAAAGTCAAATTTAGTCAAATTAAAGTAACCCGTATTTTTTTGTTTTGCTAAAATCTCACTTTTAAGGGTTCTAGCGGGGGCTCAAAATGGGTCCTACAGAGAACATTGTTTTTAGTTTTTTAGTTTTTAGTCCCAAACCCCTAGACCGATTTAGTTGAAACTTTGGGGCTTTGCATAAAACAACAAGTCTTATTTAATTAACACATTATAGTTTCGGTATAGCCGCTAGAGGGCGTTAGGTAAACTATCCTTACGACTGTGACTCTCTCAGAAGGGTGAAGTATTATTGTATGATTAGAGTACCTACATTAATGGGGCCTCCTACTAAATAGGAATTCATGGAGTTCGTTCGTGAAGGCTCTACCATAAAAAAAGTCAAAAAACAATTTTCTGCTAAAAAATACAACAGTTTTCTAGGACGCTTAAATCTTGCTTATTGAAAATGCCAAAAAATATATTATGCAGAAAAATAAAAAATTTCAAAACTAAGAGAAATTTTCACATTCTTATTCACTATTCTAACAGCACTTGCTGCACATTTATTGTCAAGTTTTTAAGATAAAAAAAATTCGGCAGATAATCACATAATCATAATATTCATAATCCTGGGTTGTTGTATAATTGTAATGATTAATGCTCATATGTAAATGATCGTTTTAGGAGAGATTACAGGAATATTAATCAAATTGTTAAACAGGAGACTTCTTCCTGATTTGAAAATGGAGGTCAACAATAATTGAAAAGACTTTATCATTAAAACATCATTTTCCTAGACAAAAAAAAGAGTTTTCTGACTCTTACAGATCATAAGAGCCGTTTTACATGGACTAAATGTCGTACTAAATTGTTAGTATTGAATTAACTCAAGGAGCAAAACCACGAAAATCTAAGCTGTAACGTCAAGTACGCTTAGATTCCCGTGCTTTTGCTCCTTGAGATAATTCAGTACTAAGACGTTAGTACGATATTTAGTCCATGTAAAACGGCCCTAAAGGGCTTCTTTGCTTACATTGATGCTTGAGGCATCAACGCATCACTAAATTGGGAAGCTTTGCTATTCAATTTTATTCTTGATAGCTTACCATTGCATTCAGAGAGCTGATATACGTATTTTAAATAGTCTCGGCCTCTTCATCATTCTGCAGCACTTTGTATTAGCATTTGATAATAGAAAGAAGCCGATCTCCTACTTTTTCTCTGCTATTAGTGAACAATATTGTAATAAAATACTATTTACAAATTAAATTAGCTTGTTATTATGGTAAAAAGATGATGCGCCAAAAAAAGAGTTTAAAAATTTTGAAATAGAGGTAATTTAAACTGTTTAAACAGAAGTATCTGTGTAGTAAATAGGAACATTCTTTAACTTTTTTAAATTCGCGTTTGTCAGATCTCACCTTATAAATTATTTGCTATTGTATGGATACGTCAGCTATAAATATCTGTTTAACTTCTGTAATTTACGTGTGTGTAAGGAAAATAAAGGTATAAGTTTGTTTTTGATTTTATATAAATGTCTATACGGGGTTCACTTAAAAAGTTTAATCGCAATACTCTTTCTTGCATATAACTTTGATTGCCGTGTGGGAAAAGCTTTTGAATTCTAAAAAAAACTGGTGATTTTCAAAAATCATAAAATTTTTAAAATAATCAAGAACGTGGAGCAGGTAAATAAATACAGAGTGTTGAAATTAATTAAAAGTAAATAATTTTAGATTGTCCCATACAATCAAACAATCATGTCCGAAGTTGGTTTAATGTTTTTGAGCAACTTTCGAATTTATTTGAACAAAAATCTTTACTACAGTCTGACTTTAAAACATTTTGACGTACTACTCCATTTGCAAATTGCAAACACCCTGTATATTAAAAAAATAAAGAACTGCACTCGTAACCTTTTAATATTTTCAATTTGTGGGTATTCATCGGGGTGAATGGAAGTGTAAGAAATAATATTGGTCATTTGTTTCTGAACACCCTGTAGAATTAATATAAAGGAGAACAAGTGTAAGTGATAATGTGAACTTTTACTTATTATACAAGAAACTCGCTTTATGTTGGATTAATATCTACTAAAAAGATGTAAACTGCTCGCCTGCTGTTTATAAATAATGATAAAGTAACTTAACATAATACAATAATTGATGTTAGTAGAAAATTTAACAACATATTAATGTAGCTTCTTTATACAACATTTCATATAATAAAAAAAAAGAGAAAAAACGTTAAAGTAGTATGTAAAAAATGAAATTGAAAAATTTTTTTAAGTGGAAGTTATTCATAGCATTTTAATAAGAAAAATTTAACAAGCGAAACGGTGTTATGTAGAAATAACTTTGGGGCACGTTTATGTTGTTATTACCATTAGGTACCCATCCATATACCTGAAGATATTTTGAGATCGCTCTCATCGATTACAAATCTGTCAATCATAAAATAACCCCCGCAGTTTTAAGGTAAGAGTTGACAGAAATGGTGATATCTATATCTTAATCGATCATTAAATAACGGTAACTTTATCCATGTCAGATTATGGTAAACAAAATTTGTTGACAAGTCTAAAAAACAAAGGAAAAATTTTTTAAATTAATTTTTGTATACACAGTCTTCTAGATTTATTAAAGTTTATGCAAAAATGATTTTAAAAGACCAGCTATCCTGTCGGATAGTTTTGTGGCTGTTGTATTTAGTGTTGCCGTCTAGACAAGACAAGACAAGACTTGGCCAAGTCTTGTCTTGTCTTGAAACTTCTAGACAAGACTTTGCTAAATCTTGATCTAGATTAAAATTTCATTAGAAAGTCTTGTCTAGATATCAAGAATTTCAAGACTCTAGATTAACTGAATGGTGTATAATTCGCGTTTCTTATCGTTTGTAACGTTACACCTTATTTTTATGTGGAAGTTGCCTGAGTTTATCTCAATTACTTCTAGGTAGGTATATCATTTCCGCTTTATCTTACTAACGTTATCCTTCTAGCGTTGAATAGCATTTTAAGAAATGCAAAATTTATCTTTATTCCTTATGGTTTGTTTAAACAACTAAATTTCAGAATCATCATTTTTACATCTACTTTTCTTATTTAATATGAGGTGAACTAAAACACTGTAGCCTGTTAGTTGTACTACGTGAATATTTTAAATCAGTAGTTTTTAAACTGTGGTCTGTACTTATTGTGCTAAACTATTTAAGTGTACTACTTGGTACTTTACGTTATTTTTTGAGTTGTTAGTGTTAGTGAAAATTTATTTTGAGAGTCGAGAGACGCTAAATGACGAGTCAGCTAGATCTTTATTATGCTTAAACTCTTGGACTACCTGTAGTCTTAATCAAGCTATTCAAGCCCGAATGAAATGAGGTTTGCATTTTATTTTTTAAAGTTTATATTGTTTATCACTTTCATTTCGTTTCTTCTTACTATAATCAGAAATTTATTTTTTTGTTTTTTCTATTTTATGTATTATGTACTAGTACTTACAAGTTAATAAACTAGTTTATTTGTTGTAACACTTTTTTTTATAAATCTTAATTTTACCTATGCACTTCAGGACGTCAGCAACAGCAATTTTCTCGAACAAATAAATAGCTTGCCATCTTAACTTAATTTTTTTTAAATATTATGCAAAACGTAATAATCTATTACAATAAAAATTTATACATAATATACTACTTAACCTATTCTAGAGTCTTGATATTTCTTGTCAAGAGTCTTGATCTAAATAACATAAGTCTTGTCTTGTCTTGAAGTTTCTAGACAAGATTTTTGCAATTCTTGTCTTGATAATCTAGACAAGACAAGACAAGAGTCTAGAAAGTCTAGATCTAGACGGCAACACTAGTTGTATTGAAGACCTTAGGACTCCTTGCAAAATAAACATGAGAAGAATTTGAAATAGAAATTAATAAAACATAGACTTCCTAAAGTAGCTATGGACTGTTTACCATTCCTAAACAGATTTCTAAGGCAACCACTAAAACGACGGCATCAGAGTCATGCGCCACAGGGTTAATGAGACAAACATAGAGGAAATCAAAAACTAAAAGAATTTTAGTCCTAAGAATTACAAGAAGGAAATTGTAAATCTCCTTAGCATCAGTGACGGATTTTTCAATTCAATGAAATTTTCACGACGTTCACCGGAATATGGCAGCGGCGTCATAGGAATATGAGACCAACACAAATGCATTCAAGAGCTAAAAAACTTTAGTGTTAAAATGAGAATAAGAAGAATTTAAGGATGGAAATCATAAATTTGCTTTCCAACAACCATAGGTTTTCCATTCCAAAGCAGATTTCCAGTACGTCCACCAAAGCGACGGCATCAGAGTCACAAGATTAAGGAGACAAATGAAACACGGATAAATTGAAAAACTAAAAGGACTTTAGTCCTAAAATAAGAAAAAGAATAATTTCAAAGAGGAAATTATTATTTTCCTTTCCAAAGAAGATTTCCACCACGCTCCCCAAATCAATAGCATCAGTCACAGGATTAATGAGACAAACACGGATGAATTGAAAAACTTAAAGGAGTTTAGTCCTGAAATGAGAATAAGAAGAATATCAAAGAGGAAAATTGTTAATTTCCCTAGCTGTTATGACAGGTTTTCCATTCAAAGAAAGATTTCCGCTACGTTCACCAATTGACGGCATCATAATCACAGAATTAATATAAGACATGTGAATTCAAAAACTAAAAGGACTTTAGTCCTAAAATGAGAAAAAGAATAATTTCAAAGAGGAAATTATTATTTTCCTTAGCTGTAATGACCGGTTTCCATTCAAAAGAAGATTTCCACCACGCTCCCCAAATCGACAACAACAGTCACAGGATTAATGAGACAAACACGGATGAATTGAAAAACTTAAAGGTGTTTAGTCCTGAAATGAGAATAAGAAGAATAATTTCCTTAGCTGTTATGACAGGTTTTCCATTCAAAAAAAGATTTCCGCTACGCTCACCAAATTGACGGCATCATAATCACAGAATTAATAAGACAAATACCTATGAATTCAAAAACTAAAAGGACTTTAGTCCTAAAATGAGAAAAAGAATAATTTCAAAGAGGAAATTATTATTTTCCTTAGCTGTAATGACCGGTTTTCCATTCCAAAGAAGATTTCCACCACGCTCCCCAAATCGACAGCATCCAGTCCCAGGATTAATGAGACAAACACGGATGAATTGAAAAACTTAAAGGAGTTTAGTCCTGAAATGAGAATAAGAAGAATATCAAAGAGGAAATTGTTAATTTCCTTAGCTGTTATGATAGGTTTTCCATTCAAAAAAAGATTTCCGCTATGCTCACCAAATTGACGGCATCATAATCACAGAATTAATAAGACAAATACATATGAATTCAAAAACTAAAAGGACTTTAGTCCTAAAATGAGAATAAGAAGAATATCAAAGAGGAAATTGTTAATTTCCTTAGCTGTTATGACCGGTTTTCATTCCAAAGAAGATTTCCACCACGCTCCCCAAATTGACAGCAACAGTCACAGGATTAATGAGACAAACACGGATGAATAGAAAAACTTAAAGGAGTTTAGTCCTGAAATGAAAATAAGAAAAATATCAAAGAGAAAATTGTTAATTTCTTTAGCTGTTATGACAGGTTTTCCATTCACAAAAGATTTCCGCTACGCTCACCAAATTGACGGCATCATAATCACAGAATTAATACGACAAATACATATGAATTCAGAAACTAAAAGGACTTTAGTCCTAAAATAAGAAAAAGAATAATTTCAAAGAGGAAATTATTATTTTCCTTAGCTGTAATGACCGGTTTCCATTCAAAAGAAGATTTCCACCACGCTCCCCAAATCGACAGCAACATTCACAGGATTAATGAGGCAAACACGGATGAATTGAAAAACTTAAAGGAGTTTAGTCCTGAAATGAGAATAAGAAGAATATCAAAGAGGAAATTGTTAATTTCCTTAGCTGTTATGATAGGTTTTCCATTCAAAAAAAGATTTCCGCTATGCTCACCAAATTGACGGCATCATAATCACAGAATTAATAAGACAAATACATATGAATTCAAAAACTAAAAGGACTTTAGTCCTAAAATGAGAATAAGAAGAATATCAAAGAGGAAATTGTTAATTTTCTTAGCTATTATGACCGGTTTTCATTCCAAAGAAAATTTCCACCACGCTCCCCAAATTGACAGCAACAGTCACAGGATTAATGAGACAAACACGGATGAATAGAAAAACTTAAAGGAGTTTAGTCCTGAAATGAAAATAAGAAAAATATCAAAGAGAAAATTGTTAATTTCTTTAGCTGTTATGACAGGTTTTCCATTCAAAAAAAGATTTCCGCTACGCTCACCAAATTGACGGCTTCATAATCACAGAATTACTACGACAAATACATAAGAATTCAGAAACTAAAAGGACTTTAGTCCTAAAATAAGAAAAAGAATAATTTCAAAGAGGAAATTATTATTTTCCTTAGCTGTAATGACCGGTTTCCATTCCAAAGAAGATTTCCACCACGCTCCCCAAATTGACAGCAACAGTCACAGGATTAATGAGACAAACACGGATGAATAGAAAAACTTAAAGGAGTTTAGTCCTGAAATGAGAATAAGAAGAACATCAAAGAGGAAATTATTATTTTCCTTAGCTGTAATGACCGGTTTCCATTCCAAAGAAGATTTCCACCACGCTCCCCAAATTGACAGCAACAGTCACAGGATTAATGAGACAAACACGGATGAATAGAAAAACTTAAAGGAGTTTAGTCCTGAAATGAAAATAAGAAAAATATCAAAGAGAAAATTGTTAATTTCTTTAGCTGTTATGACAGGTTTCCCATTCAAAAAAAGATTTCCGCTACGCTCACCAAATTGACGGCATCATAATCACAGAATTAATACGACAAATACATATGAATTCAGAAACTAAAAGGACTTTAGTCCTAAAATAAGAAAAAGAATAATTTCAAAGAGGAAATTATTATTTTCCTTAGCTGTAATGACCGGTTTCCATTCAAAAGAAGATTTCCACCACGCTCCCCAAATCGACAGCAACATTCACAGGATTAATGAGACAAACACGGATGAATTGAAAAACTTAAAGGAGTTAAGTCCTGAAATGAGAATAAGAAGAACATCAAAGAGGAAATTGTTAATTTCCTTAGCTGTTATGACAGGTTTCCTATTCAAAAAAAGATTTCCGCTACGCTCACCAAATTGACGGCATCATAATCATAATCACAGAATTAATATAACAAATACATATGAATTCAAAAACTAAAAGGACTTTAGTCCTAAAATAAGAAAAAGAATAATTTCAAAGAGGAAATTATTATTTTCCTTAGCTGTAATGACCGGTTTCCATTCCAAAGAAGATTTCCACCACGCTCCCCAAATTGACAGCAACAGTCACAGGATTAATGAGACAAACACGGATGAATAGAAAAACTTAAAGGAGTTTAGTCCTGAAATGAGAATAAGAAGAACATCAAAGAGGAAATTATTATTTTCCTTAGCTGTAATGACCGGTTTCCATTCCAAAGAAGATTTCCACCACGCTCCCCAAATTGACAGCAACAGTCACAGGATTAATGAGACAAACACGGATGAATAGAAAAACTTAAAGGAGTTTAGTCCTAAAATAAGAAAAAGAATAATTTCAAAGAGGAAATTATTATTTTCCTTAGCTGTAATGACCGGTTTTCCATTCCAAAGAAGATTTCCACCACGCTCCCCAAATCGACAACAACATTCACAGGATTAATGAGGCAAACACGGATGAATTGAAAAACTTAAAGGAGTTTACTCCTGATATGAGAAGAAGAAGAATATCAAAGAGAAATTTGTTAATTTCCTTAGCTGTTATGACCGGTTTACCATTCTAAAGCAGATTTCCAAGACGCTTACTAAAACAACGGCATCAGCGTCACAGGATTAATGAGACAAACGCATATGATTTAAGAATTTATTTAAGAAAGAAAATATTGTTTTCCTCAGCAGGAATGAGGAGTTTTCCATTTCAAAAAAGATTTCTAAGACGAACACCAAAACGATGGCACAAGATTGATGAGACCAACACAGATGATTTCAAAAACTAATATTAGTCCTAAAATGAGATAAGAAGAATTTAAGAAAGGAAAATATGATTTTCCTTAGAAAATATGATTTTCCTTAGCAGCACTGAAGAATTTTTCAAACCAAATAAAATTTCCAAGACGCGCAACGTGCTACAACGATAGCACAGGATTGATGAGATAAAAACAATGATAATTTCGAAAAGTGAAGGGACTGCAGTTCTAAAATGAGAATAAGTAGAATTTAAAGAAGGAAATTATTATTTTCCTTAGCAGCCAGCAATGACGGGTTTTCAATTTCAACAAAAATTTCTAAGACACAGGATTAATGAGACAAACACGTATGATTTCAATAACTAAAAGGATTGTAGTTCTAACATGAGAATATGAAGAATTTAAGAAAGGAAATTATTATTTTCCTTAGCAGCAATGACGAGTTTTCCATTCTTAAGAAAATGTACAAGACGCTTATTACAACATTGGCACAGGATTAATGAGATGAATTCGAAAACTAAATGAACTGTAGGGCTAAAAGAATACAATGAATTAAATTAGGGAAATTCATTGATGAATTTGATGATGGGTTTTCTATTCCAAAGAAACATTTCCAAGACGCTCACTACATGGATGAAACAGGATTAATAAGACGAGCACATAAAAATTGAAAAACAAAAAGGATTTTAGTCCTAAAATGGAAATAAATAGAATTTCATTAATGAAAGGAAGGATCATGAGGAAATTTTCTTAGAAGCTATGACCGGTTTACTATTCACAAGAAGATTTCCACGACGCTCACCATCAAGCACCAAAACGACGTCATAAGTGTTGGAAATAAGGGTCCCGAGAATAATCAGGGACCAACGAAAATAAATTTTAGATAAAAGGACTCTAGTGTTAAAACGAGAATAAATAGAATTTCCTGAAAGAACTTATATTCCTTTCAGAAAAAGATTTTCCTGTAAACGTCTGTATAAAATGTAAAATATTTAAAATTAAGTGGCACATATAAAAATTCCTGTTGCGTTTTGTTTTAATTAATAGCTTCACGAGATTATGTAAAATTGAAATCTTCAAAATATTTCTTGTTTTTTTTAATAATGTATAATTGATAACCCCAAAAACGTAAAATAATATAATGTAGTAAATTAATGATTAAAATCAAACGATAAAAATATATAAAAAAGATGCCTTATTTACTTTATTTTTTTTAAATATATGGTCATCTACATTTCCAAGCGGCCAATGTTTTATAAACACTTTTAAAAGCCATAATTTATTACTTTTATTTTTCAGCTACGTTTAATACTAAATCTGTGTCGTTAAAACAAGAATAAACCTTTGTCGGCTTCTGTTCGAGAATTGCGGCAGTATCGAGTCGGTATTTTCAAGGTACATATGGCTCACTTTACCTTTTTAGACATTCTTGGCGTACTTTGCATTTTTAAACTACTGTAAGAATTTAATTTTCATCATATAGATTCCACCCTTTTCTAAACTCACTGAAAATTAAGAAATTGCACTTGAAAGGTACTACTGAAAAAGGAAATTGAAAAATTTTCAACCCTTTACCTCTTTTATTTATTTAGTGAAATTTTTAAAGCTACCATGATGAGAAAAGTATTTTAGGCGTCGACAGATCACAGGTTCACAGGGCCTTTTCCTTTATTACAAATCCATTATAACGGTTTTAACCGGTGGCAAGATATAATTTTGTCATGTTAGCTACTTAAATCTTTTAGCTCGTTAAATTTAACACAACATTTACCTGAATTTTATCGATTTGTTATCTATTTTGATGAACTAAACCTTAATGGGTATTGCTTTAAATTTAGACCACCCTCGTTGGAATTTTGTTTAGGGTAATTATTGTTTGCTATAGCAGGTGTAAGTGTTTATTTAATTTGTTTTATATTATTTTATAAATATTGAAATATGTTAAAACTTTTAACATTTTGCATTTTAATTTGTGAAGCATGAAATATATGGGGAAGTTTATATCTAACTAATGAGAGTTTTAATTTTAGTAATTTCTGACCCAAAATACATCCGAAAATTATAAATTGATAACGGCAGCTAATTACTCAGTCGACGAGTATTTATATGATGCTATTGTATATGCTTTCATTGGTTTCTATAACTGTGTAATGAAGCAGCAGCAAGATCAGAAATTCTAGTTTTAAAAAACACTTTTGATACATGCTACAATGAAAAAAATACCAGTTGAAGACTAAATAGGAAAGGAAATTTAATGCTCTACAACTTCTATTCTGACGGCTTTTACTATAAGACGAAGGGTTGAGGTGCTAGAGGCAAAAGTTTGACGAACAACGTGAGACAAAAATATTTTTTAACGATTTGTGCGGACGGATATCTCGCAAACTATAGGAAATAGTGAAATAATAATTTAAACAATCTTGTAGGAAATTTAATAAGCTTTTATTTTGGTCTGAATAATTTTTACTCCAGACCCACCGTTTTTAAGATATAAGCAAAAATCCCAAAAACGGGACCTTTCTACCCCCCTTCCTTAGTCATGTAATTAGGACCGCGTCTTTTAGTATTTTTACCTCCTAACTACTGCAAACATAGATCCGAAAAAAATTCCACCATATTTCATGTCTTCTATTTACCCCTTTTTTGGACTACTATAGGGATACAATAAATCACAATAAAACCGTGAACTAAGACATCGCACAAAGTCACACATTTAAGTTTGGATTTCTCTTAATCGATGATTTACGTTGAAACACTGAACAAAAACTATTATTTTTATTAGAATTCATATCGAAGAACTTATTGCTTTTAAAAAAACAACACAAACATGCGCCAAACGTCAAAACATCGTCAAATGTTGTGCAATGCCATAGTACCAAAAAATCCGCCAGACGTCGTGTCGCTTATCATGATATCCCTATAGTGGCTATAGTCTAATCAAACTACGATTTGACCTCGGATAAATTTCCAGAAAGCTGGATTTTTGTGTGAACCTCGATATTGTCCTTTTAAACAATGTCTCAAAAGTCCCCATCGATCCGAGTGCAGCTAAAAATTTTGTAGGAGGGTGAAAGTAAGAAAATGCAGATTTCAAGAATATCTCTTAAACTATTGATTTTAATATTTAGAAAACTTTTTAAAAATAATAATATCCTTTTTATAAGAAATTTTATAAACTACAAATTTGATAATAGCTACTTTGGCTAAAAAATCAATAGTTGACGAGATATTCTTGAAATCTGCATTTTCTTACTTTCACCCTCCTACAAAATTTTTAGCTGCCCTCGGATCGATGGGGACTTTTGAGACATTGTTTAAACAACAATAGCGAGGTTCACACAAAAATCCAGCTTTCTGGAAATTTTTCCGTAGACGAACATACGAATCCAAATTTGACTACTATTATTTTATAAATGCAGGATAGGTGCTTAAAAAAATCCCAGAGTGGTTGTTTTTACAAGTTAAGAAAAGATTTTTGCTGGAGATATAGTTAAGACTGTCGTTTATGCTTTCCCATCACAAGAAATTGATTTTATTTTACAGGGTGTTTTTTTTAGAGGGAGAAACTTGGTCATTTTCAAGTGACGAAAACTTGATTTCTTAAATGGAACACTCTGTATATTTTTGCGTAAAGTAATAAAGAATTTAATAATGTTTCAAATTGCGTTGGAGTTTACTATCCCTAAACTGGATACCTTGGAAGATACGAATCAATTAAGCATTAGAGGTTATCTTCTTTTTAAGTAATACAATGTGCAGCAAACTTAGGACACTATAAAATTTTTAGCTCCACTCGGATCGATGGGGACTTTTGAGACATTGTTTAAAAGGACAATATCAAGGCCCATACAAAAATTCAGCCTTCTGCTAATTTTTCCGAGGTTTCGCTGTAATTGTGTTTAGTTTGACTGGATTACTATTACCTTGAAAATGGTTACAAATATTGAATTATTATTTATAAGAAGGGGCTCAATTTTGTATAATGTTACGTTATTTTACGTTATTTAAACTGAAGACAAAGCTACCCCTGTAAAGTTATGTTCGTCAAAACCTTAAAATTCGTCTCCAAATGAGCAACCCCTAAATAAAATTTCAAATTTGTTAAAAGATTATTTTTGGTTAAGATTTTTCCAAAAAAGCTATTGTTTTTCGCAAACTTTGACAAAAGAGTTCAAATATGATCGCTCTTATACTCCTCCCTCCCCAAATCATTTTTAATTATAACATAGTCATCACATCAGAACTTTTTGGTAGGGAAAATTGATATTGGTAAGTAGAAAAAGCCTTTCTATGTTGTCTATAACATATCCAAAAATGAAAAAATATGCCAAGGCAATTTTGAGAAAAACAGTTTCAAAATTTTGACCTACTTTGACCCTTTAAAGGTAGGCAATTTTGAAACAATTTTAAAAATCGACTTAATTAGGACGAAAGACCTATATTTTGACTGTACAGTGCCGTTTTGAAATTTTTATAATAATGATTACCGGCCAAGTTATAAGGGAAAAACTACAAAATGAGACAATCGTTCTATTGGCCGCCATTTTGAATAAAAAAATTTTTAATTTATTTTTTTATTTGGAGCTTAGATGTGCTAACTTATAACCAAGTAAAAAGAAATTTGGCCCTAATTTGCAAATATGCGCCCAAAATAACCATCTTATTTTTGAACATCCTGTATAGATGTACTATAAAAGCTTAGTTTGCCGATGAAATAATATAAAAATGGCTAAAATCAAATTTCATCAAAATCGGTTCAGTAGTTTTTGCTCGACAGCAGTGATATTTCAGTTCAAATTTTTTTTTCCATTTTGTATTCAAAACTCAAAACGTCGAGAAACGCAATAAAAAAAAATTATTTTTTCTTCAAACATCAAAAAAAAATTGACAATTTGTTACTAAACAAGTAAGGTTAAAGTTCTACTTTTACATCCTAGGAGGTAAAAGTTCACTTTTGCCTCCTAGGAGGTAAAAGTAAATTCTAACCCAAAATATTTACAACAAATTGTAACGTAAAATGATATTTATAAGCATTTGTAATGTAAAAAGGTAATGTTTTTATAAATTTTCTGTTATAATTTATTCGTTGCGTTTAATAATTAGCTTCTTTTTACAAGTTAAAGTTAATTTTTAAAAATATTTGACAATTGAACTACACATAATTTTCAAGAGATGGCGAATTTTTATTTTTGGTTTTTCTACGTTATACGTTTGAAAAAAAAATATAGTGTTTCATTCGGAACAAAAGTGACTTTTGGTCCTAATAAAACAAACTACTATTATTTAACAAACATTCGCGATTTGACAAACACATTCGACAAACTTTTGAAGAGCTTTTTTTAGAACTTTAACAAACATTGGAAAAGTGAAAAAAATTATTTAACAAGTAATTTGTTGACTTAATGAGGCTTTTATTTTATAAAAATACGCTAATAGTAGCGTCGAACTAAATTTTTAAAGAAAATGCGGAGGGATAGCAATTTTTTTTCACGAATCGCTTTATGTTGGAACGCTAATTATGGGAGGGTCAAAATCGCCTTTGTTTGTTGCAAAACTGCTAGTTTTGACAATATCTTTGATCACATTAAAGATAGCAAAAAAATACTTCTTAGGTAATTTGTAACGTATAAAATTACGAAGAAAATGAGACCGATCTGAGCCTAAACGAATATTTTGTTAATGCAGAAAAAATTAGAAACCATAGAAAGCTTATTAATTTTTAAATTTAATTTAAGAAAAAAGTAAGAGGCAAAACTTTAAAAAAATGCCTTTAAAAGATGCTTTTTTATACACAAAAACACTGTACCTACCAAATTTCAACTTTCAATATTTTTTCAAACAACTACAATGACTAGAAGACTAAAAATTTTCAACCACGAATAAAGTTGGAGCAAATGATGGTAGAGGGTGTAACTTTTTTTCGTAAGAAAGGTACGGCCTAGCACTTTCAAATAACAGAAAATTGTAATTTTTCGTTAACTTCTTTGCCCTTTTTTCGCCTTATGTTTATGCGTAGTTCATCACATATTTATCACTAAGTAAGTGATTAAATTGTTATTTGTTTACAAAACAGTAAAACAAGTCAAAAACATAAGGCGAAAAAAGGAGGAGGAAGTTGACAAAAAATTACAATTTTCTATTATTTGAAAGTGCTTGGCCATACCTTTCTTTCGAAAAAAAGTTTCACCCTCTATCATCATTTGCTCCAACTTTATTCGTGGTTGAAAATTTTTTAGTCTTCTAGCGATTGTGGCTGTTTAAATAAATATTAGAAGTTGAAATTTGGTACAGTGTTTCTTTGTATTAAAATGCATCTTTTAAAAGCATTTTCAAAAAGTTTTGCCTCTTACTTTTTTTTTAAATTAAATTTAAAAATTAATGACCTTTCTGTGGTTTTATTTTTTTCTGCATAAACGAACTATTCGTTTATGCTCAGATCGATCTCATTCTCTTCGTAATTTTATACGTTACAAATTACCTAAGATGTATTTTTTTGCTATCTTCAATGTGATCAAAGATATTGTCAAAACTAGCAGTTTTGCAACAAACAAAGGCGATTTTGACCCTGTTCCCGCACGCCTCTGATCTGGAAAAATCTCTCCCATAATAAGCGTCCCAACATAAGGCGATTCGTGAAAGAAAATTGCTATCCCTAACGCTTTTTCTAAAAGTGCTGTTTTTTTCGTTAATTCGACCCTGCTATAAACATACAAAATTCGAGTTGTCTTTAAATTATGGCCAAGTATAAAAATTCCCTATACCTTGAGTAGCTTTTAAATTAAAGTCAATTTTAATTTTGTTATGAAATCGGGGGTTAGTATCTTGTAATATTTTTTTTAATTTCTCTATTGTTTAAATGTTTTTTAATTTTTTTATGAAAAAAGTTTTGATAAAAATTACGAAAAATATTTTCAAAAAATAACTAAGCCAACAAATTACATCTTAAATAATCTTTTTTCACTTCTCCAATGTTTGTTAAGTTCTAAAAAAAGGTCATCAAAAGTTTGTCCAGTGTTCCAATGTTTGCTAATCTAAAATTTCTTTCTTATGAAAAAATTTTATGAAAAAAAAAAATTTTGATAAATATTTGAAAAAATTTTTTTTTGTCCAACCGTCAAAAAAACATCACATTTTAGTATTATTTTTGTACTCACTGCTTCGAAACTGACGTTTGACGCACTCTGTGGTCGACTGGGAAACAGTATTTCCCGGTCTACTACACCGGGAAGCAAACTGTCAAAACAACACTAATAAATGGTAATAAAATAAAGTAATGTGTATTTATTAATGTAAGGAAACATATTTTAGAACATTTAAATTCGCAAACTAAACTATTACGTTACATATAATACCAATTTTTAACAACTTTTAGAACAATTAACTGTCAAAGTAAGAATTTGTTTGACGTAAGAATGAAGTTTAACTATGAAGTCATAGGTTGCTTTGCACCTAAATTGTCAAAACTAATCAAATAAAACTTTTATTTAAGAATTATGATAACGGTTTTGTTCGTTACAAAAAATATTGTACAATCCTCATGCGTGAACAATTTTCCCGCGTTCACGCAATGATAAAAGCACTCGCTTCTACGTCGCTCGTGTTTTCAAACAGCGTTCACGCGGGAAAATTGTGTTCCCGCACATGGTTCGTAAATAACTATTACAAATCGCGAAGTTTGCTATTTTTTAATAGTAGCATTTTTTAGTTTGTTACCCTTAACAATGTGAACAAACGTTTTTCGTTTCCGTTAAAAATGATATTTATGTAATCAGTTACGAAATGCCTAATTTTGTGTAACGCGTGAGATTTTTGCGGAACGAACGCAGTGAGTTCCGCAAAAGCTCACAAGTTACACAAAATTGCATTTCTTAACGTATTACATACAAGATTTTTTCTAATTTTGAATAAAGTAATAGTAAAATAGAATATTATTGATAAAAATTGTGAAAACATAAATCAAGTCTCTTGACTGCTATCACTTCATGTCAGTTTGACATTACACAAAATTGCATTTCCACTAATTGTAAAATCCATTTTTCGTCACCAGTTGCACAATATTTTACTTTGTGCAACTAGTTATACAAAGTAAGACGTTTCATAACGTCAATCAGTTCTAAAAAGTGTCACTTTATATGTCAAAATTATAAAAAAGCGTTTTTTCACGGTTTTGCGTTAAAAATTGTTTTTTTTTTAAATTTAAATTCTCCTGTCAATTGAATGATTTTAATTAATTTTTTTATATTTGGATGATTTTTTGCAGTTGTACAAAAAATATTGTTTGTATCACGAGCGCGAAGTGTGCGCTCGAAAGTCGAAAGACTTTTTTCATTCGGCTACGCCTTTTGAAAAAAGTAACATCTCGCGCTCTAAAAACACTGACTTCGCGCTCTTGATACAAAAATAACTATTTTAATTCATTAGTTACTTAATTTAAATTTTTTTTAAATTACAAATAAGTATTTGATTAGTATTTTGATTTTTGAAGTTTTGAATTCAAAAAATCATAACTTCTAAACCGCTCCGGCGATTTTGATAAAAATTAATATTGTCATAGAGAATTACGTTGTCTGTAACTTATCCAAAAAATTTTTAATAATATACAGGGTGTTCCATTTAAATTAAAGAATTTGATTCAATTGCCGGTTAAACATGAAGTCAAAATTTAAAGTGTTTGGTATCATGTAATAGCTAATTTTATGAGCTTTCAAAATATTAAAAAATATACAGGGTGTTCCTAAAATTTTAGATATTTTTGTAATTTCCGGTTTAACTGGAAGCGTTTTGTTAACCGAAAATAGTGTCAAATAGTAGATATTCATGAGCTTTTCTAGACGCAACATCTAGAAACGCAATAAAAAAAATTTTGATTTTTCTCGATTTAATAACTTTTTCTTAAAAAGCAAAAAAGTTAAAGTTAAAAGAAGCTATAGCTTCAAGAAGTTGTGGAGCAAGACTAGCTTAAGAAAAAAGAGATACGAAGTCGATTAAATGGCGGACGTAAAATCTTTCGTGCACACCCGGGAGCGTGCGTGGTAAAGAACGGGCAAGTAATTGCCCGCGATTAAAATTGTTAACGAAGAAGCGTACAAATTTTTTCGCTAATGAAAGCATGCAAAGATGCAAAGTCTGACAGCTCGCGAAAGAAGCAGTCTGTAATCACGCGTGCATCGTGCATTACCACGCGAAATGACGTGTGGATGCGCCTGAAAGTTACACACTCTTGAAAAACGCGTCTGAATAAAACACGTGGTAAGACACTATTTTTGACAATTTTACAAAATTGAAGGATAGTTCCAAGGGATTGTGCCAGCGACTGCCCGTGTTTTGTTCAATCATTTCATCTGCCATAGTATTTACGTCGCGCCGCTCTTCGCGCAAGCTAGCGTTAGCGTGAAACGGCCGCTATTGGGGAAAATTGTGTACAATTTTAAGGCCAACTCGATGCTACTTTTGTTTCTTGATAAAAATATGAGCTCCCTCATATGGTCAGTATGAACTTCTGTTTTGTACCAGAAACGGATATCCTAATAATTAGCAGACGCTTAAGCACTTAGATTTGTATTCGACAGACCCTAGCTGCAATACTCCTCTCACCAGGACCAGGAGCTGTATTATAATGAAAACCCTCCCTGCCTCCTCTGTTCTCTGAGAGCTAAAAACACAAATACGAAAGAGATTGGCATGAATAAAGACCACTATCAAGCTCTTGTCGAACTACGAACAAAGCGAGTTACTTTCAGTTAGAGGATTTCTGGATTTTAAATAAGTATAAGTAAAGGTGTCAAAATCAAGATTAAACGACGATATGCTATTTTTCTAGAAGTGCCGCACGACGAGCTCTCTCTTTACAGCAGTGAACTGAGAACTAGAGGTGTTCTAATGGAGAATTATCAATCGCATACACAGCATAGGTTAGGAGTAGACTGGGCGTAGCGTGTGATGGAAAGAAACCTTTGGAAAAGCTAAATTTTATTTTTTCTCCTCTCATAACATAAACGATAATGGTTTTATTTCACATTGTATAGGTAAGATAAAATCATTACCTAATTAAAAAAAGTGTAACTACCTCTTCAGGCACGGACTTACTATACTTTTTCAGGGGCGTAGATATTTCTATAGAAGCCCGCAATGTAAGATTTTGAATTACTTAGTCTTACGCCCCTGACATTTTTGAAAAGGCCCACCCAAAGGGATTATTTTATAACAGAATATTGCTACAAACAATTCCTGAAAGGTGGTGGATGCATTAAAAATTAATGCAAAAAACTAAATGTCTTCCTAGGCTACCGATCTTGTAGTAAGGCGATTCTTGAAGATTCGAAGATCGTCGGTTAAAGATGTATACCATTGCTATAGCCCTGAATACATCAAAACTAATTTTGAAGATTCTGTACCATAAACTGGACATGAGTGGATTTCAAAATTGTAGATGGCCACCCTTTCATGTCGATTCTCTTGATGTGCATACCATACTCTAAGTCACCACCAGCGGCCAAACAGTCATATTGAGTCATATCACCCTGTATAAATCTGGAAATATGCAGGAGTTTTTTTAATTATTAATTTTGGGAGGCTGCGTTTATCGCCGCTTGACAGTTCGTGCCTGTGCCTATTTTGTTTTAAGTCCAATTCTTTCGGCCATTGGTGAAAAAACATCAGTCATCACCCTGAGCGCAATTCTAGCGGAGGAGAGAGTTTAGAGGATCACAAGAAGGATTGGCAATATATAAACATTGGATCATTAGAAGAAGCACTACGAGTCGAAAACTCGTATAGCTAAAGCCCAAGCAGGCTTAAAGCGCTCCACAGAAGCACCGCGGCTCTAGGACGCTCGCTGAGATTTGATGCCGAGTGATGTTAAGTGTGTTAACAGTTTACAAGTGCCCACACCCAACGGTTTAATTTTTTCTATTTAAATATTATAGTTATAGGGACTTAACATACCTATAAATAACTGCGATTCCGGAATATTACAGATTACAGTCCAAATGTTTTCGAAATTTTGTAAACGAATTGTGGGTTCAACCATCAATAACAACATCAAGCGAAAGTGTAGAAAATCAATAAAATAATTGGTAATTGTCTCTGAAGAAGTTCTTTTCAAACAAAACCAACTACGATTAAAAAGTGGAAAATTCACAATTTTCTTTTGAAATTTTTTCCACCAATATGAAAGAGCTCAATTAAAGCCCTTTAAAATTTAATTAAATTCCACTTCAACAATTTGCGTAAGTGTACCAAACTTGAAGTTCCATCACGCAATTAGTTCCATTTAGACGCCATTTTGTAAACTAAATGTAGTTATTATATAATTAGGCGCGATAGAGAAAAATAATTATGATGTAATTAGATTTAAATGTTGTACTTATTGTAGCTCCTACTACAATTTTCCAATATTGGAACTTTTATACCAAGTATGATCGGTTAATATCAAAGGATGTCGGCGTGTTTGTGTGATAGGTAATTAAGACCGACAGGCTTGACCTTATGTTTTTGTGTGATTGGACTTAAACAAGTCACCTGCTTCTTTGCGGCTTTGGACGATCTTCAGGTGAACACCTTTTATTTATTGTAATTGATATTTCGTGTCAATTACTTCAACAGATCTAAAACATATTTCATTCTACTAACTAGTATTAGATAACTGCCATGTTGAAGGCTGGTGCTTAGATTAAATAATAACGATAACACGTTTTTTTCACAGAATTTTGGTATTTCGATCTAATCGAGTTTTTGGTAGGTATTTTTGTTGTCCTTTGTTTTATATTAAATTATTTCATAAAAATATTTTTTATTTTGCTTGATAAGAGACTTTACGAGCTTACGACCCTTAAATTATATGTGTAGGTCGTAGGTGTAGGTAGAAGGGTGATTTCGCTGATCTTTTATTCTCTCAACTCTCAAAGTCGCATATTTTAAGAATTTGTTAAGAAAACGTTCAACATTTTTTCACAAATTGTAATGGTCACGGCTCGTTGAAGTAAAACGCGGCATTACGTAAAAGTAAATGCTGTTAATTGTAGTTGTAGATACATCATCTATCACTTCTACAGCTTAAGATAAAAATAAAGCACTTTAACTTTTTCAATTTAGAGTGAAGATAGAAAATTCTATTATCGCGGATATAGTGATATACAGGGCGTTCGAAAATAAGCATACTCTCTTGAGACCATAAATGGTCATAAAAATGTACACTTGAGAAATTTTATTTACAACAATTTGTAATTTCTGCTTACTACACTCTCTACATCATATCATCATTAACAGGCTATAGCAAAAATATAGTGTCTATTAGAAATTACGAATATACAACAGCACTTTCAAGATTACTATTTTGGTTTGATGGTGGCAAATAGCAACCCTTTAAGTCTCACCAGACCTCTGCAAAATTTAATTTATGAATGTGAAGATATTAGAAAACCAAGACACCCCCAAGTGAAGATACGAGATGTACCTACCAACTTACCAACCTACCTAGATAATCCATTAGACACGTAACTATGGAAGTTGATTTTAAAAAATATGGGATTCGTATAAAAATGGTTTTAAATAGAAAATTAGTAGAAAATAATGAGGAATTTAGAATCCTTCCCACCATCAAAGTCAAAAACCCACTAAATAATTAAAAGAACCTTCCAAAATTTAAGAAATTTAATTTTCTCCTAAGGATAGAGCAAGAACTATACCGGGTGGTGACCGGACTTCTCGGCCATATGAATTTAATTATATATAGGTATTGTAAAATCATACTTTGGTAATTTCCTGCTTTCCCAATATAGTTTTGAAAAAGAATCTTCAAATAATAGTTTTAGAGCACAAAATTCGGCATCTAAAGCAATTAAGAAAATTCGTTTTGGGTGCTAAAAAATTAACCGAAATAGCGATTGCCATGAAATACTTCTATGTTGAACCTTTTACCTTTAAAAACAATTTTTGAGATTAGATCGTTATATAATCTTAACACACGGTAAAAAAATTTGAGTGAAAACGTGACCATACAGAGATTGAGTAAAATATTTAACTCTTCATTGGGTAAAAAATATACAGATTGAGTATTTGAATAGATTTTATTTGAATTAGATTTTTTTGAATAGACATTTATTTATTAACAATTATTTGATTTGGCACAACACATTATTGAGTTATTCGTACTGAAAGTCGAGTTGATTCTTACTCACTTTGGAGTAGATTTAGTGAAATGAAGTGTCTTGGAGAAACTTGGTGGGAAAATTTTTTGTGGAAAAATTGTGGTAAAAATAAGTGGGAACTTACTCAGTGAAGCGTTGAACTTATTCAATAAGTGTTGTATTTACTCGAAATTTACTTGCGATTGCAAATATTACTAAATACCATAGAGTAATAATAATTACTTAGTATACAGGTTGAATAGTTTGAGTTAGCACATAGGAAAATAATGAGTGGGAACAAGTACGAAATATATTTCAATGATTACGAGAGAGAAAGAGTTACTTTTAGATAAAAGGAAGGCGTCAATTGTTAATTTCAAATTTAAAGTACACGCCTGCAATTTTTGATAAGTGATAGGTATTTATTTTTACAATTTATTTTAATTTTATTATTGGTGTTTTATTTTAAAAATGGTTCTTGATTTAAACGAAAATAATTAGATTATGAATTATTGAACGCCTATTTTATATCTAAAAATAACTCTTTCTCTCTCGTAATCATTTAAAAATATTTCGTACTTGTTTCCACTTACTATTTTCGTATGTGCTAACTCGAACTATTCAATCTGTATAGGTAGTCTGCTAAATATAGAGTTACTTTTAAAAGAATAGGTAACTCATTAATGCGTCAATTTTACTCCAAAACTCAAGAACCGGTGACTTTTTGCTCAATCTCGGTGTGAACACGTTTTCACTCAAAATTTTTACCGTGCATGTGAAAAAGCCCTATAGATATCACGTGAGCTTCAAAGATTATTCGAGGTCGAAAGTCACGAAAACGACATTTTTGTAAATATCTCGCTTTCTATTGAATTTTCGGGAAAAAGTTTTATATAAAAATTATAGAGGAGGTAATTATCTATAAAAGAGACGTTATGCCCCTTTTCAAAATAATTAATAGTTTTTGAGAAAAATGTTATTGAAAGTTATACGTCGTACAACACAATGAGTTAATGTACGTACAATGGTACTTGTGATACATCATTGTAAAGAGAAATTGATTTAGAATACGATTCTCTAAAAATATACAGGGTGTTCTATTTAAAAAACCAAAGTTACATATTTTCCCGCCAAACAAGTAGGCCATGGAAAAAAATTGTTTGCGCTATTTTGTAGATGAGGTGTTGTTTCGAAAGTTTCTAATTTAACTTTTTTAAATCTCTTCAATATTTCAGCAGATATTAGCTGGACAGTAAAAAATCAATCACCCTGTACACAAAGACCACCATAGGATACGCTCTTGTAGCTGTTGAAGCTTTTAAATACAGATTAATTTTACATGCAATGAATTTTCATGCGATGAAATTTCTGACGGTTAATTTTCCCTGATGCGATGAATTTTGTGCAATTAAGTTTCTGCGATAGGTAGGTAAGAGAAATCGGGGTAAATTTCAACACAGGTAAGTTGCAACACTGATATGTAGGTATCCAAGTTCCGAAAGAATACGATATCTCGTTAACTGTATAGCACACGAAGCTCTAAATTAAAATAAAGGCCCTTCCACACACACAGACCTTGCCTTTCGATTTGGCCTGTGCACTGTGCATGTGCAGGCCGTCTGAACGGTGTCCATGTCCATACGCAACAGGCCAAACCGAAAGGCAAGCCTGTGTGGGTGAACGGCAGTGGCGTAACTAAGAGTTTGGGGGCTCTCCCGCAAATTCCAGAGTGGTTAATAATCATTTTGATTTACCACAATTCGATTTTATAACAAAATTTCATACTAAACGATGTTTCTGGGAACCTTTCTATCCTGGGCCCTCCCGGAGGCCCTTTATTTAAGCCACTGAATTTAGGGTTTATTTGTGACTACTGACTACCTATTTCTAAAACTTTTACAACCGACCGACTTTTAGTTGCTTATTGTCGAAACATTTGTGTAAATTTACAAGGGAAGAAAAGTATTTACCTATTTCTTTTTTAAATTCTCAAATACATAATTACAAAAACAGACATTTTTAAAGTGCCTCTTTAAGCTAGCCTTGCATTACAGCTTCTAGAAGCTAGCTTCTTTTTCTAAGGTTGAATTCTACATTACATATTTATCTCCAGGATTTAATTTTTGTGTCGGTATATGAAGAGGTTTTAACAATAACTTGAACCGGTTTATGCTGAGACAAAAATTGAAATTCTGGGGATAATGTGTAATGTAGAATTCAACCTAAGCCAATAGAAACATTGGATTTCTGGCGTCAGACACTAAAACATGCGGGCCAAGTTTATCTTCTATTGGATTGAAAAAAAGAAGCCGGATTTTAAAAGGTGCGATGAAAGGCTAGCTTTATGGTACAAATAAGGAATTTTTGGGAGTCCCTTTTATGCGGGGGCCCTCCCGCTACGCGGGCCTTGCGGGCCTGTTATTTACGCCACTGGTGAACGGGGCTTAAGAAATTTTTATTCAGAAAAATAGGTTTTGCTTATCTTTTGCATTTCTTTATAAGCTAAACCTCTTCCACTTTATTACTTTATTTTAAGTTTCAGAAAATTATCACATTGGGAAGTTGTAGATATCCAACTTTGTTTGGATTGGTGCGTTGATTATTATCCTTTATGCTCGGTGTACACGAGGCTAGATTTCAAGATAGAATAGGACAAAAAAAAGTGTGATGTTAAAAAAATGCATCAGAAAGTCAGGAAGGTTCGTAATGATTTTTTATTAGAAGAAGATTTGCTTGCATGGTTGATACTTGGTTTGGAGATAAATTTTAACAAATATGGTAAAACTGAACATTTGGTTGCAGTATCTATCTACACGCATCAGTATTAAATCTGGGCTCAAGTATATCTATACATGATGCAAACAATAATGCATTTTTCACACTGCTGGAAGTTGTCCCGTAAGTGGGGCATATTACAAGTGTTTTACTAGAAAATTTGCATGTATTTATCTAGAATACCTAAGTGCTCCTTAGATTCCTCACATTTTCATCAAACGTCCTAATTCAACGTGGTTTGATTAGAAGGGATGACATCTACTTACATCAGGGTGGCAGGCAAAATCGCACGAATTTTAATGAGTAAAGAACAAAAGAGAAAGTTTTTGACCATAAAAAGGCTCCTCATTGAAGAGGCCTCTACCTCAACGTCTTAGATATTAAAATATAAGGCTAAGTTCTTGGACATTTGGATCTTTAATATAGTAGTATAAAATTTATATAAATTAAAAAGATAAGGTACGATCGGCCTGAAAAGTGATTCCTAAGTCGAAAAAATAATAACAACCCTTTAGGCATAGGTAGAGGTATCAGGTATGTTAAATTTGTTGTAAGTCATATTACCTAAAAAGAACGCCTATAACAATCAATATGAGTACCTACTTTGGAAAAATTAATTACAATTTTCAAAAATCTTTAAAGGAAGTTTTATAAATCTCATTCTAATTCTAATTAAAATAGCTTATTCAAATCGGAGAAACATTCTCGCATCTCTTATTGTTAATTTTAAACCAACACGTTAGACGACACGTCTAAAACAAACTCATTTAATATCTCTCCTAATGTTTCTCACATTTACTTACTAATTAAGTAATAGGCGGTAATGTTCAATAAACGATAAGTTTGACATTACAAAATACATAGGAGAAAACAATCGATAATAAAATAATAATCCGTCCACTTTTAACATTTCTAAAATTTCTTACCCATTTTCTCATACTGCATTTAACAAAAAGTGCAAGCGTATAACTTACTTTAGTATAAGAACTGCCTACAAAGGAAACAACTTTTGGCGTACAACCTGAGTGTACATATCTATCGAACTACAAAGTGAAAACAAGAATTGAACCAGTGAATGTACCGTATATAATGCAGGAGAATAAAGGGGCGTTTCCATGGTAACTAAATTCCACCAATCAGCGGTTTCATTATATCATTGTAGGCTATACTATACAGCAAACAATAATGGTTTTTCTTGACTAAATTGCAAACTTCCTTATTATTATCATCAACGTCCTCATCATAATCATCATCTTCTTCTCAGTACTTAAATTACTCCATTTCAACAATTATTTTTTATTTACTTTCACTTTAACAACTAATTAACTCGTTTACCTCTCAAGGTATTAAGGTATATCATTTCACGGATTCTTAAGATTTATCTAATACTTCTTCCTAATTGATAAATAATGAATTGACTGACCGAACTTACAACATAAATTCATGATGTATGTGAGTGCATTTAAATCAAGTCTTAAAAATTCAGTCCAGAGGTCTGGTGTCAACAATAATTAACAGAATATTATATGATTCTAGATTTTATTTTGTTTTCCATTCGTAAGAGCCAAGAGGGGTGTAATTTTATTTTCAAAATTGAACTTTTTTATGGAAGCGCAAGAAATTTCTTATTCGATTGATTATCATTATTATCCCTGTATCTTTTAACATGTTTCCTTCGGTGACCCCTAAAACCCTAGAAAAATTCGACTTTCCAGAGAAACTCCCCAGCACATCAGCTAGTTTTAAATACATCATTTTCAAAAGTGCAATTAGAACTATTTAAATACCTATACACTATATACCATCTAGGGTGCCTATAGACAGAATGGATTCTTTTACCATCCTGTTTTGAATTTTTATTTTTTAATCATAATCTCATAAAATAACACACAATAGTATACCTACAGGGTAATCATAAACAAAGTTTTTCCTTTTTGTAGCATGGCCATTTTCTTCTTAATTATTAAAAATTTTTCTTTGTTTTAACTTTTTCAATATTTGGACAGGCATTTTAAACAACAAAACTGTATAAAACCTTTGAAAAAGCTGCTAACTCACCAATGTATATTTAGATCATTTTATTGATAAAAGTGCCCCCTGATGCATTAAATGAAGTCAGTCGCACTTGAAAATCCAGAGACCTGAATGGTATCAACAATATTTGAGCTTTGAGTCCTTATCCACTTGGGAATGCAGACAATCCCTCAAAACTCTAGCAAGAGACAACAAAGTTGCCTTTCATTGGGTGCCGGATCACGAAGGAATTGAAGGAAAGGAAAATAGCTGATGAATTAGCTAGAACAGGCTCAAAAGCCCTCCCGATCAGACCCGAACCATTCTGTGGACTATCTAGAACACATAGAAGGACGAAAATCCAAAAATGGGAAACCGGGAACAAAAATTCTCACTGTAACAACGCACCAAGACAGGACAAAGACAGTCGAAGAAATTCATTGAGTATACTCGACCACGAATGCTAAAAAGCTTTTTCTATTATCAAAGAACGAAATCAGACTAATCATGGGTCTGTTTATTAGACACTGCCCAGTAAGGTACTACCTGAAGAAACTGCAGTCCCATGGGACTGGAAGATAGTGACATATATGCACACTCTGTGAATTGGAGATCGAATCCGCCGAACACATTCTTTGCAATTGCGATGCATTAGGCTTAGGCTGAAACACTTAGGGCGGGCTCAATTGACGCCTGAAGAAGTGAAAAGCAAACTTCTCAGGGACATTCTATGCTTCGCTGGCAAGATTGAATTCCTGAGAACATAAATACGAATAGGGTTATGAACAAAAGATTAACACTGGTCGCAGATCTGTAAGGCTAAGGGTGTGCTCAAATTAGAAGTTTCGACCATAGAGTTTACATAGAGTTGTTTGAAATTTCAGCTAGAATCATATGTCCCTACAAGGGTGCAATATGCTCTAATCTCTCAGCTTTGAATTTGAGTACCCCAGAACGCTGTGGTCTATGCTATGCTCTAGACTCTATGCTCGAATCTTTTAATTTGCGCACACCCTAAGAAACCAATCGACCCCTGAGCACGCAATACAATACTATCAACAATATTAACATCATACGATGAATTTCTACATTTAATTTTGTTTTCCATAGTAAGAGCCAAGAGGGGTGTAATTTTATTTTAAAAATTGAACCTGTTTGTAGAAGCACAAGAAATTTCTTATTGGATTGATATACCATTAGAGCCGTAGCCAGGAGTTCCAGGCAGGCTAAGCCTGGCCTGGAAAATTTTAAGCCTGTTCTAGCCAGATCTTGCAAATGATTTCGTATAATAATAATAAAACGATATGTTCCTAATTGGTGCCGAAGAAGAAAACATTAATTTGCAAACTTTGGACAATAAACTTTCATCCTAATCAGAAGACATTACAGTGGTCAACAATTTTATATACAAACCCAGAAGATAGAAAGCCCCGATTTTAGCTTTTCATTCTCTCTTGAAATTTTTTGAGCCTGACCTGATAACACAGTCTGGCTATATGGCTCTGTATATCATTATTATCTCTGTATGTACCAATACCTTTTAACATTTTTCCTTGGGCTTTGAGAGATCACTATAGAAAAGTTCGACTTTCTAGAGAAATTCCTACACAGCTAGTTTTAAATACATTTTCAAAAGCGCAATTGGAACTATCGTAATTATAATTACTTACATACAGGGTGTGAAGAAGTGGAATATGCTACCTCAGCCTATAAAAAGATTTGGGAAAAAAGCTCGGACATGTCCATTTAAATTTTTAATGTCGTATTTTTTGGCACAGGATTTTAAACATCGTTTCACCATTTTTTGGTTCGACATCAAGAGCAATTTCAAAAACCTATCGAGAGATGGATGCGGACCTTAAACTAACATGTCTTGGACCAACTTAATCGATAGAGGAACACCTTTTGTATTACTAGTATCACGCTAAAAGAGCTATTGAGACTTCAGATATTCAAAGAAACTCAAAAAATCTCAAGAAGACTAAAGTTAAATATCAGCTTGTACGCACATCCTTTTTAACATAACAGCAAATTATTTACCTTTTTCCTGATGCCATCTTGCCAAATCAATCCTTCATCCTTCTCCATGCCAAAACCAAATCCTCGCTCTGTCACCAGCTCACTTAGTTTAAAACGAAACGAACGAATAATTTTATTAAACACTATACGCCACGCTTACGACTTGACGAGCCATACACTTATTTTTAGAGTTAAAACCGAATGACGAATTATTACAGCTTTCATCAAGCTTCTTCAACAACGGACTCGATTTTAATAACACGGTAGTTTACGTCTCCCATCCCATTCAATGGAAATGACCTGAAAATAGAAATATTTAATATTATTTATACCTCTTCATTTTATTTTTTAAAGTGCGAGTTCGAAAAGATATACGAGCTAACCGAAATGGTATCCGACGCGAGTGTGAGACTGAGAATGAGAAGAAAATGAAGATGATGAAGTAATGATCTTCAGATGTTATCAAAAAAGCTACTGTGGATAGACAGAAACAGAATGGAAATTTGAAAGTGAGAAACGAAGACGACCCATGTAAGACTCACCTGTTGCTAAAGTTTTTTGGCGAGTTTTCGAAGTTCTTCTACTGTTTCATCTCGTCCAAAGGACACGATCTGAAAATAGTGATTCGATTCAGTTATTATTTTTACATTAAATACTACGCACATCAGCACTATACGCACTAACTTGTAAGGATTTTTTTAAATTTTTTGGTGTCTTGAAAGATATCTAATTTGGAATCTTAGAAAAATTTTATGTCTGCATCTCTCTCTGTATATGTGTGTATTAATACGATAACATGTGAAGGAATTGAGCTGTTAATTTAAAATTTGATGTCTATTAAGGTTTCACTTGCGAGATGAGAATGCGAGATTCTCGAACATTCGCGAGACTCGAGTGAAGTCTCTATATAGCTTCACTCGCGAGATTTCTTGCAAGAAGTGAACGTTTCTCGCCTCTCATCTCGCGTTTTTTTGCGAGATGAGAATGCGAGATTCTCGAACATTTGCGAGACTCGCGTGAAGCCTCTTATAACTTCACTTGCGCGATTTTTCGCGAGAAAAGAGCTTTTCTCGCCTCGCATCGCAACTTTTTGCGAGGCGAGAGTGTGAGATTTCCACAATTTCGCGAGACTCGTCTGAAGCCTCTTATAACTTCACTTGCGCGATTTTACGCGAGAAAAGAGCTTTTCTCGCCTCGCATCTCGCAACTCGCAAGTTTTTGCGAGTCGAGAATATGATATTCTCGTAATTTTGCGAGATTCACGTGAAACACAATAGGGTATTTTCCAATTTTTAAAATATCGATTATTCCTGCGTTATTGCATATAGCAAAGTCGATTATCAATGACTTGGGCACACTAAAAATATGTTAATCAAAAAAGTTTCATCAAAAACTGCTTTAGAAAAAGTATTAAATGGTACAGTTTCAAAGTGAAAATTAAAACGGAAGTGACGTCACGAGTCATACACATCACGTTTGTTGCTTAGTTACATGTATTAAATATCAGTTAATGTGTAATCAAGGTTATAATAAGTTGGAGCTCATTAGTTAAATATTGACGAATATTGACAGCAACGACTCGTGACGTCATGCCGCGGGAAACTTTATAGTTTGAATTTCAAATAATTTTTTTGGCAAAACCTACAGTCGCAATTTTTCTTTTGTGGTTTTGAAATTACGTTATCAATAAGGTAACTTTCTAGATACATTTTAAAAAATTGGAAAATACCCTATTATCAATATACCTACCTAACAACTGTTAGTAAACGATACTACACTAAAGCAAATAACAATTAGGGATATAGAATTGTCGATTTAGAAAGAGTTGCAATTTGGGGTTGAAAATTATGAAAAGAGATAAATTTGATAATAACCTAAGATTGTTAACTATACCTTGTTTGGCGATATTGGCAATTATAATTAATTAAGTAATATCTCATTCGTGGGGCTGTAAAAAGGCTGAAATTCTACAAATAGTTTTCTTAACAAATGTGTTATTGTTGCATTTTCTCATTGAAACACTAAAAAACTATTGCAAAATTATAACACCCTTCTATGAGTTTGATCACGCCTTTTGAATGCTGTAAGTAAAAAACAACTCCAACAATTTAATTTTTCCCCTTACGCTCAAATTGTAAAATTTTTTACAAGTCGCCTTTAAACGATTTTCTCAATTATTCAAATTCGACAATGTTAACATAAACATGTCTCAATTCGACTTCCGTTTCCTCGTGCATAATAATAAAATACCACTGACTGCTATTAGACCTATGCTACACTAAACTAAATCGCGCATATTTAAATACCTCTAAAAAGACACTTAAATCGTTTGTCAAAATTTGCATTTCAAAAAAACAGACCGTAAAATGTGTTTTTAATCATTATAATTAACAAAAAGTCTAATAGGGCTCATTAATTTTATGCAAGTTGCCTTCTTTCGTATGGCTCAGATTTTATTTATTTTTAGGTGCATTTTACTATCAAAGTAATTAATTATAGGTCGATCAAATTTTTATTTTCCCATCGAGCGATTTCCATCAAACAAAATCTAAATTTTCACCTTTAAAGCATCTTAAAGCTAAATGTGAAAACAATTAAAAGGGTGACAGTTTGAAAATATATCGTTATGTCGTTCGATGAACCACGACTTTTGGATTTGGATGTAAAAATTTTAAATAATGGTCAAACAGTAAAGTGATATGTGTTACATTCACATCCGTATCTAACCTAATTAATACACTTATTAAACTAATAAGAACGTGAGAAACCACCCTCTATATTATACATTTCGAAAAAGTAAAGACATTTCTTATTAAGAAACAGCTGTAGAAAAGAAGACGACAAACCAGACAGTAGGGCTGCTTCCGTTTTGAATGATTTATTGAACTCCAAGATGCACATGTGCATTTTTATGTTTGCATTTTGCCATTTCTTTTTCTATTGCGACTTGCAATTTCATCTAAGTGACGTATGTAAATTGGTACATTTACATACTATGTAAAATTATGTGGGCAATGTTCAACTTAACAACCGTTTTTGTTAAAATATACATTATAAACATAGCAAAAATTGATAAAAATGTTTAACTATTGAATATATAAATAATGCTAAATTATGGTTATTCGTTAAAGAGTTGATAATGAATTTAACGTTTATGGAGAAAGGAATTTTCTTTTTTTTTCTTCGAATTCACGACATATTTCGCATACCAATAAAAAATAGAATTTAAATTTAAACAGTTGAGAACTGCAGAGTGCAGAAGTTAGAAGAATGCCGAAGTATATTAAATAATTATAATACTTAAGAAGTCTCTAAAACCACCTACACTTCTCAGCTCATATTTATTTTCGATAACTCAATAGTTTAGCAAAACTCTACGAACTTGTTTTTGCACTATACACGTATTTGTTTTGCCAAAATTCAAAAAATTGCAATTTAGAAAGAATTCCTAACTAAATCATCAGAGGACTAGACTATTATATGAGTAGTTAGGTGATTGAGGGAGTTTTAAGACTCCCGCAATCAACGATACAACAATGGAATACAAATGTTTATAGCTCAATAAGGATGCTACTGGAGAAAAAATGGGGGAAAAATCATTACGAGCAACAAAGCCCATTTTGATTCGTCTGGATTTTTTAACAAACAAAATAGTCTTTACTGGGGCCTTATTGGAGCCTGAACGATGTCTAGACGCTCCGATTTGACCTGTGCAGACCTGTGCATAGGCCAAACCGGAAGGCAAGTCGGTGTGTGTGGCGCTGGCTTTACACTTTAAATAGGAGTGATTTTCATCTTCATTTTCCGAGTCAAGCAAATTTTTGACACACATAGGAGTTATTGAAGAGATGCGCAGACAATCAGACATATAAAGTATCCATTTCCGCATTTAGCGTATTTTTCAATTTTTGGAAGATTATGAAGTTTTGTCACTTCACTGAAGATTTTAGGTTGCCATACGATCATATTTTTTGAGGTTGCATCAGAAGAAACGTTATTCTCTAGTGAAAGCTATCATGAAACTGATTGAAAAACTTCCTTGTGCCAATATTTAAAAACTAAATAGATTAGGTTTACAAAACACGTGGATCCGATAGAACGAAGTAACATCACCCACATCATATACCTTTGCAAGTTCATTGTTTTCGAAATGACGTTGAGTGAAAAAACATAGTAAATTATAAAAAATGTTGGAAAATCCCGGAAAAACCTCTAAACTGTTAGCACAAGGACGATTTTTTATGTATTGTTAAAACGTTTTTTAATTTACCAGTGGCGTGCGTAATTATTCTAAATATATTCGCCAAAAAAGCCCTCACACTTGGTCGCCTGGAAAGTTAAAGGTTTTCTGGGAGATGAATTACTGAAGCACTTCTAGGCATCCAAGAAACTTTAAATCTGATACCAGGGTTGATCATACCTTAAAAATCTTAATAAAGAGTCTGAATTTTCCGATCACACCCTAAAGATCCCTAAAAATGGCATTCAAGCAGCAGACCTGTACTAAAAACTTTAAACTTCGTGCTGTGATATGGTTGATTATAGCCTAAAGATCCTTAAAGAGACGGAACAAATTTCTCGAACAAACCCACAAGATTTAAGCATGAGAGGTAGTGACATATAAGGCCTGTATTACGAACTATAAATTTAATGCCAGGGTCGATCATACCTTAAGAATCTCTAAAAAGAGTCCGAATGTTCCAAACACACTTATGCAAGATTCAAGCAAGGGGTAAGAAGCGAAGACTTGTACTAAGAACTTTAAACTTCGTGTTGTGCTATGGTTGATTATACCCTAAAGATCCCTCAAAAGGCTATGAACTTCTCAAACAAACTCACAGGATTCACGTAAGTGGGGGGTTCCATGCAAAGTCTGTACTAGAGGAACTTAAAATTTGGAGTTAGGGTCGATCATAGCTTAAGGATCCTTGAAGAGAGTCTGAATTTCCAGAACAAGCCCGCTTGATTATAGTAGGGAAGGTTACACCTAAGACCTGTACTAGGAACTTTAAATTTGGTGCTAGGGTTGATTATACCCTGAAGATCTCTAAAAGGAGCCTGATTTCCCGAACAAATCTACCAGATTCAAGTATGGGAGGAGGTTACACCCAATACCTGGACTAGGAACTTTAAATTTGGTGTTATGGTTGATTATACCGAAGAAACGCACAGGATTTAAGTACGGGAGAAGGTTACACCCTAGACATGTGCTAGGAACTTTAAATTTGGGACTAGGGTAAAATATACCCTAAAGATTCCTAAAAAAAAGGTTACACCCTAGACATGTGCTAGGAACTTTAAATTTGGGACTAGGGTAAAATATACCCTAAAGATTCCTAAAAAAACACGATTTCCTGAACAAATCTACCAGACACAAGCATGGCAGGGGGTTATACGCAAGGCCTGTACTAGAAACTTTATATTTGGAAGAGTTACACCCTAGACCTGTGCTGGGGACTTTAAATTTGGTGCTAGGGTTGATTATACCCTGAAAATCACTAACAAGAGCCTGATTTCCTGAACAAATCTATTAGACTCAAGTATGGGAGGGGGTTACAGGCAAGGCCTGTACTAGAAACTTTATATTTGGAAGAGTTACACCCTAGACCTGTGCTGGGGACTTTAAATTTGGTGCTAGGGTTGATTATACCCTGAAAATCACTAACAAGAGCCTGATTTCCTGAACAAATCTATTAGACTCAAGTATGGGAGGGGGTTACAGGCAAGGCCTGTACTAGAAACTTTAAATTTAATGCCAGGGTCGATCATAACGTAAGGATCCTTAAATAGAGTCTTCTTTTCCCGAAGAAACGCACATGATTTAAGTACAGGAGAGGGTTACACCCTAGACATGTGCTAGGAACTTTAAATTTGGGACTAGGGTTAAATATACCCTAAAGATTTCTAAAAAACACGATTTCCTGAACAAATCTACCAGACACAAGCATGGCAGGTGGTTATACGCAAGGCCTGTACTAGAAACTTTATATTTGGAAGAGTTACACCCTAGACCTGTGCTGGGGACTTTAAATTTGGTGCTAGGATTGATTATACCCTGAAAATCACTAACAAGAGCCTGATTTCCTGAAAAAATCAATTAGACTCAAGTATGGGAGGGGGTTACAGGCAAGGCCTGTACTAGAAACTTTAAATTTAATGCCAGGGTCGATCATAACGTAAGGATCCTTAAATAGAGTCTTCTTTTCCCGAAGAAACGCACAGGATTTAAGTACGGGAGAGGGTTACACCCTAGACATGTGCTAGGAACTTTAAATTTGGGACTAGGGTTAAATATACCCTAAAGATTTCTAAAAAACACGATTTCCTGAACAAATCTACCAGACACAAGCATGGCAGGGGGTTATACGCAAGGCCTGTACTAGAAACTTTATATTTGGAAGAGTTACACCCTAGACCTGTGCTGGGGACTTTAAATTTGGTGCTAGGATTGATTATACCCTGAAAATCACTAACAAGAGCCTGATTTCCTGAAAAAATCTATTAGACTCAAGTATGGGAGGGGGTTACAGGCAAGGCCTGTACTAGAAACTTTAAATTTAGTGCCAGAGTCGATCATAACGTAATGATCCTTAAATAGAGTCTGAATTTCCCGAAGAAACACAAAGGATTCAAGTAGGGGATGGGTTTACACATAAGACGTGTGCTAGGAACATTAAATTTAGTGCCAGAGTCAATCCTATCTTAAGAATCCATAAGAAGAGTCCCAACCAAACCTACAGGGTGGTGACCGGACCTCTCGGTAATTTGAAAATTCCGAAAATTAGCAGAAATAGCGATTGCCTTGAAACACAATTGAAAATTGTCAAATATTTTATGTTTGTCTGTCAAAATAATTCTGCATTTTTTATTCAATTATTTATTGAATTTATTTAATAATAAATAATATTTAGGTATGATCATCCCTAAAAATTACTTCATTTTTAGTTTCAGTTAATTTAAATTACCCTCAAAAATAATTTTGAAAGATGTCGATGTCAATTATTGATAATTTTTATTGGGAATATTTCATGGCAAGCTCTATTTCTGCTAATTTTGGGAATTTTAAAATTAAATTTCAGGCGTTATAAAGCATCCAAAACTAATTTTGTTTATTCATTTAGATGCAGAATTTTATTCTCTAAAACTTTTATTTGAAGATTTTCTTTCTAAAATACATTGGGAAGCAGGAAATTACCAAAGTATATGTTTTTACATGTTAAAACTGTATGACCGAGAGGTCCGGTCACCACCCTGTATACAAGATTCGAGTCAAATAGGCCTATAATTTTGCTTCCTGCCCAGTGTTAATTTCTATTCAGTGGGAGTATATCTATTGTGACTGAAAATGTGAAAGCTATAAATATGTGGTACTGTCAAGATTTGAAATAAACCTCGAAGGGTAGCTAATCTAGTTATAAGGTGCTTTCCATTTGTCAAAAAGTACAGCTCTGAACAGTACCCTACTGTATAAATATGTGTAAATATACAGTAGGGTACTGTTCAGAGCTGTACTTTTCAACAAATGGAAAGCACCTATAGACATCGTTTCTTAATGAATGCTCGTCAGATATACTTTTATTAATACATGAGATTTCACGTGGGCCCGTGGGTTAAAAGAAAACCAAATGAAGGTATTATACCTACTCAAAGAATTTCAGTATGAATCAGAAGGAACTTAAAAGCCACAAGTGTACACAAGATGATTACTTTTTATAAGCATAAAATTAAATTCAAAACGTAAATGATGTGGATTTTTATAGGTTTTAACAACCGTTCTTGAGATATAGTCACTTTAATATTAAAATTGACGTAACTTGACAATTTAACTCCCGTACAATTAAATTTGTTGGCACAATTAACTTTGAAATACCGCCTTTTAAATTATTAAACGTAAAAAAAGTTGGAGCTTTATAAATAAAAAATAATTAACAAAACGCCTAACCTTGATCTTATATAAATAAATTAAATTTTATTTATCTACACTATAAAACCCCAAAAACCAATATCATTTTTGATTAAATTTATTATTTGTGCGAATGAACTAATTATAATAAATAAGGAAAGTTAAAGGACTATTAAACGTTTAATTACGAATAATATTTTTTTTATTATAATTACATAAATTAAATTGAACTACTTCAATTTGTTAGCTGTCTTTTAACTATAGCGTTAAGTTGTGTGTACCTACCTATATCAATTTTATGCTAGATATAGATGAAATTGAGCATTAATTATCACTTACTACTTGTGTGGTTGTTTAATTACCTAATATTTCACGTTTTTATACTTTTTATTCTTTTTTCAACAATGTTATAAAATTAGATATTAGATATCGCATTTATCTTTTGTGACTATAGTGTGACTGTTTTGCATGAAGGCGTTTGAAAAAGAATAAATACTGCAATGCAGTTTCAAAACGTCATTTTGTCCTACACTAATTTATTTTGGAGTGTTAACATGGCCTACTTCTCTTCAAAATGTATATATTTATAGGTATTTACCTACATTTTTAGTTTTTCCTAGATTTCATCTACTTTTGAAAAGCTTTATGAACGCAATTTATCGACATTTTGAGTCCCCCTAAGTCCCAAATTACAAAAAATGTTAGAGGCCGTTTGCCTATACATCTAGTTTTTTCAACGAAAAGGTAAGATACCATCTTTTAAGGGTTGTAGCTTCCTTAGATTAGATGATTTACATTAAATCTTTATTAAACCTTTTCCAAAACTAATTAGATGCCTCCCTTTGGCAGGAAAATTTTCTGAAACTCTATGGGTTATTCAAATAATTCGTAGGGATCTCCGAAAAGGTAAGAGATAAGCAGTTGCTTAAATAGGGGCAAAGTTGCACAAACTGTAGGGTGTAGGTATGTAAAATACCCAGACTGAAAAGAAAATTTAAAATTTTCTATTACGTGTGCTGAGATGTTTCAAAAATTTTGAAATTTTGAGGTTTTATTTTTTCTGACGCTACGTTGAAAGATATCAAAAAACCGTCCTTTTTCTTCTCTTTTTCTTCTCCTTAACCATACAAGCGGCATTTTATATAACATTTTGGTAACCGATGTTTTCCCAGTATTTCAACCCTGCTGAATACGAAAATTGCGGTTACCAAAGCGAAATCTTAACCGGAAGCGTGATATTCAAGATGACACCCACAAGATGTCAGCTTTGTTATTTTTGATGGAATCATTATGGACAATTAAGACAAATATTTTTATTGGTTCGGATAGATACTTTTATACTCTACAATTTTTGTTAGAGGTATAACTATCTTCAGATCACTCCTTAAGGAGCTACAGTCGGAAGAAGCACCGTGAAATTGGAACAAAATCCCAGTATCGAAATGCTAGAGGAATTTCATATAACATTTTGGTAACCGATGTTTTCCCAATATTTCGACCCCCCTGAATCCAAAAATTGTGGTTACCCACAGTGAAATTTAAACCGGAAGCGCGATATTCAAGATGGCGACTAGGTTGTCTGCTTTATTAATTAAGATTTATTTGGATGGAAGAATTATTATTGAAAATTGGACAACTGTTTTGATTGAATTAGATATACAAGGTTCTCTACAATTATTATTAAATGTAAAAGTACCGTAAGATTGCTTATTAAGGAGCGAAAGCCAGCTAAAGACATCGTGTGCGTAAAAATCGTCGTAATATACATGTTTGCTCTTTTGGTCTACAAAAAATTACAGTAAAATCACTCTTTAAGGGTCTAGAGAGTCGGGAGAAGCACCGTGTGTTGTCAAAGCAGAAGACGCAATATCCTCTTTATGATCGACTTTTATAGACTTGATTTGCTCTGATCATGTTTTAACAGATACATCCTAGCTGGATACTGGGAAAGCTACCTCGCTGAACTCACCAAGATGCTTCCATATACTGCTTGCTTTATGTATTAAGACGGTTTATACAACACTGGTGCTTTTATCGACTTTAGCTCTTTTAGGAGTGATCTGAAGATAATTTTACTTCTAATAAAAATTGTAGGGTATAAAATTATCTATCCCAACCAATGACAATATTTGTCCTAATTGTTCATAATTATTTTATCAAAAATAACAAAGCAGACATCTTGGGCGTCATCTTGAATATCACGATCCCGATTAAGATTTTGCTTTGGTAACCGCAATTTTCGTATTCAGTAGGGTTGAAATATTGGGAAAATATCGGTTACCAAAATGTAATATGAAGTGCCGCTTGCATAAAATACTTTAACTTTTGCGCCTAATCTATCAACAAAAATCAAAACTTTTGATAAAAGTTTATCAAACTTTATCAAGAGTATCAAATCTTTTAATACGGGCCTGCATTTAAAATTTTATTTTTGAGTTTCGCGAATGTTTACCACTAACTTTAAGGGGCAGCAAAATAAGCCAAAAAAACAAAAATAGCTTTTTTTTAGTGTTTCCTAAGAGGTCCTTCAAAAATGGGAAGCAAAACAGGGTTTTTATGACAGAACCGATGCTGACTTGAATGAAAAGTTTGAAGAAAATTTAACCAGTGGCATTGAAGTTAGGAGGGTTGAAAAAGTAGAAGCTCAAAAAAATGTCGATAGGTCAGTAGCATGGATTTCTTTTCTACAGTTTAATTTTCAGATTATGAAATCTTGTTATTTGGTGCCATTTTCATCAAAAATTGATATTGTTTTTTTCTAACACTTTCGAAAATAGTATTTTTTACAACATGAGATGAAACATCAGTTTTTTTCGTGAGATAGAATTTAATTCAAGAGCCCCGTAGGGGCGAGTGAAGTAATCTTTCGAACGAAAAAAACGGATTTCATCTCGAGTCGTAAATGCTATTTTTTCTACGACGATAATTAGTACATTTTAAAATAATTCTTTTTACTAAAATTTGAACTGACATTTCAATAGAGATTTTTTAAAAAGCCGCTAGATGACACCAAGTACACCAAGCAATGTCACTTTTCAAATAAAATTGGAATTTATTTAAATTTAAATTATAAAATATTTATTAAGTTGTAAGTGCCATTTATTAAATTTCAAATTTATCAATTAAAACAATTAATTAACTAAAATCGCAAACTTCAAGCTCGTTTTACTTCGGTCATTTTACGCCATCTATCAACATCCGCTTGTACTAAAACTTTCGCTCACTAGAAACGAAAATGCTATTTTCGTAACGAGTAAGTGATGACGAAATGCTTAGTTTCACATAATATGAGAGTAGAAAAAATAAATTTTCTGATAATTTTTTGTAGTAAATTTTTAGATTCAAAATAATTTTGTTTGAAACTGCCAAAGAAAATCATTTCTTTCGCAAATTTTCGAAAAATAGAAAAATTTTACTAATTTTTGAGCCTAAAACCAGTTTTAATGTTCAAAAAGTACTTTTTAGGAGTATTTTTGATGATTAATTTTCAAAAATACGTGAAAAGAGAATAAAAGCATAATTAATAGCCACTAAAATGGTTTTGTGGTCAAAAAGTTATTTAAAGTTATTTCAGAAAGAAATCGGAAGAAGAAATGGTCCAATGTGATTGTTCTTCGTTTCATCTAGAATTAAAATTCCTACATTTTAAGTGAAGAATTATTGCAATACCACCAGTTACTCACAAGAAAAAAAAAGAAAATTTGAACCAAAATGCAAATTTTAGCCGTTGTTGTTAATATTTTTGGACCAAACTTACAATATGGATTTATTACTATATCAGCTACAACTTCCTAAAGTTTTGTACCATAACATTAATTAAAACTAAAGTTCTCTATTAAAAACTGAGACCCACCAATGACAGCAGTTTTGAATTTTTTTAGGTTAGGAAATTAATATAAATTATCTTAACCCAGGCAGTTTTAAAGAGAGACCTATTGCAAACAAATCAAAAAATTTTTGGTCCCGATCTGACCAATACAAGCAAAGTTATTCAAAAAATAGTGAAACGGTAACTTGAAAAAATCAAAATTTTACACTAAGTCGACAACATACATTTTCATCTCTAGAAGATGGCAGTTTTAGATTTTCCACACAACGTTTGGGTTTTGAATTTCTATCAACAACTCAAAACTTTTACATCTGGACCTGATGCGTTTTAAATTTTATTTTTTTCTAATGCGTTTCGTAAGAGCGTTTCAGACCTTCAAAAGTGAGAAGCAAAACAGGGTTTTTCTGACAGAAAACCGATGCTGACTTGCATGAAAATTTTCTAGAAATTTTACCAGTAGCATTGGAGTTAGTATAGAGTTGAAAAAGTTAAGAGCAAAAGAAATGTTAATAGGCCCAGTGGATGGATTTCTTTTCTCCATTTTAATACATTAGGTATCATTTCAAATTTAAACTAAAAATCTTGTCATTTAAATCGAAGTTTACGAGACAAATTGAGAAAACCATGAGAGTGTCATGGTCATGCAACGGATTTGATAAAAACAAAATCATTTGCTGTAATATTTCTTAAGCGATTTTAGTGTTGTGTATTTTTTGAGATTTCATTAAAGCCATCTAGGTTCTAAATTTACGTTAAATGATAAAGTTTAAAGACCCACACGACTGTAAAACGGTTTCGATTGCTACAAATTTTGTCGGAACGAGACAATGGTAATTAATTGGTCCCTATACTAGAAGAAAAATTTTCGAAAAATGCAACATAGGTACTGATGGCTGGCAGAATGGCCACGAAGGAAACGTGGAAAATTTAGTAGGCGCCAAAAGTTGAAGAATCAACACTAGTGTCAATTACCTAAGTAAAAAAAAAATTTAATAGTGAATTTAGCTTACGACTTTTTAGTAAAAATATGCAGGAACTTTTTGTATAAAAATTTTCTTTATAAAAATGTTATGAAAAAAATTGTAGTTTGTTATGAAGTTATGATTGCAAATGGAATGCTCTCTTGATATGTTTTCTAAAGAAAAACCAAAACAACTAAATTTTAATTTTTGGGCATCTTGAAAAAAGTTTGTTATTGTTGTTAATCAAGCACAAAATTTTGCACAGTGACTTTAAACCCACATTTTATCTCTTATGTAAGGAAAATATCTATGGTGGCCCTCGAATTTCAATCAATCAGCCTGATGGTTTTAACCAAATTGAAAGGTCGTTTTGTAGTAAAGAATTTGATTTTATTAAAATAATTACAAATACTAATTATCGATTCATTATTAAATTACCTATGTGTAAGTTGAATAAATTAAAATCGAGCATGTAACCCCACACCTGTGCTTGTAATAGCTTTACGAGGAGTTCAATGGAAATTAGCGACATAAATGCCTCATACGCACGCATAAATTATACAAAAATAAAAATTCACTTACCCCTTGTATTTAATTAAATCACAATTTGTTTTGCAAATTTTTGCAAATAGCACGCCATTTTTAAAACATTCGACGCGTTGAGTTGATGCACCGTTGCCTACGCGATTCGTACTAGTCGAAACCAACATTACTGATAAATTTATCAAAAATTGATAAGTAATTTGTAAAATTTAACCTTTTATTAAAAATATTAGTACTTAACATATTACGCATTTTTGAAAAACATTTGTTTATGTAAAATTAAACGCAGGTGTAAAGAAAAGATACGCAGCTTTCTGTAAGAATAGATCGTAAATAAAAATTCTTTAAATTTTTTGTAATTTATCTCATTATGATCTAAATATAATCAAAATGTTTAAAAAACACTATTTTTAATGGTCAAAAGTAGGGTGCTTTATAACAACACTATAATATTATTATTATCATCAGTGTTTTTATAAAATGTACTAGGTACTTTTGAAAATTTTGCAATAAATTATCCTAATTAATTATTTATATAAAATTTGTTTACAAAATTTTTAAATAAAATTATTAAAAAGACACCTTGCTAATTGAAATTTGTAGTTAAAAAATTTTGCAATTTGTTATTAAGTGTAAAAAATGTTAAATATCTTTTCCTCAACCACCACCACCACAGCACACGACGCACCGTGTGAAAAGCAACCTTAAAATTTAGAAGAACCAAAAATTTAATTTTTTTTATATATTTAAAATAAAACAAAATAGAAATGAATCATTTTGTGAGACAATAAATACTTGTAAGCCGGCATGTAAGGACCAATTTACGAACATTCTTTAAGATGTCGGTAAATTTTGTAGAAGACCGATTGGTTTCGAGATAGAGTCAACATGAATTTAAAAATAACAACAGCATCTTTTCAATTTATTCCGTCTCCCTTTTTCACATTTCTCTTAAAAATTATGTAACTTAATTTTATTGTTGTAAAAGAGATTGGGAAAAATATTTTTTTGATTAATTAAGCTCTAAACGCAAGTCGCAGATCATAGTGTACCTGTTTTGTGTGTGTGACACATGTCGAGAATTCGAAACTGGGGTCATTTTTTAAACAGGAGAAATGATTACTGGTATATAAATGATTAACAATGAATAGATAACGTAAGACAATGTGACCGTGTGCTCTAAAAAATTCCTGTCTCACGCTACTTGGAACTTGGAACATCTATTGTTTTAAATTTGACGATTCTTTTTTAAACCGATTGAAAAAGAGAGCTGTTTCAACGGCAATGCTTCCCTCAAAAATTAACTCTAAACGACTACGAATTCTTTATTGTTTATATTTTTGGTGAAAATTTGGAAAAAAACGCTTCTTTAGAGATTTTCAGGGAGTGAAAGCTCAAAAAATAGGACACTTTACATTAAGGGTAAAAATAGGTAAATTAGCTTAAACTTCAATCATAAAATTCATTTTCAAGTGTAAATAGCTGAGTTCATTTGGGAGTCACACTTAACAAAGGCGCTGAAGATGCGTGGTCTGCATCCAGGGACAAAAATAATGAGCTTTATAATATCAACAACTTTAAGCAACATCCCCATATTGTTCCAAGTTTTCCAGCGTCTCAGGCCAAAATCCAAGCTATCGAAACATATACGTGCACTTAAAAAAATACATTTACAGTAAAACCAATAGGTACAATTAATGGCCATCTTGGCTATACGTCTAGCACGAATTGTGGATGCAATCATCATAACACCCCCTACTAGAATTGAGGGGTAACTTTATTTTGCCAACAAGTAGTAAATCAACAACCTCCCCTTCTGTTCCCTTGTAGTTGTTGGCTAATAATTGTGAGACTGCACATGGTCAGACACAGCCTAGAAGGGCACAGCACACTTTTGACAATTAATAACTTTATTAGTCAAAAACTGTATCTCACTTAAGACCATTTTATGTTTCAAAAATAAAATTTGCAAAGTTATGCCCTCTTCTCTCTGTGGTGGATGCATTCCTTCATTCGTGAACGGACAATTCCATAACATTTCTCAGCATATTCACGAGTTTCTTTCTAATTTCTTCCCTTCTTGAACTCCTTGATGGTATGGCGGCAATTGATGTATACTCAAAAAGATATCACAGGTTAAAAGCCAGCTACTCATGCACAGTCAGCCTCATCATAACACCCCCTACTTAAATTGGGGGGTACCTTTATTTTGCCAACAAGTAGTAAATCAACAACCCTTCTGTCCTTTTGTCGTTGTTGGCTAATAAACAACTTGGCGTATAGCCAGGGTGGCCAATAATTGTTAGGCTAACTGTACAGTCGATCAGCCGGTCTCCGTCGGGAGGGCTACGGCCCACCGGTTATCTATCACTACACTGGAACAGTTTTAAGACAGTTCAGAGCTTGTCGTTTACGATGAAAAACTACTGACGATTAATAGCCGGCCGAACAGGCCGATAAGTCCATCAAAACGTGGACTGATAGATCTAACCGGCCAACCGACTGAACTGCTATTAAGAAAAGAATTAAGTAAATAGTAATAAATACAAACGGTCGATAATAGCCTGATCGCGTATATTGAAATCAGTTTACATAACTGGCCAATTACGATGAGAAACTGCTGACAATTAATAGCCGGCTGACCAGGCCGGTAAGCCCATCAAAACGTAGACTGATAGATCTAACCGGCCGACCGACTGCGGTGCTATTTAGAAAAGAATTAAGTAAATAGCAATAAATACAAACGGTCGATAATAGCCTGATCGCGTATATTTAAATCAGTCTACATGGCTGGCCAATCATGATGAAAAACTGCTGACAACTAATAGCCGGCCGAATAGGCCGGTAACTCCATTAAAAGGTGGACTGATAGATCTAACCGGCCGACCGATGAACTGCTATTAAGAAAAGAATTAAGTAAATAGCAATAAATACATCAAACGGTCGATAATGGCCTAATTGTGTATATTGAAATCAGTCTACATGACTGGCCAATTATGATAAAAAACTTTTGACGATTAATAGCCGGCCGACCAGGCCGGTAAGTCCATCAAAACGTGGACTGATAGATCTAACCGGCCAACCGACTAAACTGCTATTTAGAAAAGAATTAAGTAAATAGCAATAAATACAAACGGTCGATAATGGCCTGATCGTGTATATTGAAATCAGTCTACAAGGCTGGCAAATTACGATGAAAAACTGCTGACGATTAGTAGCCGGCCGAACTGGCCGGTAAGTCCACCAAAACGTGGACTGATAGATCTAACCGGCCGACCGATGAATTGTTATTAAGAAGACAATTAAGTAAATAGCAATAAATACAAACGGTCGATAATGGCCTAATAGTGTATATTGAAATCAGTCTACATGACTGTCCAATTACGATGAAAAACTCCTGACGATTAATAGCCGCCCGACTAGGCCGGTAAGTCCATCAAAACGTGGACTGATAGATCTAACCGGCCAACCGACTGAACTGCTATTAAGAAAACAATTAAGTAAATAGCAATAAATACAAACGGTCGATAATGGCCTGATCGTGTGTATTGAAATCAGTCTACACTACATGACTAGTCAATTACGATGAAAAACTACTGTACAAAGCTGTAGAAAGGAACTGAATTTAAAAAAATAATTTAAAATAGTCCACATGACCGGCCAATATCGTATACGATGGAAAAGTATTGACAATGGCCGGTTGATCTAACTGTACGGACGTGTGTATCGAACAACGATAACGACCGGCCGGACAGGTCGGTCAGTCATTCTTTGGACTCATCGGCCTGGCTTGCCGGCTGACTGAACGTGAGTAGTGAGCTGTGAGCACGTGAATAGTGAGCTGTAGAAATAAACTGCTTCTAAAAAATAATTTAAAATAATCAGCATAAGAACCTGAACTCAACGAATAATAAATTGTTGAGTAAGTGTTTCAATACTATTTCTTAAATATTCTTTAATAATGACCAGAAGATGCCGATGATTCCAAACATTCATCATTACATTACTAATCGTTTGATGACAGCTACTAATAGAAACGATACGACCTTGGCTATCTATACAATAGCATAGTAACAACATTTTGAAATGTGGCTCTTTTTTATGAAACATCAGTATGAAAACATGGGACCCATACAGAGAAAATAAGCTGCTAAGTTCTCTGATTAGAGTCGACTTTACAATCATGGCTTAAACTGGCACCAGCTAAACCGGCTACAAACCCGCATGAGCGCATGCCCTGTAAATTAATCGTAACGTTAAGGAGTTACAGCGCATGCGCTCATGCGAGTTCATAGCCGGTTTAACTGGGGGTAGCTTAAGCCATGATTGTAAAATCGACCCTAAAACTATTTTGCTGCCTCCATGAAGCAGTTGGATACAAGCTGCAGATGACCCATCACCCACGTTGCCCTACACAAAAATTTTGTAGTATCTAGCATTACGTACCATAAGAACCTGAACTCAACGAATAATAAATTGTTGAGTAAGTGTTTCAATACTATTTTTTAAATATTCTTTAATAATGACCAGAAGATGCCGATGATTCCAAACATTCATCATTACATTACTAATCGTTTGATGACAGCTACTAATAGAAACGATACGACCTTGGCTATCTATACAATAGCATAGTAACAACATTTTGAAATGTGGCTCTTTTTAATGAAACATCAGTATGAAAACATGGGACCCATACAGAGAAAATAAGCTGCTAAGTTCTCTGATTAGAGTCGACTTTACAATCATGGCTTAAACTGGCACCAGCTAAACCGGCTACAAACCCGCATGAGCGCATGCCCTGTAAATTAATCGTAACGTTAAGGAGTTACAGCGCATGCGCTCATGCGAGTTCATAGCCGGTTTAACTGGGGGTAGCTTAAGCCATGATTGTAAAATCGACCCTAAAACTATTTTGCTGCCTCCATGAAGCAGTTTGATACAAGCTGCAGATGACCCATCACCCACGTTGCCCTACACAAAAATTTTGTAGTATCTAGCATTACGTACCATCCAGCCACGTCTGGCGTTGATAAGAGAGCCGTTTATTTTTTTTATATAAAACCTAAACAAATCTGTGATTGAAATGAGCCCGGATAATTTTAACTTTAAAATTTCAAGAGAGCAGAATGATTCGGGAAGTTTTAAAGCAACGTAGAAGAAACAATTATAAAAAAAATTAATTTGTTTCATCTATTTGTTAAGTGGAAGAAGGGAAGGCAAAAATAAATTTTTTAGTTGGTTTATTAAAGGCATAAATCACGAGTTTAAGGATTAAAGCTTGAGATGAACCCTATCTTCATAATTATCAAGAACAGAGCGTAAGTGGTATGAGGTTATTGATTGCCGCCGCTTTCTCAATTAGTCGAAAATACACTTGGTTAATTTAATTAGAAATTCTTGATAAAGCAGCATCCTTATAGGTTGCATAATTGACTTGGAAAATCGTCTTTAAAGTGAGATTTGATTATCCGAAATAATTTAAATAAATTTTTTGTAATTATTTTTAATTAAAAAGATATTAAAATATTATTCCGGTTTAATATTACTATTGTAAATTTTCCAAATAACTTTGGACTCGGTGGAAATTGTTTGTACGTCCGTCCATTCGATAAAGTCGGACTATGGTGGGGGATGCTGTGAAAAATCGCCCTTTGCACCGTTGCTAAGCAACTTGCTCGGGTTCTTTGTGTAGTTTGAGGGTTCAATAAAAACAAAACACATAATTGACAATTGCATATTTTTTGTATCTTTTAAAAGAATGCACGAGGTTCCGAGATTAAATTTACAAAAAAAATTCCTACGTTCACAGGATAAATTAGAAATAACTTACCTTTTCATTACATTTTTCGTGCAATTTTCACTAGTTTAGATGAGGGATAAATTATCGCCACAAAAATTCTTAATATTTTTAATAAGTTGAAGCATTTTATACAATTTTTTTATATAATAATAAGGAACATTTACAATTAACTAAAAAGTATTTTTTCATTTATAATAAAAGTAACAACTAATTTTAAATAGTTTGTACTTCTTTTCTTTTTAAATTACACTTGAAATCACTTAACACTTTTATAGAACTTGGTTTTTTTAAAACCAATATAAGTCTTTTGAGGATTCTTGAACTTGTGCTTCCAAACCTGTAATTAAAAAAAATTATTAGTATTTAACATAAAACACAGAACAGAATTTGGTGTAGAAATGGTTCACGTACTATAGGAATTTCAATGATAAATACTTAGGGTCGATTTTACAAACACAACTTAAGTTGAAGTTTAACAGTTTTACTACGATAAACTATAGGATTGAACCTGATTTTACAATACGAATTTGTCTTGAACTCAGGTTCAACCGCGGAGTTTAATTTAAACCTTAATTGTAAAATCGGCCCTTAATGTTTAATTTAAACCAATTCTACTTTATAATGTCTTTTTGATACCCAATAACAGGAATAACAGGAGTAAAAGTTACAGGAAAATGTTTTACTTTTTGTATGTCAAAAACGACACAAATAATAATACACAGACAGACAGATAGACCGGCAAATAAACAGGAAGGTGGGTAGACATGAGTTTGGTCACTGAAAATGGCTTTCCTTGCTATAAATAGTCTCTGCAGACTCTACTTGAGGTTCATGAAGAAGGGAATTACGTAAAAACTAAAATTAATCGTTTAAGAGATGAATTACACAAAAAATTCTACAGTGAGACCTATAGGATATTATCCTTCAATGCCTTCAATGCAACACAGTCAGAAATTTTAACTATCGTCCTGTTGATAAAAAATAACACCTCCCCTACAATATTGTATTGTCTTCGATCTAAAACGAAGTACTTATAAGAAAATAAACGAACTGTAGAGTAGAGGCTTATGTTTTACTAAAATCTCTCTTGCCATGCCACATTAGAGTCACTGCTCCACCTACGACAAATTAGCAAACTATATAGAAGAAAAAACTCTATCATCAGGGTTTATCTGCTCATCTAAGAGTTAAGAGCTAATATCATACCAGAGGGTCTTCATAAGGACTCGTCACCTCGTCAGTATGTTCAGTAGAGGCTTTCCTTCAAAGCTCAATATTCTTCAACCCACAAATTCTTCTCCAAACTTGTATGCTCAACACGTGCGAAATTTCGTAAGTCGGTATTACGATTCAATTTTTATTGGATTTAATATGAGCCACGTATTTGTTCTGTTATTTAATCCTCCTCTAGTTACAAATACCTATCTAGTGAAATTTGAGCATTAGTGTTTTCAATTAGCTATCGCTTAAAAATGACAAACAGAAATTCTTTAACGATACTTCGAATTTTTTAATAATCAGTTTGAACAGTACATCTATATCTACAAATATTTAAAGAGAGCTCATCAACGCCTTTTCTTACTACAGAAATCTTGGATAGAAGTTAAAGGTTTAGCCCTTAGACGCTGATGTAAAAAATCTACGTCGTCTCTGAATTCTGAGAATGAATTATTTGATTATCAATTAAGAGAGCTGCAATAAATCAACGACTGGTTAAAAGAAATTAATTAGCACTCCATTACAATCACAGAAAGATAGACAGACGAATAGATTAATGGACTATCGGACAAAAGGACATCAGAATAATTACCGTCAATATTTTACTACGGCAAACTGGCACAGGCCAAAACTCACATGCTTCAATTACTATTTAGTCATTGATAGCCGTTTACTCAAGGACCGAATGAATCCTGAAGACCAAATACGCTATGAATTAATACAAAGTTTGTCCGTATCAAGGTTAGGCACCCTAACTCAAGTGCTGGATGAATTCTGAGAACAAAAGACACTACATTAATACGAAGTTCGTCCGGATCAAGAGTTCGAGGTGTCCTAGTCGTTGGTCATAGCCAAAGTTTAAGTTTGCAACCGCCTATTATTAGCACAAGATTATGAGCACGCGTATATTCAAGGACTGACAGCCTCTTGAGGACACAAGCTCATAGCACAAAATTATAGGCACCCGTTTACTCAAGGGCTAAACGACATTTACTCAATCACTGAGTGAATCATGACATCATGAGAACCAAAAGGCACTACATTAATACAAAGTTCGCCCAGATCAAGGGTTACAGGCCTCCTAGACATTGTTCATAGCCAAAGTATAAGCTTGGAACCACCTATTATTAGCACAAGATTATAGGCACCCGTTTACTCAAGGGCTGAGCGATTCTTAAGGACCGAAATACACTGCATTAATACGAAGTTCTTCTGAATCAAGGATTAGCGCCTCTCTAGTCATTGGTCATAGCACAGAGCTATGCTTGCAATCGCCTAGTATTGGCATAGGTTATATTCGCCCATTTACTCAATCGCTGAATGAATCATGAAAACCAACATTAATAGGAAGTTCATCCGGATCAAGGGTTACAGGCCTGCTAATCATTGTTCATAGCCAAAGTTTAAGCTTGGAATCGCCTATTATTAGCACAAGATTATAGGCACCCGTTTACTCAAGGGCTGAGCAATTCCTAAAGACTGAAATACACTGCATTAATACGAAGTTCGTCCGGATCAAGAATTCGAGGCCTCCTAGTCATTGGTCATAGCCAAGATTTAAGCTTGAAACCGACTATTATTAGCACAAGATTATCAGACACCCGTTTACTCAAGGACTGAGCGACTCCTAAAGACTGAAATACACTGCATTAATACGAAGTTACTCCAGATCAAGAATTAGCGGCCCTCTAGTCATTGGTCATATAGCCCAGAGCTATGCTTGCAATCGCCTATTATTGACACAGGTTATAGTCACCCATTTACTCAACCGCTGAGTGAATCATGACATCATGAGAACCAAAAGACACTGCATTAATACGACGTTCGTCCGGATCAAGAATTAGAGGCCTCCAGTCATTATTTATAACCAAAGTTTAAGCTTTGAATCGCCTATTATTAGCACAAGATTACAGGCACCCGTTTACTCAAAAGCTGAACGACTCCTAAGGACCGAAATACACTGCATTAATACGGAGTTCGTCCCGATCAAGGATTAGCGGCCCTCTAGACATTCATGGTCATCGCCCAGAACTATGCTTGTAACTGCCTATTATTGGCTCATGTTTTAGTCATCCGTTTAATCAATGGCTGAGTGAACCCTGAGAATCAAAAGACAATATAAATTAATACGAAGTTCGTGTGGATCAAGGTTAGGCACACTAACTCGAGAGTTGAATGGAGGACAAAAGACACTGCACTAATACAAAGTTCGTCAGGATCAAGGATTTTTTCATAGCCTAGAGATAAGCTTGCAACAACGTATTATTAGCATAGGTTAGGCACCAAGGGTTGAGTGAAACCTGAAAATCAAAAGACAGTATATTAATACGAATTTCGCCCGGATTAAGAATTAGAGGCCTTCTAGTCATTGGTCATAGCCCGGAGATAAGCTTACAACCACTTAACTTATTAGCACAAGTTATATAGGCACCCGTTCATTCCAGAACTGAGCGACTCCTAAGAGCCGAAATACACTGCATTAATTTTTTCCGGATCAAGAATTAGCGGCCCTCTACTCATTGCTCATAGCCCAGAGCTATGCTTGCAATCGCCAATTATTGGCACAGGTTATAGTTACCCGTTTACTCAATGGCTAAGTGAATCTTGAGAATCAAATGATTCAAATGGCAATATAAATTAATACGAAGTTCGTCTGCATCAAGGTTAGGCACACTAACTCGAGAGTTGAATGAATCCTGAGGACAAAAGACACTGCACTAATACAAAGTTCGTCAGGATCAAGGCTCCGTAGTCATTAATTGTAGTCAAGCGATAAACTTGTAACCGCCTATTATTAGCACACGTTGAACACCAAGTGTTGAGTGAATCCTGAGAATCAAAAGACAGTACATTAACACGAAGTTCGTCCGGATTAAGGGTTAGAGGCCTTCTAGTTATTGGTAATAGCCCACAGATAAGATTGCAACCACCTATTATTAGCACACGTTATATAGGCACCCGTTTACTCAAGAACCTAGCGACTCCTAAGGACCGAAATACATTGCATTAATTTTTTCCTGATCAAGAATTAGCGGCTCTCCAGTCATTGGTTATAGCCCAGAGCTATGCTTGCAATTGCCAATTATTGGCACAGGTTATAGTTACCCGTTTACTCAATGGCTAAGTGAATCTTGAGAATTAAATGACAATATAAATTAATATAGTTCGTCTGTATCAAGGTTAGACACTCTAACTCGAGAGTTGAATGAATCCTGAGGACAAAAGACTAATACACTAATACAAAGTTCGTCAGGATCAAGGTTTAGTGGCTCCCTAGTCATTAATCTGCTTAGGGAGAGAAAAAAAGAGATAAGTTTGTAACCGCCTATTGTTAGCACAGGTTGGGCACCAAGTGTTGAATGAATCCTGAGAATCAGAAGACAGTACATTAATGCGAAGTTCTTCTAGTTATTGGTCATAGCACATAGATAAGATTGCAACCGCTTATTATTAGTACACATTAGAGGCACCCGCTTATCAAGGGCTAAACGACTCCTGAAGACTGAAATACACTGCATTAATACGAAGTTCGTCAGAATTAAGGATTAAGTGACGTGATCTAAGATAAAGTCACATAAAATGTTTTATAGTAATCAAAATTCCACGTTATCAAGAAAGCTGGAGAATAATTATATTAAGAATGTTTAATGTTTATTATAGAAATTAAATGATAGAGCAACGAGGAATGTGGCACAGTCACATAATAAACATTTCTCAGGTTTGTGTAAATCATCGATGTAGGATGTTACAGATAGAGAAATAATTTAAACAAATGATATGAGAAAGAAGAAAAGCAAAACGCATTAAAAATGATTAGTAATAGTAACAAATTTTACGAATTTAAGATTTTTTCACAATTTATTATTAATTGAAGTGTTATTAATCATAATTAACGTTCTTTGTTTTTCAATCATTGAAAATACTTTCTTATCAGAATTACTTCAAAGTAATAATATTTAGGAATTATTGGTAAATATTTACCTGACATAGTAGGATACGATGAATAAGGTGTATCAAGTGGCGGATGTTGCCAGTCCATAGCTTTACATTGAGTGTGAGAACCCATGTGTAATCTAGATCCTGGTAATAATAAACTGCTATATTGCGCCATATTATGGTGATAGTCATGCACAGCCCTATGGTGAGAACTATATTGATACCAAGCATCACCTGGATGATAATGTTCGGAATATAGATCCGTATGATGAGTTCCCGTCGCACCCTGATAATGTTGACTATTCCAAAACGAAGGTGGAAAATTTCTTTGTGACATTGGAGGAGATCCTTAAAGAGAAAAAAAAATAGAAATTAAAAATGCGCGAATAATTAAGTTTTTCAATAATTTTCACCTTTTGTTTAACAATAATTACATACTAATTGCACATTATAATTTAATTTTATGCGAAGAAAGGTTACATTTTTCTTATTGTATAAATCACACAGTTTGCTCTTGTTATTTATTTAAACAATTATTAGTCATTAAACTGCAATTAACATAATACATAAATGTTAAATATGTTTTTTAATGTTTATAAATAGCAATTAATTAATATTCAAAATTTGTAATTTTATTTTTAATTCACTTCCTCGAGTTATTTCAAACTTTTTCATCTTTTAGAATAATTTAATAATAATTAATATAATCAGACAGAAAAAAGAGTTCATTTTTCTCATTTTTTTTGCATAAATTTTCTATTTATTGCAGTTTGCCCTTATATGCGATTCTTCTTGCTAAGAAAATCCATTTTTCGTCCATACAGCTTTCCAAAAATCCAAAAAACATCAATTTCTTCGAACATGTCTGCTCGATTCTTACTTCGCGTATTTTGATGTTTTCCCTATCTAAGTTTGGAATCTATTTCCCATCCTATCAGTAAAGGTCCCAAATGTAATATATTAAGTCAAATTTAACTTTTACTCTACCCTTTATGACATTCACATAAAATTAACTCGTAAACCAAATTATACAATTCAACAAAGTACTTTCGATTAAATTATTATTATATAACTATTAAATTCTCCAACAATAAACTAATTCAAAACGCATTAAATTCTCTAAACAATCCACTAAATATGCAGAATGCCAATAATTGTATTCTCCCTAACAACATAAATAACAATCCTTAAATAGCTACGAGAGAGCAATTCGGCATCTCGTTCCATCGATACGAAAAATTCTCTACAAATTCAGTTCTTCATTTCACAACCCCTCTCTATTATAAATACAAACATATTTTTTTAATTTCACAAAAATTCTAAAAATCAAGCTAACATTTAAATTACCAACATATTTTAATTAACATCCCTCTGCGAATTAGATGGAATTTATTTTAATAAATCTAAATAGAGAGATAGAAAGAGAGAGACTCATTTAAAATTTCTTTTATTTTTTACTTATGTTAATTAATTGTAATAAGTAATGTAAACACCCTTATTATAGTGTTAACGACTAAAAGACCACGCCTCTAATATAATAAACCTACCAAAAAAAGTATGTTAGAATAATTCCAAATTATGTGTTAATGTTTTAATTCGCCACTAAACCAAGCCTAAAGAATTCAGTAATTGCCCGAGCATGATTTTTAATTTATCAAACAATTTTAAGTAATTACATGACATTACATTGTATAACAATGTTAAACATAATTGAATAATTTGTTAAATTTTTGCATGCAAACGTTTTGTAGTTGATGAAAAAGGTGATTTATGCATTTTTCTTTTTTTTATAACAATTATTCAAACACAAACTGCAATTGCAACAGTTGCATAAGCTAGTGAAGAGCACTATTCTTTTTTAAATTATGGTTATTTATAGGTTTCAGATTTCAGTCTGTTCGACAAGGCAAGCAGAGAGGGCATCACAAGATCTACAGAACACGTAGAAGAGCGTGAGACAAAGCCGATATAGGATTGGAGAATACTGGGGGATGTATTTTTACAGCAACACCGCAGGCAAATGAATTGTAGCTAGATCACAAAGATCTTTGCTTAGTAAAGATCGATCTTAGGACCGTTTTAGATGGACTAAGTATCGTACTAACTGTTAGTAACTGAATCAACTCAAGAAGCAAAAGCACGGGAATCTAAGCTTTAACGTCGTCAGTAGAAATTTTGACGCACGACCGTGGGCGACATTAAAGCTTAGATTCCCTTGCTTTTGCTCCTTGAGTTGATTCAGTGCTAACAAGTTAGTACGATACTTAGTCCATCTAAAACGGTCCTTAGTAACCGTTGATAAAAGTCTGGACAGAACCACAACTGGCTTGCTAATGAGAATGCTATACAAAGCACTGATAAGGAAGAAACTAGATATAGTGACGATAATGAAAATTTCTAGAGATAGCTGCACCGCAGTTATAGGATGTCATGAGATCTATAGCTTCTCTCTTCCTTACATCATCGTGTATGGCGAAGAGTCAGAGTTATCCATATCACACTGAATACGACTAGACCATCAGAGATCTGCCGATTAAAAAAGCGCCCCTACTCTTCTCCAAACCCACAATTGTAGATAGTGATTCATTCCTAATGGGTTCACAAGCTTTAGCTTAGTATAGAGAGGCTTCTATTGAGAAAGATGCAGAAAGCATGTGCCGCTTTAACAGCATAACGTACTTTACTATAATTTGAACGAATCCTGGCAGTAGAAGTAGATCCGAGTACGAACGATTGTTCATAATGCTGTACCGAAAAATCTCGATGTAATCTACTCTTTATTTAATCACTGACACAACCTTCCAGATTTGTGGTATTTTGGTATACAATTATACATACAGATAGGTCACAATTTACTATACAAGGTGGTGACTCGCGCGACGCAGCATAGGGATATCAATGAGAAATTCTTAATGTTCAATTATTTTCTTCCCAAATTATTTTAGAGCTAAAGTGTATTTAGGTTTTACTATGTGGATAAAATAATACTGCATCTGACCATATTATCGTCTACAACTTTCCTTCCTCCGTCACCGTAAAATAAACGAAATTAAAAATGCAACTGTTTGTATAATTCCATCGCTTCCTTATCTTTTTTTTAAATTGCATTTTTAGTTTTGTTAATTTTACGGTTCCAGAAAATGAAAAAGTCTAAACAATAGTATGTGCGTGTGCAGATCCAAGATTTTTTCCTATACACAAACTTCAAGACACTTTAACTCAAAAATAATTTGGGGAGCCAATAATTGAACATTAAAAATTTACCACTGAAATCTCTATGCTGCGTCGCGCAATTCGCTACCCTGTATAGCAGTTCGAACACATAAAGCTGACGCATAGAGCCTTGCAGAAAGATAGTCTAAAACAGTGTTTCCCAAATGTTTTTGTGCCATGCATCTAAGCCTTTCTAAAATTCTTATGTAATCTCGCGTGGTGTATTTGTCATTTTGTGTACCCTGTAGATGATATATTTGCAACTTAAATAATTTTGAAACCCATATTATCAACCCGAAAAAGGAATAATGTGGAGACAAGCACGGGCTTTTACTCCGACTTGGCCTGTGAAGGTCGGTCAACCAGAGCGTCTATATATATCGTTCAGGAGGCCAGCGCAAGCAAATCTGCATAATTATGCAGAGGTTTATCCAGGTCAAAACTGCGCAAAAGTGCAATACTGAAGCAAGAGCAGGTCAAAACTGCGCAAAAACTCAAAACTGGAGTAAAAGCCTGAGCGTGTGTCTCCACCTTTATATTGCAGGTTACCACAGGGACATAATAGTTGACGGGAACCAATAACATTAGAGCATTGAATAAAAAATACCACCTACTCTACCAGGAAAGAGCCATTTATCTAATAATATGGATCGCAATGAACGAGTATATATACATACATATAGCGATTTTCGGTCAATTGCTCTAATAGAAATGGTTGCTCCACTTATAAGGAAAATCATGACAGTCAATGATAATGTAAGCTCGGCGGAATGAATGAGTCATCCATGGACTTCTAAAATGTAATTTCCGTCGCATTTTCTCTTATAGGCAACGGTTGCTAACGCTCCTTCCGGATGTTTTATGTTTTAAGATTAGGGGACATCTCTGAGTAGCTACTTATGGATAAAACAATGTCACTAAAGACTAAAAAAGTGAAAAAATAGCAACAGTAAGTGTGGATTTTACAATCCACATTTATCCTTAAAATTTAATTATAGCCTCAGTATAAACCGGTTCAAGCTATTGTCAAAACCTCTTTACACGGAGACTAAAATTAAATCCGAAATGTGTAATGTAGAATTCGACCTTAGAAAGAGAAAATAACATTATAGAGATTATGTAGAAATACCAAGCAGTGGTACTAGGCCATATCGCTGACTCAAGCTTACCAGAAAACACGAGCACCTTTAAAAAATGTTAGGTTAGAACAAAGACTACAGTGTAAGACCGGAAAAACTTATGGACCGATTGTGACCAAAAATCCCGCTAAAGAAGATTTTATGAAGAACTATTCACTGCAAGGATTTTTTGAGTGAATAAGATAGCTTGTCGAGGCAGTAGCAACAAAGAAAGGAATGAAACAAGGCGGATTTTAAGCGATTTTGACCTTAAAAGTCTTTCACATGTTTTAATGTAGATTTCAGTAGATAGTCTCTTCTATTATGGTCTCTGGTTAGAGTGAGGTTATAGTAAATATTTACAAGAACTATGAGCGTGGCATATTTGCTACCTCTTTCATGTTTAGAATAGATCTTCTTACATAAAGTATCTACAGGATTTTTCAACTAAAAGTAGCCATGCATTAACGACTCTCTGGAATTCTTTTAAAAATCCCAAAGATGTATCAAAGGAGGATATTTTTAAGTCGAGACCAGAAACCATCAGGAGTATGCCATCAACTCTTCAGCCCCCACCGAAAATTACTCTAATGACCCGTCCACTCACACAGGCTTGCCTTCCGGTTTCACGTTCCAAATTGGAGCGTGTGGACACCGTTGAGGCGGTCTGCACAGGTCAAACCGGACCATGTAGACAACGTTGACACGGCCTGCACTGGCCAAACTGGAGCTAGTGGATAGCGTTCAGGTGGCCTGTGCAGGGGGCCTGCACAGGCAAACAGGAAGGCAAGCCTGTGTGTGTATGTGTGGACGAGCCTTAAGGCACATAGCATCATACCACATGTATGGCACATCATTGGAAGGGTAATACCATCAAGAATTTTTGGTATTATTTAATTTCATTATTAAAAGTGAGAGGGAGAGGAAGATTTGGGATAGCCAAATAATAATACAAAAGGGAGAAATTAAACAGCAGCCTATAAATTACTATTTTCAGTTCCTGTTGATGCTCGCTCGCCATTTTGGCGATGGACACCTCTTTCGGTCCTAAATAATTGAATTTGAGCACATACATACAAAGCGTATTATGCTGCTCAAAATGAATTTACAAATTTCCAACCCTTAAATTGACCATTTCAAAGCGTAGCTTAAAATAACGAATCATTTAAAGAGAATAATTAACAAAAAGATTGGCTTCTTGATATTGATGAAAATTCCAATAAAACGTAAGGCGCAAGTTTTATAACTTTTGATAGCTTTTAAAATACTTACAAACATTCTTTAAAGTTTGTCACTTTCAGGTATTTATTATTAGTTCAACACACTTTTGACTTTTTAATGAAAGACGGAGTATAAAATACAGAAAAGAAATAATAAATGTTTGACTCGAAATAATTAGTTGGAACGAAAATATTTTTAAGGACGAAAATAATTTTTTGGGAATACATAAAGGAGTTGGTGCGTTTATCAAACGTTAAAAACGAGTTAGAGTGTGGGAATTTAAGAATCAGGAGCCAAGGCGGCAATTTCAAACGGATAATCGACAATATAAAACTAAAGTTAACATTCTAAAATAAAAAATAATCAGATACCATTTTATATAAATCACCGAAACCAGTCACAACATTCTAGCGCGATTCCATGCATAACTGTTCAGTTGGTCGGTTAGTTCAAACAAGTTTTATATCATTCGGTTTACCTTGTTTATAGTTTAGAATTAAAAGTCTTTTTTACTTTTAGCAATAATTGCAAGCAAGAATTATTATTCAATATAAATTTTATTCAAATAGAAATTAGAAAAGTGGGGATATCTTTTCGTCTATTCGAACTTCATCCGAAAGGAAAAGTGAGCAGCGGAGCCAGCTCATCTAATGCATAGTTGAGAAATTTTTCAAATACTTACAAAGCCAACTATGACGGGAAACTTTAAAAACCGGAAATATTACAACTTCTACATTGACGTTGGAATTGATTTATGTATTATAGCATATGACATCGAATATCGATCGTTATCGATTTTTGGAAACGTTCACGAATGATAGGGGCAACAGCGAGACGACTAAATTTAGTCGCAGGTGAAATTTACCACAACATTTTTGACACTCAAAACATTTTCAAACACACCAAAATTGGCGCCCAAAGTAATTTTATGTATCAGTTCAAAGCAATCTTCGATGATACTTGACATTTTTTTAACTCCTCCCTTTCAACAATCAACAAGCTTGTAGGTGTCGTTCGTCGGAAAATTTAAATGGGTCCTTTTACTAATTGCTAATTAAGCTTGTTCTGCAAAATTAAAATATTTAATGCCGCTTTGTGTCACACACACAAACGAAATTATCCGCGCGATTTAAATTTAAAATTTCTTTAAACTTCGTGGTGATGTTTTCGACTAAAACTTTTTCCATGTTTAAGTTTAATCTATAAATAACCAAACATACTTGTAGTAGTAAATTGTCAAGTGACAAACACTGCCAGTAGCTCTCGTAGCTGAAGAAGAGAAACTCGAAACTTGGATTATTATAAATGGGGAACACTTTTTATAGTACGACCTATTGAGATGGGTAATATGTTCTGGTGAAGGATATTAAATAACATGATACTTGTTAAATGTTGAATAAATTTATTTTTGAAATCGGTGGGTTTTAAAAAAATATATGCATATTAAAGAGCCCATTAAGGTGACAATTTTAATGGATTACATGGATTGCTTGTGGTTTGAGCTTGAGTATATTTTTTTGATTTTAGACGTCACATTCTGTACAAAAGCTCAGAAAAAAGTTGACAAACCGATAAACTTTAACCAGCTAATAGCTTCTATCATTAGAAGAAAAAGGTTTTTATTGGTTTAATAAAGGCAGCTAGGAGTTGCGGACAAGGCTAGCTTTACACTTTTAGAACCAGTGCTTTGGTAAGCTTCAGTGTACTTTATTTGACTGCTAGAGTGCCTCCCCCCCGCCTGTTTCAAGTTTCAAGGAACGGAAAGCTCTGGAACGAAGGGCAGATAATACCCCAGGTCTTCCGGATCTAGATAAGTAATCACACTACACACCATTGATTTTTTTACATCAAACCGGTAGGTACTGGTAGGAGATAGTTTGCCCAATTCTAACTTTGTTTTCCTCCTCACCGTTCAGATTAAGGTTTACTACGCAATGTTAAGCTTCGGTAACTTGCAATCACCCTCTGAGATGAGTAAGTACACTTATACCTTAGAATCTTAAGTAATTTTTATCTGACAATTCTCGGTGATAAGTCGACGCCGCCAAGGAGTAGTGTGAAGATAATTTTACCTCTAATTTGATGAAAATTATAGAGAAGGAAATTTCCCATCAAAACCCCTAAAAGTATTTGTCCTAAGCTCTGTCAAAATTAATTTATGAAAATTAATCAAATTTGAAAATGATATAAAATTGAATTTTACAACTTACTGTACCTTTCGAGACTCTAGCTCCTTAAGGAATAGTTTGAAGGTAATTATACTTTGATGAAAATTATAGAGAAGGAAATTTCCTATCAAAACCCCTAAAAATATTTGTCCTAAGCTCTGTCAAAATTAATTTATGAAAATTAATCAAATTTGAAGATGATATAAAATTGAATTTTACAACTTACTGTACCTTTCGAGACTCTAGCTCCTTAAGGAATAGTTTGAAGGTAATTGTACTTTGAGGAAAATTATAGAGAAGGAAATTTCCTATCAAAACCCCTAAAAATATTTGTCCTAAGCTCTGTCAAAATTAATTTATGAAAATTAATCAAACTTGAAGATGATATAAAATTGAATTTTACAACTTACTGTACCTTTCGAGACTCTAGCTCCTTAAGGAATAGTTTGAAGGTAATTATACTTTGATGAAAATTATAGAGAAGGAAATTTCCTATCAAAACCCCTAAAAATATTTGTCCTAAGCTCTGTCAAAATTAATTTATGAAAATTAATCAAATTTGAAGATGATATAAAATTGAATTTTACAACTTACTGTACCTTTCGAGACTCTAGCTCCTTAAGGAATAGTTTGAAGGTAATTGTACTTTGAGGAAAATTATAGAGAAGGAAATTTCCTATCAAAACCCCTAAAAATATTTGTCCTAAGCTCTGTCAAAATTAATTTATGAAAATTAATCAAACTTGAAGATGATATAAAATTGAATTTTACAACTTACTGTACCTTTCGAGACTCTAGCTCCTTAAGGAATAGTTTGAAGGTAATTATACTTTGATGAAAATTATAGAGAAGGAAATTTCCTATCAAAACCCCTAAAAATATTTGTCCTAAGCTCTGTCAAAATTAATTTATTAAATTAATCAAATTTGAAGATGATATAAAATTGAATTTTACAACTTACTGTACCTTTCGAGACTCTAGCTCCTTAAGGAATAGTTTGAAGGTAATTATACTTTGATGAAAATTATACAGGGTGATTTTTTTAAGTGGTACTAACATTGGGATCTCGGAAACCGTAATAGTTACGAGGCTGGTTAAATTAGCAAAAAGTTGCATATTTTGATGATCTTTAAGAATCCGTTTAGAAACTTTCAAAATTCAAAATGGTTTCCGAGATAATGCAGAAAAACAAAAAATTGGCAATTTCGTTTTTCGACTGTAGTTTCAAAATGGCGTACTTTAGAAAAAACATTTAAAGAATTTCTTTTAGGAGATCAAAAAACCTATCAAACGACACCAAACTTGACTTTTTATCACATCGACGCGAAGCGTCGCGACGTTCAACTTTTCATTTTTTTATGGGGGACATATTATTTTTTTTGCAAATATTACTCAGTAGGCTTATCTAAATTCGGATACCAAACGACAGCTTCCTATCTTGAACTTTTCGAAATTTTCACAACTTTTCAGGTTATGTTATGTTATGTTAATATTTTATTTTAAGTTATTTTTTACGATAAAAAATAACGACTATAACTTAGTTTTTAAATTTTTAGAAAAGTAATTTATTCAAGAAATAAAATTTCATTACTAAGATTTAATAAATAAATAATAATTTGATCTATTTTTATTTCCAGCTCAAATTACTTTTCTAAAAATTTAAAAACTAAGTTCTATTCGTTATTTTTTATCGTAATAAATAACGTAAATATTATAATAAAGTAGAATATTAACATAACGTAACATAACATAATCTGAAAAGTTGTAAAAATTAAGAAAAGTTCAAGATAGAAAGTATTCGTTTGGTATTCGAATTTAGATAAGCCTACTGAGTAATATTTGCAGAGAAAATCATATGTCCCCCATAAGAAAATGAAAAGTTGAACGTCGAGACGCCTAGCGTCGATGTGATAAAAAGTCGAGTTTGGTATCGTTTGATAGATTTTTTGATCTCCTAAAAATTTTTACCGAAAATTTTGTTTCTAAAGTACGCCATTTTGAAACTACAGTCGAAAAACGAAATTGCCAATTTTTTGTTTTTCTGCATTATCTCGGAAACCATTTTGAATTTTGAAATTTTCTAAACGGATTCTTAAAGATCATCAAAATATGCAACTTTTTGCTAATTTAACCAGCCTCGTAACTATTACGGTTTCCGAGATTCCAATGTTAGTACCACTTAAAAAAATCACCCTGTAGAGAAGGAAATTTCCTATCAAAACCCCTAAAAATATTTGTCCTAAGCTCTGTCATAATTAATTTATGAAAATTAATCAAATTTGAAAATGATATAAAATTGAATTTTACAACTTACTGTACCTTTCGAGACTCTAGCTCCTTAAGGAATAGTTTGAAGGTAATTATATTTTGAGGAAAATTATAGAGAAGGAAATGTCCTATCAAAACCCCTAAAAATATTTGTCCTAAGCTCTGTCATAATTAATTTATGAAAATTAATCAAATTTGAAAATGATATAAAATTGAATTTTACAACTTACTGTACCTTTCGAGACTCTAGCTCCTTAAGGAATAGTTTGAAGGTAATTATACTTTGATGAAAATTATAGAGAAGGAAATTTCCTATCAAAACCCCTAAAAATATTTGTCCTAAGCTCTGTCATAATTAATTTATGAAAATTAATCAAATTTGAAAATTATATAAAATTGAATTTTACAACTTACTGTACCTTTCGAGACTCTAGCTCCTTAAGGAATAGTTTGAAGGTAATTATACTTTGATGAAAATTATAGAGAAGGAAATTTCCTATCAAAACCCCTAAAAATATTTGTCCTAAGCTCTGTCATAATTAATTTATGAAAATTAATCAAATTTGAAAATGATATAAAATTGAATTTTACAACTTACTGTACCTTTCGAGACTCTAGCTCCTTAAGGAATAGTTTGAAGGTAATTATATTTTGAGGAAAATTATAGAGAAGGAAATGTCCTATCAAAACCCCTAAAAATATTTGTCCTAAGCTCTGTCATAATTAATTTATGAAAATTAATCAAATTTGAAAATTATATAAAATTGAATTTTACAACTTACTGTACCTTTCGAGACTCTAGCTCCTTAAGGAATAGTTTGAAGGTAATTATACTTTGATGAAAATTATAGAGAAGGAAATTTCCTATCAAAACCCCTAAAAATATTTGTCCTAAGCTCTGTCAAAATTAATTTATTAAATTAATCAAATTTGAAAATTATATAAAATTGAATTTTACAACTTACTGTACCTTTCGAGACTCTAGCTCCTTAAGGAATAGTTTGAAGGTAATTATACTTTGATGAAAATTATAGAGAAGGAAATTTCCTATCAAAACCCCTAAAAATATTTGTCCTAAGCTCTGTCAAAATTAATTTATTAAATTAATCAAATTTGAAGATGATATAAAATTGAATTTTACAACTTACTGTACCTTTCGAGACTCTAGCTCCTTAAGGAATAGTTTGAAGGTAATTATACTTTGATGAAAATTATAGAGAAGGAAATTTCCTATCAAAACCCCTAAAAATATTTGTCCTAAGCTCTGTCATAATTAATTTATGAAAATTAATCAAATTTGAAAATTATATAAAATTGAATTTTACAACTTACTGTACCTTTCGAGACTCTAGCTCCTTAAGGAATAGTTTGAAGGTAATTATATTTTGAGGAAAATTATAGAGAAGGAAATGTCCTATCAAAACCCCTAAAAATATTTGTCCTAAGCTCTGTCATAATTAATTTATGAAAATTAATCAAATTTGAAAATTATATAAAATTGAATTTTACAACTTACTGTACCTTTCGAGACTCTAGCTCCTTAAGGAATAGTTTGAAGGTAATTATACTTTGATGAAAATTATAGAGAAGGAAATTTCCTATCAAAACCCCTAAAAATATTTGTCCTAAGCTCTGTCATAATTAATTTATGAAAATTAATCAAATTTGAAAATGATATAAAATTGAATTTTACAACTTACTGTACCTTTCGAGACTCTAGCTCCTTAAGGAATAGTTTGAAGGTAATTATATTTTGAGGAAAATTATAGAGAAGGAAATGTCCTATCAAAACCCCTAAAAATATTTGTCCTAAGCTCTGTCATAATTAATTTATGAAAATTAATCAAATTTGAAAATTATATAAAATTGAATTTTACAACTTACTGTACCTTTCGAGACTCTAGCTCCTTAAGGAATAGTTTGAAGGTAATTATACTTTGAGGAAAATTATAGAGAAGGAAATTTCCTATCAAAACCCCTAAAAATATTTGTCCTAAGCTCTGTCATAATTAATTTATGAAAATTAATCAAATTTGAAAATGATATAAAATTGAATTTTACAACTTACTGTACCTTTCGAGACTCTAGCTCCTTAAGGAATAGTTTCAAGGTAATTATACTGCGAGGAAAATTATAGAGAAGGAAATGTCCTATCAAAACCCCTAAAAATATTTGTCCTAAGCTCTGTTAAATTAATTCATGAAAATTATTCAAATTTGAAAATTATATAATATCGAATTTTACAACTTACTGTACCTTTCGAGCCTCTAGCTCCTTATTAAGGAATAGTTGGAAGGTAATTATACTTCTGAGGAAAATTATAGAGAAGAAAATTCTCCATCAAAACCTATAAAATATTAGTCCTAGCTGTCATTATTAATTTAAGAAAATTAATCAAATTTGAAAATTATATCAAGTCGAAATCCACGACTTATCGTGCCTTTTGAGGCTCTAGCTCCTTAAGGTGGAAAGTCCCGCTTTGGTAAATAATTCTTCATTGACGTACGAAAACTAAAAATTTGAAACGTCTTTAGCGTTGATGTCCCTGCGACTGCCTTTTTGGCAAAAAAGTAAGCTGTCCTTGAATGGTAAGCAATTGTATACCGAAATTAGCCAAAATACGGGCTAGCTCAACTGAAATTCTGAAAAAGTATGAAAACTTTTTGACGATTTTTTTACAAAAATGTAAATTATAAATATGGATCTAATGCGCGACAAAGGTATTTTCATTCTTATACTTGATGGTGCGCATTACAAGTATGACACTTGTAAGCAATTTTTATCAATTTTCATTTCATATTTGAAAAGCTAAGTATTAATAATTAAAAAACAATGCCTTGTAGCGCACTATAATACACCTTGCACTTTGATTTGCAAAAAAAATATTTTGAAAACAGTGACAAATTACGGTGGAATTTAAGGTGGCCGAACCCATTAAAATTAGTAGCGGAGCTTACCCCCTTAAGCAGCAGTTTAAAGGTAATTATACCTGTGATGAAAGTTATAGAGTAGAAAATTTTCTATGAAATCCATAAAAATATTGATTAAAAAGCGGTCATAATTAATTTATAAAAATAAATTAAATTATATAAAGTCGAAATCCACAACTTATTGTGCCCTTTGAGGCTCTAGCTCGTTAAGGAGTAGTTTGTAGGTAATTAAAGCAGTGATGAAAATTGTAAAGAAAAAAATTCTCTATCAAAATCCATAAATATTGGTCAAAAAAGCTGTCATAATTAATTTATGAAAATTAATCAAATTTGAAAATTATATAAAGTCGAATTTCACAACTTACTGTGCCTTTCGAAGCTCTAGCTCCTTAAAGAGTAATTTTCAGGTAATTAAAGCTATGATGATAATTATAGAGATGAAAATTCTCTATCAAAACCTATAAAAATATTTGTCCTAACTGTCATAAGTCATAATTAATTTACGAAAATTAATCAAAGAAAATTATATAAAGTCGAATTGCAGCAACTTATTGTGCCTCTCGAGGCTCTAGTTCCTTAAGGAATAGTCTGACGGTAATTATATTTGTAATAAAAATTATAGAGTCAAAAATTCTCTATCGAAATCTGTTAAAATCTTTATCCTAACTAAAATACTTCAATTACAACAATTAATTAAATTTGAAAATTATATAGGTAAAGTCGAATTTCACAGTTCACTGTGCCTCTCGAGGCTCTAGCTGCTTGCTAAAGCCTTGTACTATTTTAGAGATTTTCTGAGTTGCAGACTTAGGGCCGTATTACATAGACTAAACTGCATAATAAATTTAAAGTCTAAATCGGCGCAAAGAGCAAAACTAGGGGAATCTAAGCTTTAACGTCGTGCATAGAAATTACGACGCTTAGATTCCCGTGCTTTTGCTCCTTGAGTTGATTAAACTCTAAATTTAGTCCATGTAATACAGCCCTAAGCATCTGAATTTTAAATTATAAGTACAAAATGGCCAACACCATAAAGATAGTTTTTACAGCTATCGAAAGATTCGTTCACAAATTAGTGGCACAATTATAGTCAAAGTTACTATCTACTTATATTTTTGAAGTTTTGCGATTCCAACTTGAAATCAGGGGTACCAAAGGTCAACATGTATTAGGTATTTTTTATTTAAACCGATAGAGATCAAAGTTTAGGGGCAATAACATTCATCACACTAAATACGCCATTTTGCATTTATTATTTTTAATTTAGACTTTTTGAATTTAATATTTTTAATTTAGGCTTAGAATCAACGACCTTCTATCTGAAATTTTATTTTTATAACCGGAATAAGTAAAATAATTCGTTCATTCGGGGTGTTCTACATTGGAGTCATCGCCTATCACAAGCAACCACCGCTAAAAATAAAAGGTCTTAATCGCAGGTTCCATAAGACGTTTTGTGATGATAGATGATGGCTCCATTATGCCTAACCAACCCCCTACAAGAGTTGAATCTTTAACACTCTGTAGAAGTAAAATTGTGGCATTTAAAGGTTGTCAGTAATAAATATTAAGCAGCAGCAGTCAAAGAACTTTACAACCCCATAGGTTTGGCTAAATTAACTGAATATTATAGAAGCCCACGACAGCCAAACTGAAATAGTTTTTCCTCACTTGTATTCGATATTTTAAGGACTTCTACACATATCCCACCCTTTTAGACATAATTTTAGAAACTTCCAGTTTTTTCCTTGGGTTTCTTCGTTTTTTACCTAATCGTCAGAAATCGGACACTATAAATGCAATACTTCAGTTCGATAGTGAACTATAGTCTAATCTAATATGACATAATCTTTTTTCCAATGGGTAGATGGCTTTACGTGTCCTCTGAAGGGAGACAGGAGGGAGAAATTAGAAAAAGATATTGTTAACCCCTCGTAAACCCTTTCCTACATGGTGTTTTTTATCAATAAGTTACGAGTGACGGTACCAACCTCGTGCCGATGTCATCAGGATTAAGGTACATACATACCACATTACCAAAAGTATTTCCCTTTTAAACAGTTCGTGAGTTCTAGTGCTTAGAGATACATAGAATTTTTGTCTTGAAATCAAAATTTATGTCTTTTACAAGTGTTAAAAGGAAATAAAAATTATTCAAATATTTTGTACTGAAACTTGAAACCCTAGCTTTCTCTATTTTCTACAGAAAAGTAATTATTTAAATTATACAACGTAAGTATTACAAAAGCTCCTTCTGTACAAACGTATAAGAAAAATAAAATCGGTGTAAACACCCCAAGTTATAATATAAGAACATAAATATAATTCATTTGGTGACAGAAACAAAGCGGTACCTACGTCTCTAAACTCTCTCATTATATGCCTATTTTTGTAAAAATTTGACATCGCACCCTTAAATTACCATACATTTCATTTTCAAATATCTTTATCTTTCTATACCCGGAAACTAAAAAACAACCCTCCAGATTGCATGTTTACGTCAGATGACAAAGCTAAATCATACCTTATACAATATGTAACCCGCGTAGTAACAAGATACAAAAAGGGTTTGTTTTTAGGTGACTTTAATTAATGAAGGAGTCGTTTAAAAGTATGTCGTCTAACAAACTATTCATTTCTCAAACACATTTTTTTTTCAACTTTTGAAAAAGAAGCGAAGCATTTGAAAAATGCATAAATGACGAACGAGTTTTATACAGGGTGTTTCGTCTTACGTTAAAAAACTAATCCATTCAAAATATATTGAAGAGAACCGAATGCAGTAAAGAGTGTACTTTGAACGGGGAAATTGAAGTACAACTCATCCCCGCTTACCCCAATTTTAAAATTACACTCTCTGTGCTGGTTTAAAGTTTTCGGTAGGCAAATTTCAAATTAAATAAGAATAAACTATAGTTACTACCCCTAATCTAATGGGGTCATGTTATTGTTTTTCTGAAATTCATAAAAACCGCGACCCAGTCCGGCCCGAAATCAAGGCGGTTTTCGGGCTAAAGCCCGAAAGCTTGAGACCATCTCTAACATTCTGCATTAACTATTCATCCAATTTCATCTTCATCAAATCTTCAAGAAGATTTTTCACGTTTCAGACTAATTAATTCATCCTGAAAGGACTCGAGACGCGCATGGCACGATAAAAAAACGTCTAACCAAATTAATATTAGATCTGTGGGTAAACTTTAGCATTTTATCGTCATCAAATGGTAGAAAATCAATATTTTTACATTAAAAGAATAAAAAGGCGTCTCCTTAATTAAAATTGGAAAATCGGAGAGTTAAACGACCTATTCATAAAATGAAAATCAATTAGAGATATAAAACCGATGACTCCTATCTTATTTAGGAGAATTTAAATTTTAAATGACGTCGCATGGAATTAGTAATGCTTAATTTTACCAAATATGTAAATTCGAAAACAATTATGTATTGTAATTAATCAGCATTTATCTTAATTTGTTTAAGAACAAGTAAGAGTAATTTGGTTAAAAGTATAAATACGTTCCAGTCCGACGTAGGTGTTCTAGTTTTTAATGCCTACTGGTATCAATTCCTAAGAGGGATTGAATAAATTTCAAAGCGATATTTCTGAATATTGGTTCTTAAAGAGTACTATAAGTAGTTATATGAAGTTAAAATTGTCCTAGAACAAGGTTTCCCTAACTTTTTCTCTGATGGAGCACTTTGAGGGTCTTTGAATTTTGACGGAGCACCTAGTGTAATTTGAAGAGTAGATAATGACTCATAATCGTTAAAGCTTGGTTATTAGTAATTTTTCGCGAAGCACTCGTTACCTTCTGGCGGAGTACTAGTGCTCCGCGGAGCACAGTTTGGAAAACCCTGTCCTAGAAGAACACAACGACCTTGAACAGTTTGACATATTTGGACAGTATTGTACCACAGAGCTTGTCGTATAAAGTAACAACATTTTCCTACAGTAAAGTACAAAGTGAGAGTCCCTTCGAGAGTGAGAGCATGGCGTCTTTAGGAATTTTGGGTAAGGAGGGCCTCTAGCTAAAACTTAAAGCCTAACATATGACCTCTGAAAGCAGAGGGAAGACACCGGTCGTGGTTGTAGTAATTAAGGAGATGTGAGTGGTGTTGTTGTGGTGGTGGTGATGGGCTCATGGGCATAATCCTTTCACGGCTCCACACTCCACTCCTGCCGGCCGGTAAAAGCAAGCGAAGATGCAGGGGCTTAAAGAAAACATCGGGTAATCGTGGTGTCGTTACTCACCAACAGCTAGCTTTCAACTGCCCTGCGATTTTTATTATTGAGAGTCAATAGAAGGTGCTTAGGTTCTATGTGCCCCCCACCTCTACTGCACACAATCAACGTTATTTTAGTCATATAATTGTGAAAAAGATTGTAGCGGCCCAGTGGTACATTTCTATACTACGAAGCTAAAGGTTCCCAGTTCGAACTCGAGACTTGTCACATCAGCCTTGGGATCCTGTAATTCTTAGCGTATTGCTACGATACTCTAAACTACCTACTCCCTATCCCACTTCTACAAACTATTAGAAATTGATAGGATCCCTATCTGGGATCATGTAACTATTAGCGTAACGTAGCGATACGCTAAGCTACCTACCCTTTACCCATCTCCTACCAATTATTAAAAACTTGTAGGAGATGGGTAGATAGTAAGTAGGGCAACGTATCGCTACTCTACGTTAATAGTTACAGAATCCCAGCCCAGGGTGCATTAAGCCCTTAATAATGGGCCCGTTCAGGCAAGAAAACAGCTGAATGATCAGGAGGTTGAATGATCATGCCTGAAGGGTGGGGAATTTCTTTAGATAGCTCTTTCCATCCTCGCCATAACATGGAGAATGGGAGAGGATGAGCGATTAGTCAACTGTTGTTTGTTCTGAATAGGACAATTAAGTATAGGGGTGCATAAGCTCAAGCTGTGGTAATAAAAGGTGGTAATAAACGTTGTGCTAGCCACATTACCTTCGAGCTGACATTTAACGACAATACTAGCCATACCCTAAAATTTTGGCATTATAACGAGGATAATTCTGGGCAATTTAAAATAAATGACAGATGTATTAATAAATTTTACCATGACTTGTTGAAAATGGCGTCTTACTCTAGTGGTTTAAACTAGCTGAAGCTGGTTTTAGTTTTTCATATTAGACAAATTAATGCCTTCTTCGTGATGAAATGTGTAAAGACCATGGTCGTTGAGCTATCGGTCGTTAGGTATTCAGAGCTCCAATTTCATCCAAACATACAAGGTACAAGAGTAAGATTCTTCCTACACTAGTTGGCTGATGATAGCGTTTGGACAGGGCAGGAGTAAAAATAAATCAAGAAATTTAAAATAATATTCTTATTGATGCAATAAAAGTGGATAAAATTATTATGAACTTTGCGTATATATAGCTGTTAAAGGTGCTAATAGATCGGTTATAAACGTATGTTGTGCCACCTTGAAAATTAATTAAAAAATTTGCATTTCTTCCTGATGGGCCCAATAATTACTGTCATGTCTATAACATAACAATTAACATTGTTTCAAGACACCTTGACTTGGTACATTTTAATAGTTGCACTTAATACCATTATCATTAATGTACCCGTATACTTAACTTTTATTTTAGTTTTCAATTATGAATTTTTTGACGTGAGCTAAACAGATGCAGATTTATAAGGGTTGCGTACGTATATAGTCATGTAAAACATCCTTCCATTTGTGTGTAGGCCTTTTGTATGAAATTTCTAGACCTTCAACCGCACGTTCTCAATTTGTTTGAGTTTATCGAATAATGAAGTGCCCAAAAAATTATTTATTCGGTAGTTGGTTAAGTTAGGTTAGATCATTTTTTACAAGAGTCACGTCTCATCTCCTCCAAGAACTTTAGGAGTTTGGGCATCAAATATTTATGATAATTAGGCTGATGGGGTGCCAAGATCGTAGCCTGACTGCGATTTTCAAGAGAGGCTGAAAGCTAAAATCAGGGTTTTCTCTCTTCTGGGTTTGTATAACTCTGTTGACCACTCCAATCTCTTCTGAAGATAGAAATTTTTTGCCAAAAGTTTGCAAAAATTTGATTTCAAAGTCAATATTTTCTTCTTCGACACCAATTAGGAACTTATCGTTTCATTATTATTGCGAAATCCTTAGAAAGCTCTGGCTAGAACAAGCTTCCAGGGGAGACTCAGCCTACCCTGGCATACTCCTGGCTAGTGAATGAAATGCGAATTTGAAGTGACGAACGCGTACAATAACTCTACCCGACTGTGCTGTCCAGACTCCAGACTGCCCGGCTATCGAGTGAACTTAAGGCCTATGAATTGGGGATGTTTGAGGTAAATCGCACAACCACAGACGTTGAAGTAAAAATTTTGGAACAAATCAAAAGAAGAAAAAGAAAAAAAGAAGAAAAAATCCCCAAGTGTGACTTTGAAACTTCAAGTCATAGTATCTCTTTGACTCTTCTATGCCAAAAGTTTCGAAATAGAGGCTAAAATGATTCTGTGCCTTCATAACTAAATATTAGGCAAAGGGTTGCGTTTAAAGGCTCATAAAATAGGCTTTAAAGCATAACTTATAAATTTGTTTGGGATTGAGATATCATTTTATGAAGAACCACTAAACCCTCCTCGTATAATATCTAAAATTGTGACATGAATAAAAATTTATGTCTAAACATCTGTTACATACCTGTTGTGAAAACTTTAAACTTTAAGCTTGTCTCTAGAAAACATCTCATTTAGCTTCATGTTAAGTTCATTAAAGTTTTAGGGGGTTGCTTAAAAGTGACTAAACGTCTTTGTTATAACCGTCCATACGTTACGTTTTACAACCATTTTTTCGTAAATAAAAAAAATAGTTTATTAAAATTTTGAAAAATTTAACAAGGCGAAACGATATTTAATTATTAAATTTATATTCCATCGGCTCTTACAATGAGATTCTCATAAATCAATTTCTCGAAAGGCAAAAGTTAACTCTTTAAATAGGTTGCAGGAATTCAGCAGGTTTTAAATGTGTTTGTTCGCTACTGACTTGACAATGTAAACAATATTTATTATATGTCAATGTCATTCAATATTCTTTTAGAATAACAATCTAAACAATGTTTTAAATATCGATGCAATTTTACACCATCTATTTATCGGTTATCTATTACACCACACCACTTAATCAAAATTTTAAATACTTAAACCAAATTGGAATTTTTCAATGCTCACCTTTTGCGTGCGATGCCTTATCTAAAGCTCTAGAAAAATGTTCATCCACAACACTAGACGCATCACCTTGGTAATGTGTGAAAACTACACAATTTGCAGAGACGTACTGCGCTCTCGAGTTAGCGTCATCCGGATCGTCATCTTCACCAGGATGACGAGGTTCTGGAAACAAATAATTCATCATTATAAAATCAAAAATTTTCAAAAAGACACTTATAAACTATACAATGGCTAAATTGAATTAACCCTTGTTTCTCTAATCCTCAAGCCTGAAAGCTCTGGTAACACAAGGTTACACAAACCTAAAACAGTAACAATGGCCAGATTGTCACCTATTCTCAAAACTCAAAATTGTAGATAGTGACTCATTCCTAATATCGGTTCACAAGATTTAGCTAAATATAGAGAGGCTTCTACTGATAGCATAACGTACTTTAATATAATTTCAACGAATCCTGGTAGTAGAAGTGGAACCGAATACGAACGATTGTTCATAATGCTGTACCAAAAAATCTCGATGTAATCTACTCTTTATTTGATCACTGACACATCTTCTAGATTTGTGATATTTTGGTATAGAGCGAATTGATGAAACAAGAAACAAGAACAAGAGGTTTCAGATAAACTTTGGAGGCGGTAGGAGGTCCCACAGGGCTCGCTATTGGGTCAGATTTTCCTTAGGTATTTTTAACCCTACTTAAACGGATTGTAGGAAGAGCTGCTCAAGCTCAAAACAGCGTTAACAGCTAGGTGTTTAAAACTTCATCAAAAGATTCCTGTGATCAATAAATATTTAAAAAAAATAAGGCTCTTTTACCTTTTGCAGATGAAGTTTGTAAGTTGGACAGCATTGATGTGGGTTTGATTGGATTTAGAAAACTGTTCTACTGACGTACACGTCGCTCGTGTAAAAGTCCAAAGCCTATTCGGTTTCATATATTGAGTCATTTTAACCCTACAGGTGTTGTTTATGACGCTTGTTTAGATTAGGGAATGAAGTTGAAGTGTGCTTTTGCTCCTCTAACATATAAGCTAGTCACCTGATGTACAGTCAGCCTCACAATGAATGGCCACCCTGGCCAATATAACACCCCATACTTAAATTGAGGGGTAACTTTATTTTGCCAACAAGTAGTAAATCAACAACCCCCCTTTTGTCCTTTTGTTGATGTTGGCTAAAACCACCCTGGTGTATAACCAGGGTGACCAATAATTGTGAAGCTGACTGTCTTCATAACAGGGCCGTAGCCAGACTGTGTTATCAGGACAGGCTAAAAAAATTTCAAGGGAGGAAGGAAAGCCAAAATCAGAGCTTTCTCACTTCTGGGTCTGTATAAATCTGTTGACCACTGTAATCTCTTCTGAGGATAATTCCCTGGTTACGGCCCTGACTCATAGTGTGCTTCATAGTTAAACCACATTAAAACCATAAACTAAGTTTGAAGCTTGAATATATTGTACGCCCTGTGGCGTTCTCAGAAGATTTTATGACGACTGTGTGCTAGTGAATGAGTATTTATAGTATAGGCTCCAAAAAAGAGAAACGAAATATCTTCAATACCGAACGTGTGGATTATTTCCCAATTAAACGTCATTAGAGACACGAAAGATTTGCCTTTCTGTATACCTACTCCTATGAGAGCTTTTGACCATTAGGTCATTATTATTAGACTGGGTTAATACTCGTATAGGAGTATCGGCAGGGCTGGACTGCGAAAAAGTTAGTACAGAGAAATCTGATAATTCAGGTTTATATTTTTGATTTTTTCATTTTATCTCAAGTTTAGCAATATGTATATTTCCTTCTCTGTCACACCACAGGTCACCGGGAAATTCCCTGTAGCCCGCCGGGCTAGTCCAGCCGTGGGTATCGGTAGGAGAGGATAATTTTGAATTATTAAAGAAGTTGAGCTTCTTACTGTTGCCTAGGGAAAAGCAACAGCCAAAGCCTACGAAAGCAGAGTGAAAACACTTGAAGTAGTAGACAACTAAAGACAGTTGAGCGCTGTATTGCAGTTTTACTAAACGATAATCCCGACTTTACGTCTTGAGTAATTGCCCCCCAGGTATCCCTGGAGCTCTTTTGGCTCTAGCTCCACAGCTGCCAACTGATAAAGACAAGTGACCTAATCGAGAAGACAGAGAACCAGATTATCGAAGAAACGTCGGGTAATCAGCTACCCTGCAGCTTTATTATTATCATTATTATTCTGAGCCAATAGGAGGTATACATACCCTATGCCCCCCCCCCCCCCATAAATACGGCACTAGATCTAAGGTTTGAAGTTTGCAGATTGTTTTGTTTGAAATAGAGGATGGGGATGACTGCTGACTGTATAATATTATTTATGCAATTTGCATCAACGATGTTCATTATTTCTGATTTTAAAGTAATGAAATATGTTAGTCCATACTTCAGTAAAATCAAGTCTTCATAGTTATTAAAAATACATTGATATTTCTACAAAAGGAAGGAAGGAATGAAGTAATAACATATAGGATGCGTTCTTTACTCTTAATTTCAGATCAGTTTACATTTCTGAGAAAAACTGGATCAGTTTCCAGTTAGCCATATTGGGTATAGGTATATTAGATGGTCGATAAGATGAATATCGGAACTAAAAAATGCAATAGAAAAACCCAAATAAGATCAATTGTGGTTAAAGCCATCATTAATGAGAAACGAACTTTTCCTATCGTGTTTTATCGAGTGTAACGTGCTCTAAATATTAGTCAAAGACAACAAACTAGTTGTTGTATTAAAATAGATGAAAAAATAAAAGAATTTTTGAAAGGTCATAAGCACATTATTAACTAACACAAAGAACATCCTAATCGATCACCTTTAAAAAATTTTAATATAGATATTCTAAAAACGTGTGTTTATTTAACCAATGCCAAAAATCGTGATTAATTACACGAAATAGTTGTGCAAGTTTGTTGGAACAACAATTACATCTATAAATCTATCAAACTTCAATTGTTTTATTTACGTAATATTATGCAAATTTATTGTTTAATTAAAAATAAACTCACCATCCGCACTACTTCGACCGTGCAAACTGCAGTCTTCTTCTTTTCCTAATCTAGGTGGACTACCGGGTGATAAACCACCGGTAGAACTAACAGAACCGGCGCTACTGTGTGCCGTACCAGTGCCGTGCAAATATATACTATGTTCATTTAAATTTACACCACTCGTAGATGGTTGACTTAGGACATGAGATTCTTGTAACCTTTGGACGTTAAACTGCAACAAAAATGTATACATTAAATTAATAATTATTATATAAACAGTGCTGTCAGAGGCTTTCAAATTGTTAGAGATATTAAAATGATTTTATAATAGGCATAGGGAGATGGGATAGTTAAAGATAGTTTACAGCAACAATGTTGTGCCAAATTTTAAATACTACGCTCGTTCATGCGTTGAGTTTTCTAAATAACTCTTGCATATTTATTTGATGAGAATCATTCGCTTGAGACGCTCAAGCTCCTTTCCATAAATTTTCTAAATAAATGCCTATGGGCCGTGATTATAAACAACAAATAAAGTTAATCTCGAGAATAAAATTTATCTTTTTTTGACATGGCAACGTAGCAACGTTACAATGTCAAAGTTTGACGTTTGAATGTAAATATTAAAATTTGAGGTTAAGTTCTTTCTGTGTTGTGCTTATATTCAAACGTCAAACTTTGACATTGTAACGTTACCATGTCTAAAAACGATAAATTTTATTCTCGAGATAAACTTAATTTGCCGTTTGTAATCACGGCCCTAAGGGGATTTTTTTAGTGCTATCAAATCTAACCTAACTGTATGACTCCAGCTGTATACGGCTCCGTTGGACATAACACTTAGACCTTAGACATATTATGTGGAAATGTCTACCGATCTAGAATGTGAGCCTAATTCTCAAATTTTCAGCTACAACTGCGTTCCGCACAATCCAAAAAATATAGCACTATTCTCGGAAAGCCTATGTTCAAAACAGTAGATCATTAGGCTCAGCCTAATGGCCTAATGAGCCTGATTTTCCAAACAAAGCAAAGAAGCGGTCTAAAGTGCGTATAAACTTTTGCTAATGCTCCTTCCTATGACAATCTCTCAAATGTGACATAGTGAAAAAATAGCATACCTCTGTGTATTGCCCTCGAAGTTTTCTGGATCAAACCTAACCTCGAGACCCGTAAAAGTTTATTCTTGCGCTTATTCAATTATATACAGCCTGTCCTAAAATTGCGGGGCACAAAAAGATCCACATATACTAGACATAAAATAAGGTCGATCTAACCCAACTTGCCATTTACAAAAGTCTTCGGCTACAAAGTTACAGCCCCTGAAAGAGGCGAAAAATTAATTAATTTTTTTGTTTTAAATGAAAACGGTTTGAGCTAGACTGTTCAAACTTGGCACCGATCGTTTATTTATTAACAGTAATACTTGAGAAAAATTACGTAATGATTGCTTTAAAAATGACGGAATACGGTGGGGTAAGGGGTAGTTTTTTATTCGTATTTTATTTGTACGTAGCAAATTCGAAAAAAAAGTTTAAGAATAGTCAATTAAATTTAAAATTTTAACTTTTATGCCTCTTGTTTCATTTTACTAAGATTAGTCGTTTACGAGCAAAATGCAAAAAACCATTAGCTTCTGTATGGGGAAGCTACGATTGTCATAGCATAAATTAAGTAGTAGCCTACTAACTACTAACTTTGTAGCCGACGACTTTTGTATAAGGCAAGTTGGGTTTGATCGACCTTATTTTATGTCTAGATCCACATATATCTTTTTGTGCCCCGCAATTTTAGGACAGGCTGTATAATATAAGCGCAATATTTGCCGCTATAGCAAAGTGATGCAGTTATAACCACGCTTATATGTCCCTAAAATGAGGATGAAGGTTAGATTAAGTTAGGATGTGTTAGGTTAGGTTAAGTTACAGTGACGTAACTAATAGTTTAGTGGGTCCCCCGCAAAATCCAGAGTGGGCTCGCTACCCACCTTAATCGATTTTATAACGAATTTCCATACTAAACTATTGTTCGTTTGCACCGCTTACAGATAAACTGATAGATAGTTTATCTGGCGGATAAGTTGTCTATCTAACTGTAAGATAAATCAAATAACTGACGGATAAATTTTCTACAAAAGTACCTGCTACTTATGGTCTTTTACACCGATTTTAGTTTATGTGGCAAATAAAATACAATTTTGCAAATATCCTCTAGATAAACTATCTGTCAGTAAATCTGTAAGCGGTGCAAACGGCCATTAAGGTGTATTGATTTTGATATTGATATCTATTTAGCCTAGACGATTTTTCTTGAATAAAAGCAAATTGCGTTACCATAGCAACAAACAACAGCTTATTAGAAGTGTTACCCATCACATAGTTCACATCTACTTGGACAAAAAAATTGCAGCAAAATGGATCCCCCAAATGCATGAATGTTGACCAGAAGCGAGCAAGGGTGGAATCGTCGAACTCAATCTGTGCTTGTTTTGAAGAGAATGCGGACTACTTAAGCATCAGGATTGTTACCATGGATGAAACTTGGGCACATTTATACGATCAGGAAACAAAGCAGCAATTTATAGAGTGGAAGCATTCTGGTTCTCCAAGGCCGAAGAAATTTCCCTTTCATCTGCAGGAAAATTTCTTGCCTCAGTTTTTTGGGATTTTCGTGGAGTAATCATAATCGATTATTTTGATAAGAAATGAACTTAATGTTCGACGTTATAAACACGCGAAATGTTGGCTAAAGGTGTCTTGTTTTTGCAAGACAATGCACCAGCACACAAATCGCGCATTGCAATGGAAACAGTTCGTGATTTGGGGTTGGAATTGCTTTAAGCCTCCTATTATTCGCCGAATCTGACTCCCTAGAGCTACTATCTCTTCCCTCACATGAAGAGAAGTCTGAAACTTCATGAATTTTTTTCGAAAGAGCATATAAGAGTCGCTGTGGAGAGCTGGTTTGCAGAGCAAGATAAACATTAATTTTTGAAAGGTTTAGGGATGTCGGAGGTTCTCTGTAATAAATGTATTTTATTAAGATGAGATTATGTAGAATAATCCCCTGGGCCCTCCAGCAACCATGGGCTTGCGGGCCCGTAATTTATGCCACTGCTAGGTTATAGGTTATGTACTGCACGAGAGCGAAACTAGACAGTGGCAAAAGAAATCTTCCGATTTTCTTTCTTTTCTCCATTTACCTTTTTATATTTTGATTTTAACAAGAAATTAATCAACTCATATTAGGAATAGTACTGAGCTAGAAGACATTACTCTAACCAATAATCCTCAGAGTGTCATAGAATATTAAAGATGAAAATAGCTTTTAATCAAATCTTCCTCATGTAAAACCGATAAACGATTCCAAGTCTTTGCCTTCCTAAACATACCTAAGGAAGAGTTTTTAGTTAGTAGAAGCAATGGGAACTTATGCCCGAATTTATAGACAGATCTCAAGCACTTCCTCGTACTCAAGACTGAGACGACGCCGGTTGCTATTGGTTTCTATTGTATTATACAATGAAAACCAATAGCAACCGGCCTCGTCTCAGTCTTGAGTACGAGCAAGTGCTTGAGATCTGTCTATCAATACGGGCATAAGTGTCTTGATAAAGATTTTCCTCTTTCGAAAGAAAGTTTACGTTAAGCCTGTGCAGGTCGACCTGCCTTGGAAGGCAAGCCTTGTTGGGGGCAGGCGTTAAATGTATTACATTACTAAAAAGACCACTTCTTAAAGAAAATCGACGATGTCCTTCGTTTGGTATGTAAAAACAACCCCTAAATGACATTAATTGATACTAAAAACCCGATAACGCCGAGACTCTATCTCAAATACATTGGTCTGCTGTGCTCATAAAAAATTCAAAAAATTTCAAAAAATTCAAAAAATTTTACATTAAAAATATTTCAAAAATTCTTTATGAAAACAGAAGAAGAGAGCACTGCTCAACAACTACAAAATTCTTTTTTAACGATATTACGAGTCGTCAATTCGCTATTTAACTTATTTTAATTATTTAATCGTTTGATAAATTATTTCACGCATAAATTAATTTCGTAATTACTTGGATAAACGCCAAATACTATCGGCTTCTGCTTCTTTAACAGTTTCCATAAAGGAATTATGTGATTTCACACTCATGTAGTTATGGCATGTCATTAATTGCAACGATACAAGAAAATGCATTTTAAAAGCTATTACAATTTTTACGACCACATTTTATATTTTTTTAATATTCATTTACCTACACTTTGAGAAAAATTAAAAAATAAGCATTATTTTTTATTAACCAGCGTTAATTTAATTAATTGACCCCTCTTAACCTTTTGCAAATTTTTAATTTCTTTATAATTATTCTTCAAACATTTTACTTTCAAAACTTCCCTTCGAAGCGTTACGCACCATACGCATAGAAATGCTCCAATACCTAACGTCGAAGGACGCGTAAGACCCCTACATACACACATTTCTATTAGGAATACATAAACGAAGAAGAGGTGCTTCCACTGTTGTCGACAAAAAAATTTAAATTTTTGCCCGGCCCTCACAAATAACTCAGATGTTAACAAGGGGGCTTATAATAAGGATAATAAAATAATAATGTGTTATGCTTAGGTGATTTTGAAATAATTTTAATGATTAATTCAAAAATACAGTAGCAGAACATTTTTAATTTTAAATATTTTTAAATTTAAAGAGGGTTTAAGAAAAATGTCCTTTTGAAAAAAAATTTAAACAATTGATTTTGTGAAAACAAAAAGTCTTAAATAGTTGGCTTTTTAATCGTCTCAAACTTGCTTCTAGAACCATAGAAGAGAGATTCTTAAAAAAGTGCAATCAAAGCTAAAATTCCTCTCGAAGACTCTTGTAAATTTACTCGAAATATTTTGTTTTTATTTTTCATTTTCAACAAGGAAATGCCTTTTTAACTTTTATTATTTTTAAGTTCACGTTTGTGCATTCTATCCATCTCTATTTTTCTTTGATTTCAAATATATGTGAAGCTTTTATGATTAGAAACTAAAATAATTACGTAAAGTCCTATTATGGTAAGCTGTTGGAGAAGAAAAAAATTAAACTTATTTACAACAGATTGAACTTACATCGTACATACGTTTAGGAATTTTAGAGCAAGCTTACTCAATTTATTTTCATGTTTGATTCTTCAATACCGCTAAAAAAGTTTTAATTCTTTGTAAAGAATTAACAGATGTTAATCTAAAGGAAAAACTATTAGAACGTACCTAGAGAAGACGGGAGGGGGTAAATGGGTGTCTTTTGCACAAAAATAGTTTTGCAATGAAGATATTAATTTTCTTATTCTCCAGATCTAATATTTTGGACAGTTCCAAAACGAACAAGGCAGTGCTCCTGAAAGGCAAAATGTTTTAGAAGAACACGAAACTCTATTTGATGAATTTTAATATGATGTGTCGCCAGGGCAATTTTTGAGGGCGCATTTCTCCAAAACTATAAGGCATAGAGAAAAAATAGATAGAAAGAATCTTGTAGGAAATTTAATAGGCTTTCGTTTCGCTAAGAATAATTTTTTCCCTAAGACCCATTGTTTTTGAGATATAAGTACAAACTCTAAAAACGGGACTTTTTCACACCCCTCCCTCCTTTAACCATGTTAAACACATTTCTAAAAAAATTTCACCCTCTTCCATGTTCTCTATTACCCCTTCGTTGACTCGACTATAAATAAACATTTTTTTTGTGAACTGAAGTGTAGGGGCCCGAAAATAGTTAGCACCTCAGGCCTCAATGTTCATTGATCTGGCCCTGTGTGTCGCGCTCGCTCCATTGATTTTCAAAGGTTTCCAACGAAAAGTTTTATTAAAAATTTAATTGAGCCGTTTGTCTCTTTTTGAAGAAAACTCGATACCGTCTATCTTCACGAGATCCCTATGCCGAAGATCAACTTTGCTATACAAGGTGGTTGTTTTTTTACTGTCCAGCTAATATCCGCTGAAATATTGAAGATACAAAAAAAAGTTAAATTAGAAACTTTTCAAACAACACCTCATCTACAAAATAGCGTAAACAATTTTTTTCCATGGCCTACTTGTTTTGCGGGAAAATATGTAACTTTGGTTTTTTAAATAGAACACCCTTTATATTTTTTGAGATTCGTGTTCTAAATCAATTTCTCTTTACAACGATGTATCACAAGTACCATTTTGCTTTCTAATTATTTCCAATATTTAAAAGATTTTTAGGATGAGTGTTGCAGAAAACAGTCAAAGAGGGCCAAAAATTGTTGAATTCCGTGGTGGACAATCTGAATAATCATTATAATACATTTTTTTCCGAAATTTCTTAGTTTGTTAAAAAGTAAATAAATTAATGTTAATCAAGAGTTACTACAACCCTCATATTGTTCCTTTTTTTGAAATATTGGGCATAATTATTAGAAAGCAAAATGGTACTTGTGGTACATCGTTGTAAAGAGAAATTGATTTAGGATACGATTCTCTAAAAATATACAGGGTGTTCTATTTAAAAAACCAAAGTTACATATTTTTCCGCCAAACAAGTAGGCCATGGAAAAAAATTGTTTGCCCTATTTTGTAGACGAGGTGTTGTTTGAAAAGTTTCTAATTTAACTTTTTTAAGTAATTTCAATATTTCAGCAGATATTAGCTGGACATTAAAAAATCAACCACCCTGTATTTATACACCAACATATTGAATTCTTCATTCAAAGGATTTATGAATTGATGCAAAACTTAAATAACGTCATTTTAATTTTATGCCCATTCAGGTCGATCGTTACAGGCAGAAAAAGAAGAACTTAAAATTTTCCTTTTATAGCAAGCAAATAGTTGAAAATTTGCATAAAATTCATTCTACAATTCAAACGTGACATTCCTAAATTTCCAAAAATTTCAATATCTCACAAAGATCTCCTCACGTAAATTTCAACATTTTAAATAATAAGTAAATCGTTTCCTACATTACCTATGTATATTGTATACCCAAAAGGTATAAAGAAAATTAAAATAATTCAAGCTTTATTTGTTTACACGACCCTAATTACTTTTTTTATATTATTACTTATACAAATTACACGAAATAATTGTTTTTAATCGTAAAAAATAATATTTATAGATTAACAAAATGAGAACGATTTTTATCAAAACACGTAATCTAAAAGTAACTAACATCAAACTTTTGTTAGTTTTTAAGATATTTAAATGACATTAATTTAATATAATACTTTATAGATACGCTCAAAATTTCGTGACTTGTAACATTAATTTTATGTACAGAAAACACAAAGATTAATAAGAAAATATTTATTTTATTATACCTTTTTTTGGTAACAAAATAAAATACGTCAAATTTATTATTATCGTAATAATTTCTTTTTTTCCATTTATTATCTATTTATTTTTATATAAAATGTTAAATAAAAATATTTAACATTTCCGAGCGCTAATAATCCGCTCTCTTATTAACTCGCGTAATTTTTTGTCCCTCACATTTTAAAATAAAATAAAACCCAATTAGATTAATTGAACTCTGTGAACAATAAAATTAATTATTATAAACCGGTTTTAAATTATACACCCTGTATAATTATTTACTTTTAAGTCTTTGCGATACTTAATATTTTCCGACATAGAAAATGGCGTGTTACGCTTGCAATACGTATTACTGTCACGAACATGTTTAAATAATAGCATCGTAATCCTTAGTGCCATGATGAAAAATGCATCGTGATTGGTTGATATAAAATCACGTATGTAATCTATAGCTTTCCGCCATGCTATTATTTTTTTTCTCTTGTAGTAATTACCAGTTTGATACTCTTAAAACAAATCAAAATTTTATACTGCATGCTTAGATTCAATTGTTTAAAAATAGCCATTATATTTTTTCTCTAGGTAGGTACAGGATGTCCAATTAAGTTTTTTAAATATTTATCAAAATCGTTTTATGTTAATGTTATACATTCGATAAAAATAGTTGTAACTTGTTACAAAAACAATACAATTGCAGTTTTGTTATAGTTACTTAGGTAACTTGTTTTATTGTGATTAAAGAATTACATTGTTTCATTTATCCTGTCCCTTATAACTTATAAGGGCCCATAACCTAAAATCTACATACGGAAGTCATGAAAATATCAAGATTCACTTCCATGTTAGAACATCAGAGAGTAGGTATGTTTTTCAAGTTTATGACTTGGAACGTTGGAAAACTATTTAAATGGGCGTTTTAGAAAAATAACTAGATATAACTTATACTGTTTAGAAAATCGCATCAGCCTTATTTTTATGGCACTGTGGTATACAGGGTGGTTGATTTTTTACTGGCCAGCTAATATCTGCTGAAATATTGAAGATGCAAAAAAAAGTTAAATTAGAAACTTTTCAAACAACACCTTATCTACAAAATAGCGCAAACAATTTTTTTCCATGGCCTACTTGTTTGGCGGGAAAATATGTAACTTTGGTTTTTTAAATAGAACACCCTGTATATTTTTAGAGAATCGTATCCTAAATCAATTTCTCTTTACAACGATGTACCACAAGTACCATTTTGCTTTCTAATAATTATGCCCAATATTTCAAAAAAAGGAACAATATGAGGGTTGTAGTAACTCTTGATTAACATTAATTTATTTACTTTTTAACAAACTAAGAAATTTCGGAACAAACTTTAACACGTAATGTATTATAATGATTGTTCAAATTGTCCACCATGGAATTCAACAATTTTTGGGCCCTCTTTGACTATGTTTTCTGTGACACTCATCCTAAATTTTTTTTAAATATTGGAAATAATTAGAAAGCAAAATGGTACTTATGATACATCGTTGTAAAGAGAAATTGATTTAGAATACGATTCTCTAAAAATATACAGGGTGTTCTATTTAAAAAACCAAAGTTACATATTTTCCCGCCAAGCGAGTTAGGCCATGGAAAAAAATTGTTTGCCCTATTTTGTAGACGAGGTGTTGTTTGAAAAGTTTCTAATTTAACTTTTTTAAGTAATTTCAATATTTCAGCAGATATTAGCTGGACAGTAAAAAATCAACCACCCTGTATAAAATACCACCGTTTTTTTAAATACAAACAGAATGGTGTTTTTCAGGAGCGACAATATAGTTGCCAAGTTCTCAAAAATTTTAAAAATTGGAAAGTTCTGCAATGCGACATGTTTGAAAAAAGAAGGAATAAAGATGAGTTAGGTATTTAGAGACTTAATTTTTTTGTTTAAAACCCCTACTAGCGACAATGCTTCAACTGAGCTTCTAAAAAAAGAAAAATCACTGCTTTCGGCATACTGCAAGAGAGTTCATTTCAAAAGAAATGATTGACGGATTTCGACACGACAAAAAACTAGTTTTTCTGAAAAACGCATTTCGAGTAGATAATTGACAAATGAATTACAAAAAACAAGAATTTCCCTAATAAAATAATTTTGAAAACTTTAACGATGTCGAAAAATTGGATGATGTATCTATCGAAAAAAGGTAGCGAGAGTTAGATTTAGATGATGTAGGTACTTATTGAAAAATTTGATTTATGGATTTTATTCGATAAACAATTTGTGACTAAGAAGAATAAATCGAAATTATATAAAAGACAAAAGCTAAAGTCAAGATTAGTCAAAGATAGCATCATGGAGGACGTATGGACATTGCCGTTAGTCGATGTAGTCGGCCTTGTCAAAGCATTCCGCGGCGCCGCACAGAACTCGCTTCCCGGACTTCCAATTTCAACAAGTGACTTGTTTTTGTTCCCAGCCTATTCATCACTAATGTTGGAAAAACGTTTGATTAGCCACTTCTAAAACATGCCGGTCTTTATAGTTCTTTTGGATCTACTACCAGTTTGCCGAATAAAATAAGTACGAATCAAGATCGCAAACGAGCTTTGCAAAATAACAAACTTTTATAGCAGTAGGTCCAAGAGGTACATAAAGAATATAATTCCATTATCATTTTTTAGTCAAATACTTCTTTCAAGTTGGATCAAATTTTAACTTCTTCCCCCACACAAGCCCACACGACCATTCCTCTTCTATAATAAAGTGAGGTTGCTCTTGAATTTGATATTAGAATCAGATAAAAATATTTTTATTGATCATTGATAACGACTTACCGACAGATTACTGATTACCTTTCGGCTTACGTTAAATTACTTTGGTCAATTGACGATAAAAATTCTTTAAGATTGATTAGTGATAGCAATTAGCAGTCGTTCTTGTTTTATATTTAAAAACGACATCAATTAAGATTAGTTTTTTTGACATCTTGTAATTTCCTAATTACGTATTTCTTATAAATTTAAAAGAAGTTTCTTGATGGAACTTCTTTATATTGGGCCATTTTTGGGCAGTTACATAATATAGTTTTGTTACCACCACTACCAAATTAATCTTAAAAAATGCAGGGTATAAAATAAATAATGATATACAAGGGTGGGTGACCGGACTTCTCGGTCATGGGGATTTAACATGTGGAATCATACTTTGATAATTTCCTGCTTCGCAATTTATTTTAGAAAGAAAAATCTTCAAATAAAAGGTTTAGAGCATAAAATTCAGCTCCTAAATTACCATTACCAAAGTATATGATTTTACAAATTAAATCTCTATGACCGAGAGGTACTCACACCACCCTATATACCTCCTAATATAGTAACTTTTTCTAAGTTTTCTTCGCAATTTTGAACTCGAAGGGGGCTCCTCAAAACATTAAAGATATAATTTTAAATAAAAATATAAAAAATTATCTAAAACATAAAACCTTTTCAAAGTATTTATTTAAAGTATGCGAGAAAGTAAAATTGGATTCTAGTTATTCTAGAACGAAATTAGCTACCGATACAGAGAGAAAATCTTTGGAATTTTTGTTTCAAAAATTCGAACAACTTAATTATCCTTCAACTTGAAATTATTACAAATTTAATAAATTAACGTACCCTAAAATTTTAAAAGAGACGCGAATATAATAAGAAGGAAGAAGCAAAGTAATAAAATGTTTCAAGGAGTTGAGGGAAACTTTAAAGCTGCTGTATGAGTAATTATCTAAGTTTGGGCTTGTTAAATATAGTATCTTCACTTTTTCAACTTAATAAATCTCATATACAAGCAAGCAGCTTTATTAATCTAGTAAAATTTATTTAAAATTTTCTTCTAAAAGTTTACTTTTTCATTAGATCTCAACAGCTTGAAATTAATACAAAAAACTAAATTATTACGTAAAATTGTGAAATGAAAAACTGTTCCCTATAATAGCAAAATATTTAATTTGGGCAAATTAATAATAATAAGATTTAATTATCAATATTAATGAAATCCATGCATTTCTTAGTGGATGTTAAATAGAAAAGGCATCAGCGCAGTTTTTTGCGCATACTAATCCGTAATCTGTCGTCAAAGAAATAATTAAATATCTATAAAGTGCGCATTTAAATGCTAAAAAATGTGGATTTTTTAAATTTTTAATCATTCCTTCGTTTCTGATGATGCTATCAAAACATGCTTAGATCTTTAAGTCCTTTTGTCCTTTAAGACAGCACTTTAAATTTCTCGACTTTATCGGATTTTTATACTTTTGAAATAAATTCTGAAACGCCAAGATAACAAAGTATTTCATGAAGTTTCAAAACGACAACACAGTCAAGTAGTAGCAGTGTCGGACTGGCCCGTCCAGCTGGCCAGAAATCGCCGGGGGACTGAGTAAGAACAAAATTGTTGACCATGAGGATGACTGTGAAACTACGCTTTCAAATATCTATATTTTTGTACGCAGCGCCCTCAAAATAAAACCGTGAACTTCACACATTTAAGTTTGGATTTCTCTTAATCGATGATTTTTGATTTACGTTGAAACACTGAACAAAAACCATTATTTTTATTAGAATTCATATCGAAGAACTTATTGCTTTTAAAAAAACTACACAAACATGCGCCAAAAGTCAAAACATACGTCAAATGTTGTGCTATGTCATAGTACAAAAAAATCCGCCAGACGTCGTGTCGCTTATCATAATATCCCTATAGGAAATATTAAAAGTTCAAAAATTGCTTATTCTATGTGTAGCGTAAAGGCGGATTTCCACCAAACCGACTCACTTGCAACTGAGTTTTGTTTGTAAAAACAGAAACGGAAACAAGTTTTAAGTTTCGGAAACAAAACGGAAACTCCAATTCCACCAAACCGACTGAAATTAAGTTGCAGTTGTGTTTTTGTTCTTAACCATTTCCACTACACGGACAAATACCCAAAATACGACACGGGGGCCGTATAAATACATTTAAACTTAAACCAACAACCAACCAACTGTTGCTGCCCGTTTCCACCGAGCAAACTGTGTTTACAAAAACAAAGACAGTTTACAGAAACCCTTTGATCTTTCCGCCACGCGACGGGACTTTCAGTTGTTGATGAAAACAGTTGCCGGCGACTCAAAGTCTCTAAATTGTTTCTGATTTTGGAAACTCCAGTTGAAATAAACAGAGTTTCTGTTTTGTTGCAGTTTTGTCGGTTTGGTGGAAATCCGCCTTAACAAACCATTTTATAAGGAATTTTTATGCTTTTTGTCCCGTTACTAGGGCCATACCGCAACGCGGGCCCTGCGGGCCCGTTGTTTACGGCACTTTAATTATATCTCGATATTGTTAAGAAATATGTCCCTAAAAGATCTTTGGGTAAAAAATCATAAAATCGCGGAAAAAGTAAATAAATAAGATTGCTTTTGCAACGACCATACAGGGTTAGTCAATAATTAAGGATGTTTTTAAGGCAATCAGTAGGCAAATAAGGGACAATCAAACGGATTGCGTTTTGCAACAATGAGATAACCCACAAGTATGTAGTTTTTCACAAATTAACAAAACAGTTGAAAATACTTTAGTAAATTAGCGTTTTCAAAACATCGTTTTTTAATAGATAGTAGTATCACCATCACCAAATGTTGATAAAATTAATTTAGCTTATTGTAGAAGACATCACGAAATGACATTTTAAAACAAAAATGTCAAGAAAACAGAGCGTGGGTTAGATCATTGTTGCAAAACGCCATCAAAATTTGAAATGGGTCATCACAATGAGATTTAAAAATTTAAATGATGCAAAGACGTATTTTCCTCTAAATCAACATGTTGTAGCATTGTGGAAATGCAAAGAAAATTCTAATTAAAGTTTCAAGCCCTATATCAGTGCCCTCGCCCCACAGGGGGGCAATTTGATTGTTAAGGAGGGCAATTCAAAAATGGATTCGTCCAGACTTTCTTCAGTGAACAATTCAATTTTTGAATATTAAAATTACGTAGGTATAGTACATATAGCTACACAGGGGAGATAAAGGTTTGGCCAGATAACACATGTTACGCCATGTTATGCTATGTCAATAAAGAACACAAAAATAGGACCATCGAGTTTCTATGGTGATATTCATTGCTAACATGGTTCATACATGACATAGCATGGCACGGCTAGTGTTATGTGGCGAATTTTAGAAAAGCTTAGATGGGGCCATGGCGCACAAAAAGGTTGGGAAACACTTCTTTGGATTATAAGAAAAACAATTAAATAAGGGCTTTCACGAACATCTTAACCACCTTAAAACTGTGCTTCTTGTGACGTCCATGTCTACAATGCTACGAGTTTCAAAGAACGCTTTTCCTGCGACTATATACACGTTGATTTATAGGAAAATATGCCATGGCTTTATAAATTGCAAAATTTATATGTCTTTTAAACCATTTCCCAATCAAATGTAATTTATTTGTCCATTTTATCGCCTAATACCTACTAAAAACGTAGGGAGAGTAGGGTAAAACGGTGAAATACGCCCTGGCTGGGAAAACGCCCCACTACAAGAATTCAATATCTACCCAATAGATTGCGCTACTAGTGTCACAGATCGCTAATACGCATGGTATACACACGTTTACTGGCAAAAGTTTGTTTGTTTTAAAGTTTTAAACTGACAATATCAATATTTTTATGGTAAGTTGACATCATTTTATTTGCGACCTAATTTTTAAAATGCTGTTTATTTGTGTACCCCTTGAATATACTTAAATTTCAACAAATATTTGTAAACTACGTTTTATAACCTACAAAATGACCACTCGCATGTTTTTATTCGTAACTCGATTTCTATCTTAAAGCAGTGGGGCGTTTTTCACGTACGTTTGTGAAATACGCCCCACCATTTTTAAGTGTAAAATACTTCAGTTACCTTGAAAGCTTCATCTTCTGAGAGTTCAGAAGATCTTGTGCTAAGTAGTTCATCTGAAGAAATGTTAGATGAGACTGACGAGTTTTGTGTTAAATGCGGAGATTACTATTATTCCACGAAAGCTAAAAGTTGACTGGATCCATGGTGGTATAACTTCCACCATGACTGGATCCAGTGCAACGGGTACTCAAGGTGGCTGCATGAAACGTGCACAATATTTAAGAATTCATGTCTTGCATGCGGTGCCGAAAATGAGCAAGAAAAGAAGTAATTCTCTCGTGGGGCGTTTTTCCCATTAATATGGGGAAGACGCCTTAATATAAAAATTTATAAATTTTTTTATAAATTTTAAATTTATAAAAAATTTTTTGCTTAATATGCATAATATTATTCCACAATTATTATTACACGGTTTTGTTTGCTTTTGTACTAGATGTTGGTGTATTTGTAATTTAAATATACCTATAATTTTTAATGGCATTTATTTTTTTTTAAAAGTGGGGCGTATTTCACCGTTTTACCCTATAACAAAGGCTAAATTATCCACGAAACGCCTGAAGCGCGTGCTTTAGGGCCTGGTGTTGAAAAGAGCACGGAAGAAAAAATATAACTCAAAAAACCTATCCCTTGGCCGTTTAGCTAAAACCGGGATCTTTTAGTATTTTAATGTTTTACCTCGTAAATAATCCAAACACATTCCTGAAAAAATTACATCCTCTTCCTTGTTCTCTAGGTATAAAACCTTCGTTGACTAGAACTGTTTTGTGTGAAAAGTTTTGTGAACTGATGCAGTGTATTTTTGGAGAGGCCCGAAAATAATTAGCGCCTCAGGCCCCGTTGATCCGGCCATAGCTAGCTAGTTGGGGAACTAGTTACTTAGCTAGCCGAAGGTTCTTAGATCTACCAGTCCGGTAAGTAATATAGGACACAAATCGTTTCGGAGCTATGAGAAATAGATAAAACTACTGGATATAATCTTGAGAAACGCCTGAGGGATATTTTTGAACGAAATCACCGCTACAGAGTGTTTTGGATATTTGGATAATGCTCCATTAAGCATCAACAAATTTGTACACATAGGGGGGGGGGATAAAACGTAAAGAAGCGTCGAAATCCCCAAGGTTGAATTTTCTTACGATTGCGATATAGCTATACATTCTTAAAGTCGCTCGATAGCAATAGCACCAAATGTTTAAATTTGAGAAATCGATTGATTGATCGGTGGGAAAATAACAGCTGTAATTTTAGGTACTATGTCAGATTACATCTGGACGTTTATAAATTATAAATAATTTATAACAATAAAGATAATTAATTTTTTGTTTAATCCCATCGGAAAGAGTGTAAGAAAAGTAAATTCTTGGACCTCAATGATTGCTGCTTCCCCTCCAGAAATTTCCACCCCTATAGTGCCTACAGTTATATACACTACTAAAAAATTATGCTTTATTATAAAAAAATTTATTATGTTTACCATAACCATAGAAACGAAGTCAAAAAGGAAGCCACAATAATCTAAGATAACGCGATTGATAACGGTTCTGTCGAACGATATAAATTGTTGGGTAACCCTGATAAATAGTAAAGGGGCTGCGAATAGACTCGTATATTACAAATTCTTTAGCAAAACTTGACGTCAGTGGTAAAATTTTTCGCTATGTGCGAACCTTCTCAATTTAAGACTTCTACACGAAGATACAAAAAAAGGCCGTCAGACGATGTGCCGATTGAAATTTTTCAAGTATAACAATATACGAGAGAACGCGGCAAAGAGTTCTTTGGAATCATTTTTTCTTTGCAAAAAGCAACTCTCCTATACTTTAAAATCCTTTTGTAATTAGGAAGCAACATAGTAAATAATTAACAATTAATAGCAACGAAATTAAAGTTTTAAGTTTTTTGTATTTAGAATTTTTTGCGTCGCGACGCCGACGGTTAAAAATTAAGAGAGCACACGAAATAATTAAAAAGTCTCATGTTTAGTTTTCAAACTTCATTGTGAGTTTCGAAAGAATGTCTCTTGTAGATTGGCATGTCAGTGCAACTCGAAATGGATTAGCATTCCAACGTGGAGCGGATTCCTCTACAGCTTTACCGTCTTAAACTAAGTTAAAATTAACCAAGTGTCAATAGTTCAAAACAATACTTTTTCTTTAAAAATATTTTTTTGTCTTTCGACCGTGTCGTTTTTTATTTTTTAAACAATTTAAATTAGATTATATAGGGTGTTTATTGTTAGTAAAAACAGTAATCTAAATTCAAACTTGACATTTCTATTTCGTACCAGTGCTTGTGGTTAACCTTAAGATTCGCAGTTACTTCATGTATGTCAAGACTTTTTTTTTAAATTGACCCAATAGGTTGTCGTTGTTTTTATATAAAAGAGGAAAAAAATAAAAGGAAAAAATGTATATAAGCGTTAACAATTTCAGATGTAAACTTGTCTATATGTTCAGATTCTAATCTATAAAAGCGGTTTTTCGGACATGAAACCTTTTAGGTTTCACTCGAAAATGTACATTATCGTTTATTTAAAATTAAAACAAATATATTTCGTTTTTTCGTTCGAGTTCAACAAATTTTAGAAAATGATAGGCTGTTTGTAAGATGACGTTAATTAATGACATTTTTTGGTTTTATGCCAAATGATCTTTCATTTACAAACTATTACGTTGTCATTTATTTAGGAATTTGTGGTATTGGACTATTTAAGATTCTTTTGACATACCTTTTAACAAAAATCAACTTGTTTTAAATTACTACGTTTCCGGCTTGTTTAGAATTATTTTTCATAATTTTACCCTCGTTAAAAAAGTTCCAAAGTATTAATTGGTATCAATGCTATCCTGACTACAACAATGCTAACCTCTAAAATATCCTGTTCCTCACGAGGAGTTTGTTACAACTGCAATACATCAACCGTTACAACTATTCTAGTCTTGCTCGAAGGAATTCATCCAAGTCCATCCAAGTTAAGGTTCGTTCATTTTTCACCCTATACGAGAGGTAGATTTTCTGTGGGTCCTGACTTTGACTTGCTCATGGTTAATTGGTAATAAGTGCTGCGAGAGCGGCTCCTCTGGAGTACAGATGCTGCCTCTTGCTGCTTCAGTCGCTGGCTGTACCGTCTACTTGATCCGGTAGCGAGAAGCGGTTGCTTCCCGGCCAGACACGATCCTCTCTAAATCTTCTACTGTTTGTTTATTAGATTCGCCCAAGAACAAGATTGCAGAATGTGGTCGCAAGTAGATAATCGTCTTGATACACACCAACAAACATACAGACATGATGTACAGGGCTGGATTATCCATGAAGCGCGCGCTTCAGGGCACAGTGTAGAAAAGGGCCAGGAGGAAAGAAAAAAACTCAAAAAATCTATAAAATTAGCAAAAAGAAAGCTTATCAAATTCCCAACAAGAATTTTCCAATTTATTTTTTCTCTATTCCTTATAGCTTTCGAAATATCTGCCCGCAAAAATCGTTAAGGTGTGGAAAAAAATTTGCCTCACGTCACATACAATAGTAAAGGAAATTTAATGCTCTACAACTTCTTTTTTGAAGACTTTTACTGTAAAACGAAGTGTTGTGGTGCTAGAGGCAAAAGTTTCACGAAAAACGTGAGGCAAAAATTTGTTTCATACATTAACAATTTTTGCGGGTGAATATCTCGAAAACTAAAGGAATAGAAAAAAAATTAATCAAAACAATCTTGATGTAGGAAATTTGATAAGCTTCATTTTGATAAGAATAATTCTTTCTCTAGAATCTACAGTTTTGGAGATATAAGCGAAAATCCCCAAAACAAGGCAATTTCACAGCCTCCCACCCGCTTAACCTCGTAGCTAAGACCGAGAACTTATATAGTATTTTAATTTTTATCTCTTAACTAATCCAAACACATTCCTGAAAAAAAATTTCACCCTCTTCCATGTTCTCTAGGTACAATGCCGTTGACTAGAACTAGAGTATAATTAACATTTTTGTTTTTTGGACTGCAGTGTATTTTTGGAAGGGTACGAAAATAATGAGCGCCTCATATCCCTACGTTCGTTAATCCGACCCTGGGCTGGGATGCTGTAATTATTAGCGCATTTGCTACGCTACGCTATAGTAATTTACGAATCAAGTGCGGGAAGACAATTTTGCCGCGTGAACGCGGTTTTGAAGCACGAGCGACGAATGAGTAAATTGTTCACGGATGAGAATTGTACAATATTTTTTGTTTTCATTGCTTCGAAAAAGACGCACTCTGTGATCTACCGGGAATCAGTGTTTCTACCCCTCTGCTACAAGGGTAGGTAGCTTAGCGCAGCGGAGCAATTAGCTAATAGTTACAGGATCCCAGCCCTGACCAGGCGATCATGCAAAGAAGAAACGTGAATATTGGTTTGATGACAGGTTGTTTATAAAGGCATAAATATTGGTTCATTTAGGGCAATTTATCTAAACGTGCACATTTGACGTTTCATAATATCATAATGACAGCCCCGATTTGCCACATCACAACAACTCGTGCTAAAAAAAACTGGAACGACTGCATTAATCGTATTTTTTTAACTACACCTCGTACATCTAAGTATTAAAAAATTAAGAAAATAGTCGAGAAATAAATAATTAAATTTAAAGCAAGAGATGTTATAGTAAGATATCCGGACGTATCATTTTACCCAAAATTAATGGGGATGGTTTGTTGATAATAATCTGCTTTCGGCATAAGACTTTTAGTAGACATAATAAATGTTGTTCAATTTTAATATGAGAAGCTAAAAAATTAAAAAGAATTTCTTTTTATTAAACCCGTAAAACTACCGACGGAAAGTAGACATTTTTGACACAAAAATTGATTTTAATATACCCACAGAGAGATGTTATGAATTATTTACCGTGTAAATACGTTGGGCGTTAATAATTTGTTGTTTATTTTTCAACGAGAATCGCCCACAATGACCTATTCCCTTATCCTCCATGTATTTTTAAAAATCTAATTCTACGCTTACAATAATATTGTTTTCAACTATTCTGCTGTTGAAAATTCTGCTTCGACGAGTAAATACCTATCTATAGCAATTTCCAGTCAATTTCTCCAATCTTCTAAAATGTCATTTCCGTCATTCCGTCGCATTTTCTCGCATATGCAACGATTGCTTCCGGATGTTTTATGTTCTAAGGAATGCACAAAGTTTCCAGATACGAACAAACTAAACTCAAAACCAAAAATGTCATATGACAACACTCGTTGAACTAAAATAATTCTCGATAATTCTCTTTTGAGCAACCAGTCATTATCCACAAATTATTTCCCTGTTGCATAAAGTAGAATTATATTTTATAGGATTATAAATTTAATTCAAGATCCTTCATAATCCTTAGATATGGCAACGTTACACAATAAATAAATAAAAATGTCAAAGTTTGACGTTTGTTTTCACAATTCAACACAAAAAGAACTTAACCTCAGATTTTAATATTTATTTACAAACGTCAAATATAATTCCCTTTTTTGCAAACGTGCATAAGTGTAGCTAAAACAATTTTGATCTGCCAGCAATGACTCTGATTAAAATAATACTCTAAAATAGCACCGACAATGATTGTTTGGTAAATGATTGAAAATTTCGTAAGTCCTATCCTGTTTAATTTCCTCAATTAAAATCCAAAATATTTTTTTGAATATTAATAGTAATTAAATTTATAAGAAGCAAATTTTACGATTTTATTACAATTTTTATTAATGTTGTACGGATCAGTATCCTTTTCCTTTATGATTCTACTTTGTTATCTATTTGAAATATCTATCAATATTTAAATTATTAACATTATAGTAATGTTCGATGTGTAATAAAAAAATCTATTAGTAAACAAGTTTTGTACTAACTTGTTATTTTTTATGCATACCTAGTTTAAAATGTATACAGAAGTTGTAAAATTAATGAATATTTTTAATAGTATAAAAATATAAAATTATTACTATTAAAAATTAATAAGAATGAATTGTAATTTGTAACTGTTATCATTTTTAATGTTTTAAAATAATTAAGATTAGGTATTTACGTAAAAATTGGCGTAATGTGGTAAATTACACTATTTTATAATCAATAGCCTAATCAATGCCTATTATGTTCGTAAAATGCCACATCATGTTACTAATGAATGAAAACAACTTAAAGAGCTTGAAACCTTTAAATAAACATTTAGTTTAAATATGAATTTTTTTAAAATTTACAAGTTCTAAAAGTAAAAGAGCTGTATAAGTAACTGAAGAGAAGGATGAATGGTTGAAAATTTAAAAATCAAGTCTGCATACTATTTCAAATAATATGGAGTGTACTGTGTGCCTTTCCAAAAAGGGTAGCACGAATAAATTACAACTCCTAAGGTAATGCATTTATGCATCAGTTAAACCTCATTCTTTCCATTGAGTCTTTCTTGTAAGAAACGTACATGAAACAAATCAATTTGGTGCATTTTTTTCAAAAAATAAAAATAGCATCAAGTTGGTGCTAAAAGAAAACCAAACTTTCCCTATTTATCCAAAAAGAAGATTTTTATGTTGTTACAATTTTCAGAAGTTTCGGTGGAAAAAGTCACGAACCTGCTCTACATATACGCGCGTTTCCAAAAAAGGGCCTCAGCTTATAGGGGGTTTATTCGTAACTTTAGACAAATAAAACCGTATCTAAAATTAAATGCGACAATATTTTCTACAATTTTAGCGAAACAAGTGTATATTCCAAACACGTAACAAACTTATCGTAGCCAATCCAGCAGCCGTGGCGAAATGAAACATTCGGTTGAAGAAGCTTACACACAGTTAGCGAAACAATTGAAAATCATTTGTTTTTTTGAACAATCTGCTTGCTTGATGAAAAGTCATGTCGATTAAGTTTTTACAATTATTCTTTATATAAAAAGTTTGAGATCTTTATGTATCTATCACTAACTGTTCTGGAGATATTGTCACTTTAATGTTGAAACAGTCATCTTTGGAGCCATGTTGCCAGAGATGTAATCAGGAGCTTTTTAAATCTATTTGTGCCACCGAATTTTGGTAATAGATACTAAATTTGTAAAAATATACAGAGTGTTCCAATATATTTTATTACTGTTTTTCAGATACAACCCTGTATATTAATGCAAATTTAGTATCTGCATTTTACCATGAATCCAAATCTGTAAAAATATATAGGGTGTTTCGTTAGAAAAAACTAGAAAAATTACATTTTGCGTAAAGTTATGTCATTGAGTAACAAAATCTTATCGATAAGATTTTGTTATTCAATGCTGATGTATACTTTAACGCATTTTAGAAAAGTTGACTATTATCAATAATAGTCGATGTGACAAACAGATTTACAAAATTCTGATTACACTCTAGGGCTCATAGCTTCAAAGTTCAATCGGTTTCGGCATTAAAGCGACAATGCCTACCCTGTGTAATAATCACCCTCTATGTATCTAAACATTTTTAAAATGTAGGTCTAATAATGATCACGTATCACCATGCCAAAATTGGTTTTGATATCCGTCCACAGAGTAAACACTCACCCTGTATAAAATTTATTCATAGTACTAAAGTTCACACTGAATAATATTAAATAAAATTCGGAATTTTTTCATTTCACCCCCCCCCCTTCCCAATGATGGCCCGCCAGCAAGTGGCCCGAACTATCAGATTTCCCGGTACTAATTTTATTCCCAGTCCAGCCTTGAGTCTGCTATAATTTATTTAACAAATAAATAACTAACCATTTCGAACAAGAGTTTATTTTAAAAATAATGATAAAATTTTATATTTTGAAAAAAAGGCACTTTAAAGACATAGCTCTAAAACTTTACAATTTGATCTGATTAGTACGTAGCTGGAACGCTGAAGTAGCGATCTTACGTCATGTCATGGCACACTCTGCAGTACCTAATATTAAACAACGAAGGGTAGCGAATTGATCTAGTATTTCAGATTACGTATTTATTTATCATCTCAAATCTCCATCCATTTCCATTAGACCATTTCCGGTAGACCACCTAGAGTTAATTATTTTGTAAAAGTCAAACAACTACCTATGTCTGCAGATCATAAATTGTAAAACCTGCAGATCCGCACTGTCTTTAATTGTCTTAAATTATCTATTTTCCAATCAAATAATATTATGGCTACCGTTGATGGTTCTGCATTTGTCACTTTTAGCCAAAACGGTTTTACAAAAAATAAATTATAATTAATTGTTTTGAGTCGTTTAAAGAGAAGTCTTTAAGATAAGTGTTAGATCCAATACAATTTATTAAAATAAATTTTTAACAAAAAACATGTAAAAGAAATGGTTTGTAACTTGAACTGTAATCTGATAGCTGATGAGCAGATGACCATTTTTTTAAATTTATGAGTTTTTACTGTGAGAACATGTCTTTCATCAATACTTTTTGTTAAAATAAAATAAAGGAGTACTTAAAGCAGACATCCCTTAGTCCCTTACTGTCTAGTGTATTTTGGAAAGGACATTTGTGAGTCGAATTTGCTGAAATTGCAATTACTTCAGCAGCTACTTCAGCAGCTAACCTCAGGTTGAATTTTAACCTGAGGTTTTCAGTTTCAAACTTCGTTTATAAGAGGGTTAGTATATTAGTATACTATATTAGTATAAATAATAGTAGGCCCTTAATAGGGTTTCTAATGGAGCAGGCTTTCTAAGCCTTATCACAATGCAGAATGGAGTGACGAGTGAAGAAGAAGTATGGGTATTTCTGAATGCGGAATCAAAAATCTCTTTGATCCATCGGCCTAAGAAACTGAAAAAACGGTTGAACAAAACCATATCCAAATTAGATACTAAAATATAGAGAAGAAAAAAATTGAAAAGCACGATTTGATTATGCGAAAATCCCTTTAATAACGAGTGTGCTTGATGTAACATCAAATCCACTTTTGATTACCCAATACAAAAGTGAATTTTAAATAATTTTTTCTTCAACTAATAAAAAACCATTACATCCAAATAAAGCATCCAACTTCTAAAAATTAATTAGAAAAATATACATAAAATTGTAGTTAAGTTTAATTAACAAAACTGCTACTATACAGTACGACTGCAAATTAAATAGTTTTACTTTTTTTTTTAAATTATTTTTAGTTGTAATCGCGCGTTTGTTTATAATTTAATACAAGAAAAAGTTTTAAAAATGCAATTACATGAATAACAGAAAAATATCGTCGTAATTTGTTCTAATACATATTTAAAGCGTTTGCTCTATAATAATTTCTTTCTAATTAGGTAAAGATTAACAAATTAATTAACCAAGTTTACCTTGATCGCTCGTAATTATTAGAAACGAAGGTATACTTTAAGACGATCATTGACAAGAAATATTTTTTTATTCAATATTATATTGATATTTTTATAAAAATAAAATTACTTTTTAAATTGATTGATTGAGTATAGAAATTAATTAATTACATTGTATCAAATTTATTCCAAAATGAAACTTTTCTAGAAATTAATATAAAAATTTAAATTAAGACAGTTAATCTATAATTTAGATTGATAATATAAGATATGCATGAACTAAAATGTGCTACCCTTAACTGTTTTGGTGCTGGCCTAAAATGGTTATAAAGTTTATAAATAAGCATTTTGTATATTATTTTGGAATATGTTATCTGCTTATCTGATAGCACCCTTGCGCGAATTTTGAAAACGTGTGTCTTATAATGGAACAGAGGTTTATAGATAAAAGGGCGCTTCCGAGATTACAGTCAGCGATGAGAAAACGTCAAATACTTAAGTCCTATATTATAGGGAAATTTCTAAATGGAACTTCTTCTTCTAAGTCCATGTGGTTAGAAGAACAAAGAAACAAAGCTAAAAAGAACAAAACAAAAGAATCTTCAATAATAAGTAAAGCTGAAGAAGGCTATGTCTGTTAATCGCCTTATTTAAAAACTCTATGGGAAAAAACATTGGGGACTGCATCATAAACGGACAGTTATAAATAATAATATTCGGGGAGTTTGGAAGATCGGCAAACTCTAATATGGACAGACCGACAGAGATAATAAATTTAGCCAGAATAAGCCTAAAAATAAAGCTAGAATAAACCAAAACTCATAATAAGTCGGCAATGACAAAATAAAACACAAATATTGGTACTGTAGGTGATGGAACAGCCATATGCTTGGACTAGTGTATCAACAACGAGCTAAGTCCATCAGACACAGATAATATAAGTACTAGAATTGAAATAGCGAGAAGAGTTTCTTCCAATGTAAATCAATGCTTTGCAATAACCAGTTTTAAGTTTCAACTATACCATTAAAGGAAAAATTCGCCATATGCTACGTTTGGTCGATTTTATTGTATTTCACCTTCCAAAGCGGAAGGTGAAAGAAAATTGAATCGTTCGAAATGTTGACTTAAGAAGGATATTAAAAATTCCGTGGATCTCAAGAGCAACAAATAGATAACGAAGTGATGAGGAATGTCTCAAAAGAGAATTCCTGCGTTTAAATATGTACAGGGTGTCCCGGAAGGAATCTTGCAAACTTCAGGGGGGTGTTTCTTATATCAGTTTAAGCAAAAAAAAGTTATATCAACAAAGATCCGATTCGGAAAGGTTAACGAGTTATGGTTTCTCCCAAATTGTGTCTAAAATCGACACTTTTGGGGAAAATCGCGGCGCCCTCTGTATTATAATCATGGAAATTATCTCTTGGTCAGTTATAGGTGAAGGTTCAAGCTAGCTTTCGAGTCCTGTCCGAAAGTGTCAATTTTTAGTCACAATTTGGGTATAGTCATTACTCCCTAACCTTTGCGAATCGGACCTATCGACTGCCCATAATAATAGTGTTCTAACTCCATAGGAAATCCTATAGGAAATCCTATGGAGTTAGAACACTATTAATTAAGAAGGAAATCCTATAGGAAATCCTATGGAGTTAGAACACTATTATTGTAGGCAGTCGCTATGTTGATATAACTTTTTTTGCTTAAAATAACATAAGAAACACACCCCTGAAGTTTGGCAGATTCATCCGGGACACCTTGTATTATAGGTAGGGTAGGTACTCAAACGAAGACAAGTGTGAAATAGAAAGAAAACTTGTAAATTCTGTTTTTCAGGCTAAAAGAAAATCGAGGAAAATTTAGCCAATGGTGAACTGTACAGTAAATTCAATATAACAGCCATCTTAGATGAGATGACTGTCCAAGAATGCTATTTTCCTCCAGGTTTTCTTCCAATTTACCATACAAATTATTTAATCCGAACCCTAATCCTGATATAGCCAGACATAGATTCGCCCCCTTTACAATATACATATTTTCTCGTACATAAACAGTTGAAATCTACCAATTTACAAAGATAATAAATAAAGAAACTGTCCGTAAATGTGTATCAAAATTTCAATTGTTTTGGTTAAAACACCAACCTGTTATCTTGATTTAGTTTGGGTCTAATAAAAGAAATAAGAAGCCGCGTGCGCCGTATAAAAGAATATTTAAATTAGGTAAAAACCAAAGGCAATATTTCAATTTAATTTTTGATGGGTTATTTTTGACGAGGCTTTTCATCCAACCATAACAAGACAGGTTTTTATTTGCAAACATGCGAAGTGGGTGTGTATATTGTATAGCTCTAGAACCATTGAATTAAGGGGTTAGCATAACAATCAAGTAGTAATAAATGGTTTCAAATGTAAATTAATTTAAAGATCCAAAAATATTTTTTACACTAAAACAGTATCAAAATACCTGTAGGTATAGTGTATAAAAATATATAAGAAAGTAATAAAAATTTGACTCTTTGCCTTTTGTTGTGGCTATGTTAAATTTGTTTAACAAAGGAATTTTAAAAACGAAGAAAAACATGTAGTATTTAACCCTAGAACCCTACCGTGGGGTCGCCGGCGACCCGGCTCTATATAAAATTCGGCTTAAACATGCACCAATGCCAAAAAGGCATTGGCATGTCTATTTACCTTCACTCTTGAGTATTTCCTATCAGTTTACACACCTGTAGTTGGGTTGCGTTAAATATTTATTTATATAATTTGATACTAGTGTCATAGAGTTGCACCGTGGAATTTTTCTTTGTTGTTCTCTAACACCTTGTATATATTTTTACTTCGAAATATGCAGTTTTGTTTACATTTATAGAGTTTGCAATATGATTACAACAAATTTTTATTAATTTACTATATTTTTTTAAAACTTTTACTGAGTACCGAAAAATATTTTTTTTTAAGGTTAATTTCTCTATATTTTATTTTATTTTCTAAGGGCCTTTATTTCCAATTTTTGTCTGCATTTTTTTTTGTTGTATTAGTAAAGTTCACGAAATGTATAAAAAAAATTAATAATTGCATTATCGATTTTATATTGGCCTAAAAATCATTGTTTAAACTCGGGTCGCCTGCAACCCCACGGAGTGATATACGCACAATTTTTTCACGGTGTGGTTCTAGGGTTAACAATCGTTGTAAAAATTTGAATTTAAATTTAAATGAGATGCTCAAAAATAGTTTCTTAAAACGGTTTATGACGATTGTTAAATAACACTTATTTTTTTTCGTTTTTAAAATCCTTTTGTTAAACAAATTTAAGGGAAAAATGTTGAACCTTTTTTGAACGATTTATAATAGGCCCCACAGTAAAAGGCAAAGAGTTCAACTTTTATTACTTTCTTATATATTTTTATGCACTATACTTACTTATAAGATTTATTTCAAGCTCTAGACCTATCCTGCACCTTCTAGATGTATCGATTATTGACATTAAAACGAAGAACCATAATAAGTATGTAAGCAAGCATAATTTTGTTAACGATTGCTAAATGCGGTCGTTAGCAACCGGGATCGACGGCTTAACGTGCCCTCCAAAGCACGGGAGTCAAAATGGATATATTTTGGTAGAATAAAATCCATGACGCTGTGCAAGATTAATTCTGAATTAAAGTCTCTATAAACTAAAGTTTAAGAGTTCAATATTTTTTATTAGAAATAAATGATGTTTACAGACACATTTTAATTCCCTACGATATTAAAACCATCAGTGGCTCTATTGTTCAAATTTAAACGGCAAAGGTTAAGCTTAGATAGGTAGTGAGTGGTTTTGGAATTTAAAACTTTTGGATATTAGGCTTCGAAAAAAGGGCTTTAAAAAAATAGAATAAAATTGATCATTTTTAACTAATAAAAATATGTTTTAGTTTGATTTGTGCTCCTACTAAATTTGAGCCCGGGGCAGGATCCCCTTCTGTCCTCCCCTCGACACGGCCCTGATACATATACGTCACTTTTGCAAACGAAGAAGAAGAAGATAGAGCACATCTTAATACCTAATTCAAAAATACGTACAATTTCCACTTCATTAGAAAAGAAGAAATGCTTCAAGAGCATCTAAATAATTACAATAAAGAAAAATTTTGAATTTTACCATGGTGGTAATATACATGGGATGATATTAACATTAACACCATGGAATTTCACACAGTTTATGCTCCATAACTGTCAAATAATAGTTACCTATATACGTATAGTTGGTATTTAGAAAATCTACTGCAAAATGCATTAAAAAAATTATATGCTTAACAATTTTATGTAAATATTATTATAAATAATTTATAGTCTTAATAATATTATTAAGCGCCCACTTAATTAAAATTATTGGTCCATTAAATTGTTCGAAATTATGCTTATTTTGTCAATCTATCCGCATTTATAAAATTTATTATCTATAAATTACATTTTTAAATCGGCTTTGGTTAAAAAGATGCTATTATTAATAATAATAGACGCAGGAGCGTAATAAAATTTTTAAATTTTGGGCTTTGAGGTACATTTTCATTCTAATAATAATTCTCTTTAAATTCAGTGCTCAAAAAATGATTTCAAAAAACCTTGCGTTGGTAACAGAAGTTCTTGCAGATGCAATAAAAATAGTTTTAAGATTGGCCATAACTGGCACTCCTGCTATTTGAACCACTTGCCAATAACGTAAAGTCTTCAACAGAACAACAGGTGATGATGTCCGCAGAAGCACTCTGTAGTTAGCAGTTTCAGCGCACATCCTGTTCTAATACCTTACATCCACATCTTTACAGCACTTCAATTTGTGCCTATTGATTATATCCTACATATAAATTTATTCTAAAACAACCACACATGGAAACGCTGATAATTTAAGGTTTTCCCATCTCTATTAGTTTCTCCACACTTTAAAATTTTTCTATTTTTGTAACTCGAAAATTATTTCATTTCTCAAGTGTTTAAAATAGAAATTGAAAATATTTATTAGAGCGTAGATAAATCTTAAATGTATAGCAAATATTACAGTTATGTGATACATAACTGATAAGGTATTGGAATGAAGACTTGCAATGGCATTTCTCAAGGTAACATATCTTGTTTAATTTAAAGTTTCAACACTAGAGTAGTTGTTATCAAAATTAACAGAGTAGACTTAGTTACTCTTGCTATTTTTTCCACTCCTACTATGGTAATGGAAATAATTTATAACCGCGGGTAATGGTAAGTATGCCATTGTAATGTCGTTTTAAGAGGGGTAGGTTGGTTTTACCTAAAAGGTATTAATTATTATGCTATTGACGGCGGGACGTAAGTGGGCCCCTTGGGGCTAAAAGTAGCCTATGACATACAGATTTTCAAATCTCAATATGTAATTTGTTGAAATAAATACAGATTTCTTATTTACTTTTGAACTAAAAGAAGACCTGAAGAAGACCGCAAAAATTTGGAAAGACAGCAAGAGAACTGTAAAAGAATCGAATTTTCAAATAAGACCTTCTTAACGTAAAAGAAGGGAAGAAATCCCCTGAAGAAGATTGCGTTGCATGCATCTCTTTCTCCAACCCATTTATGTAAAGGGGTGATAGTCTTGGAATAAATATTTTAGGTTTGTGTTTCAGTGAGAAAAGGCAACAATGGGCGAATAGAGCCGAAATAGTACAGTTTCCAACAGCTGACTAATCGTTCAGTCTTTATCTGGGTCTATTTATTACTAAAATGGCAAGAGAGAGAACGAGTAGATCAGTCAGCCGTTGCTCTTGAGCACTGTTGTATGAGCTTAATTCGTTAAATAACACATTTAAAAAAAAATTTAAATTTTACAATTTTTAGACCGATTCGAAAAGAATACAGTAGAAGATCGTTATAACCAAACGTACCATCGTCAGGGGCGGAAAAAAATTAGTACGTTATATCCGATGTACAAATTTGGCAAAAAAGGTGTTTCTTTTAATATAAAGTTGTTATAAATGTGACTTCTAATAAGAAATAAGTTAAATACACAAAATAAAACATTTTATTCAGCCGTGTGCTGTAAGGAACTGGTTATAATATAACGTTAACGTTGAGTCTTTTATCTTTCTTTAACACAATACAAGAGACATATATCCAGCTTCGTTTAACGACTCAACGTTGAGGTTATTTATAACCAGTTGCTTACAGCACACGGCTGATTGTATCAATACTGGTGAAATGCTCAATTGACTTTTTGATAATCTCGAGATCAAAAATTACGTCATAACCGCGTCAAAAGCGTCTTGAATTATTGGTACTTTATAAACGAAATTTCAACACGTTATAAACAAACTTATTTATACGTGTTTACATTATGATTCTACATTATAATAAGAGGTACGTTATAAAGGGACTCTACTGTAGTTTATTGGGCATAATTACAAAACTTTAATTCTCAATATCAAAAACAATTTAACTCCCAGCATTTTTAGTTACTTTTGATTAATCCTGTTCCACGTGTACTTTTCAACCCCTTCTGATGGGGAGATTTTGCTCAAAAACAATCAGAACCTTTGTCTCATGTCATGATACTGAACATGTATGCCAAATTTAAAATAAATTGATTTGTTCGAAGACACAGACAGACAGGTGAATGGACGGATAGACAGACATACAGAGAGACAAGTGGTCGGACAGCAAGGCTGTAACCAGACTGTGTTATCAGGACAGGACAGGCTCAAAAATTTTTAAGGAAAGATGAAAAGCTAAAATCAGGGTTTTCTCTCTTCTGAGTTTGTATATAAATCGGACGGACGGATGGACAGACAAGTTTCTCACGATAAAAATTTCCTTTTCAAATTTTCGCCTGTCCGGTACGTTCTGGCATTTTTTAAAATTTGTATACAGCTTTTTTGTACCTTAGATATATATCTACCTATTGTTGTATTTATTCAAACCGTCTTGGTTACAACATGATTATAGTTGCTTTCCCGAGACCGCCGGATTGATATGCCCTCCACAAATAATTCAGATGAAAAAACGTAAAAATTACACACTAACGATGAAGGGATAAATAATAACTATTTCTATTTGTTCATATAGGTATTTTAGTTTTGGATTTTAACAGTTAGGAAAAAACTGCTCATCAGCTACAGCAGTCCTTTAGCCGTAAATGTACCTAGAGGAGGTTTAGATCATTAGATCCTTTTAACATTGGAGAAATACATCTGGGTATAAGTACTTACTATCTATATCAAATTAATGACAACTTTAGGCAAAAATATTGATTTTTTGTTCAAATATTTTAAACTAGATAGAACATTACTGATGATGAAAAATTTTTATAATATCAGAAATTTAACACCTGAATATACATTAAGGTGAAATTAATAAACAAAGTGACTAAATAAATATCTACAAAAAAATGATATCATCAGAACTGTATTATTATGATAACATGAAGTAAGTACATACGTTAAATAACTTAAATCATTTATCATCACTTCATCACATTTTGAGCTCAGAAAAGAAAAACGCTTATTGAGTATTGTTGAAGAAAATTTTGTTTTTCACTCAGAATCTCAAATAAAATGTTAAATGGTTAAGACAAGCAGTCGATATAATTTGCACAGTTTGCCAAAAATTGTTATAAAAGGTACCTATAAGGCCACCAATGAGATCCTAAAAGACAAAAAGCTTCCCGAATTGCTTCCCATTTCAATTTGAATATTAACGATATGTTCCTAAATAACTTTCTAAATGGCCACCCCCTGGTTTTACAAGAATTAATAATTTAGATTTCAGTACTAGATATATTAAAATAAGAGAGATCTAAATCAAAGTTGGCACTTGATAAAAGAATAAGCGCGGGCCGAATTTTTGAGATAGAAAGATTGGACCAAAGCTTTGCAACACTGATGTGATGGGTATTAGTATCTACCTCTATATTTATGTTATTGCACGTTTGAAGGAAATCAAGACGCCTATTTTTGGTCACCGAAAATTATAAAATCATCACAGCCTCAATTTTGCCCAATTCTTCTTCTTAAAGTGACACATCCCCATTTTTCTCGCGCATGTAATCACAGATTTAAAATATGAGACCTCATAACAGGTAGGCAAGTATACACATGTGGTTGTCTATAAACCAATTCAACATCATAAATTAGCTTAAATTCGTTAGACGAGTGTCCACGTTGCCGAAGAGCAAAATTAGAGATTAAATGAGAGTCGACATGGATTTTAAGTGAACTCGTGGCATATTAAAGTATACTGATCTTAGAGAAACAACTTACCCTATCATATTGATGTGCAGCACCAAAAGGAGATGTAAAAGGTCCAGTCCTAGGTACTGCATGTGTCGAGACAGGAGGCGCAGCTCCTGCTCTTTGATATAAATACGGATAATATGCTTGGTACATCACTTCCGAACAACTCATATTACACAAAAGAAACACATTTCAATAACTACATCAAGAAAAAAATAAAACCTTTAATAAATACTCCACTCGTATGCGACTCGACACCAAAAGTCTCATTTAATCAACCCCAAACCGGCGTTAATTTTTTCCATTTTTCAAAATGTTAATAAAGTAAGAAAAACACTGTTGTTTACATCTTTCATTTATCAATAAAAATACTATTTTTTTGCAAAACATATTTATATCGAACGATTGTTAACTCCGGTAAGATACTAACTTGTCTTTCAAAATAAAAACTTGAGCACCCCACGTAATCTAAGCCACGCCTCGAACTTCCCCTACTATTTTCCCAGTAACGCCCCAAAGGGGTGTTTCTTTTTAATTGATCCAATATACATCTGTTAATACTATCAAACTGACCTATTGTCATTAACTGTTAAGGACTTAACTTGGCCACACCTATTTATTATTCTGTTATGTCAATATCCTGTACATAAAGAAATGGAAGCCATGGTGAACGATTATTGAAAAGTAACGCAAAAAATTACTTGATATCTCGTACATTGAGTTAAATCTAACTACTTACTTATAAGTATATTACAATTAAGATATTTATTGGGAATATAATTGCTCATTTTGTAAATACTCGGAAGTTTCTCTTTGAAAGAAATATTAAGGCACTACAACTAATAGGTATATCTATAGTGAATACTAATATCTATGGAAATTTAAAGATTAGAGATTGTGGAAATGGAAACTAAAATGAATTATTAAGTAGGTGTCTACTTCGTAAAATAGCAAACTCTATAATTAATGTTTTTATTTTTATTACACAAATTAATTATGTATTTAATTAATAAATAATACAACAAGCTTATTTTTTTTGAGATAGGTATTCGATTTTAATAATTATACAGTAATGTTCGCTTATAACGAACTTCGGTTATAACATACAAGGAACTTTTAGCGGTTCAGAGAGGTTCGTTAGAAGCGAAAGCGAACTCTCTACCTTAGGGCAGTTTTACATGAACTAACTATTTAGTAACTGTTAGTTACTAAGTTGATTACTAAATGAACTCAAGGAGCAAAAACACGGGAATCTAAGCTTTAACGTCAACGTCAAAATGGGCGGATAAATTTTGACGTTGACGTTAAAGCTTAGATTCCCGTGTTTTTGCTCCTTGAGTTCATTTAGTAACCAATTTAGTAACTAACAGTTACTAAATAGTTAGTTCATGTCTAACTGCCCTTAGGAAATATGTTTTGTTATGTAAGGTCTGTTTTACATGAACTAACTATTTAGTACTAAGTTGGTTACTAAATGAACTCAAGGAGCAAAAACACGGGAATCTAAGCTTTAACGTCAACGTCAAAATTTATCCGCCCATTTTGACGTGGACGTTAAAGCTTAGATTCCCGTGTTTTTGCTCCTTGAGTTCATTTAGTAACCAACTTAGTAACTAACAGTTACTAAATAGTTAGTTCATGTCAAACTGCCCTAAGGTATAATACCTGAGTATTATTAGGCTGATATCTGAGCCGAATAAGGCCCACCTAATTTATTTAATTGTTTTATGACATTGGAATACAAAACTGAGAATCAAATCTTTATTTCATACTGTAACGAAAATAAAACATTTAGTTCTCGTAGAATAATTATGAAGAACAAAAAACAATTCCAAACAAAAAATGAATTTTGAGCCTTATTATGTGCTGGTGTGTTTAATAAGGCCCGCATCAAAAACATTAGGTAAATCTAATACAAAAACTGACAGAAACTAAACTTTATTCTTAAAATGCTTTGAAGATATGCCGTTTTTTATATGATTCCGGCGTAAGGTTCTACGGGGTTTTCTAAATTTTTCAACAATAGCTCTTTTGACAGCTTGCCCCGTGCGAAAAAGCTCTTAGGGTAGCTTCCATTGACTCCTGACTCCAATTTTCGTTTCTTCTTGACTTTTTTTTACATCGGCCATAATATCACTGGCATCAAGAAGTTAAATATGAAATTCATATATGCCTCTTATAAAATCCATAGGCACCCAAGTGGGCTTTATTCGACAAATGATTAGCTTTTAAAAGAATTAAATAGAGTTCAAAAATTTGAATATTAATTTGAGATTTTTATTTTTCGTGAATAATAATGTTACTATAGTTATAATAAACTACAAAATATATTAATTTTTACAAAGTTTTTGAAATACTTAAGAATCTTTAGCGGCGAGTTTTTATAAAACTCAAATTCACCTACAAAGATTTTGTCATACTAAACAAGCGTGTTGATGTAGGTTGAAATTTCTAATAACTCTCGTCAGAGGTATGCCTGACGACACATCATTTTAGCACATTTTTAGCGCGAAAAGGGGTTACAAATGTGTAAATTCAAAAGTGGGCCTTATTTAGGGCTGGGCCTTATTCGGCTCAAGTACCTTAGGTATAATATAGGTAGATACCTATCTACGTGCTTGTATGGTGGTGGCTGAATGATTTAAATGCAAATTTTTATGCTTCACCACCCTGTAGAGTACAGGGTATCCCAAACTGTATTGATGCTTTATGGACTCCAGTAATGCCACTTCTTACAGTTTGTACTGATGCTATAAAGTTAATTATTCTACACTCCACGAGTCCACGAGTACACTCTAGAGTACACTCTAGAGTAGCTTCCTTTTCGTTTGTAATCATTAAATGAGAGAGAGAGAGAGAGAGAGATGGCTTGCGCCAACTAACCCAATTACGTTGGGTGAGATGGCGCACGCATATTCCACCCTCGTACTGGCATAGTTTAATAAAATTATAGGTTAAAACAATTCTTCAAACATTTCTTTACACATAGCAACAGAACTTCAAATATTCTTTAATTTAAATTTGTAAAAGTTACCTACAACCGTAAACCAGTGAAAAAGTTTGGAGATATATAAAATATAATATTAATTATTAAATTGCCTTACAGGATAGCACAATCAACGGGGCACTACTAAATAACAACTAGGCAACATCACTAACACTTCGACTGTATTTTTAATTACCTAAACAACCAATATCGATAAAATATGCCACTGCGCATATCACCCACGGCACCATCTCTCCCGGTTTTACCCTACCTACAATCGACATGGAAAGCAGAGCTTTTTGCTCACGCCAACGCAAAGTTGATGTTCTTTTGAGGAGCAAGAACGTTTTCTATAAATCTATAGATAACAATAATCGAAAAATTCCTTTGTTTGTTGATTGTTTGAATAGAAATGCATCAAATTATTCTATTTTGATCTTATAAGGGTGGCATCCCGCTTATTAGAAATAAAAAATGTTTTTCTTCAAACGTCAGAAAAAGTCGCCTTTGTGTCACTTAATAGGTAACGGTGAAGTTTAACTATCCCGCCGAGGCAGGAAAAATTGTCAGAAAAGTACTTTTCTACTGTCTAGGCAGGAAAAGTAAAATCGTAACCGCTCATAATTTTTATTTTTTTAACGTAAAAAATGTTTTTCAAGCATTTGTAATGTAAAAAAGTTAATGTTTTTTAAATTATCCTTTATTAATTAGTTCGTTGTGTTTAATATGTAATTAGCTTTTTTTACAAATTTAAGTTAATTTAAAAAAATATTTGACAAGTGAACTACAAGTTATTGACAAGAGATGGTGCTCTTTCAAAAATCAAAATTTTCAGTTTTACGCTTTACGTTTGCAGAAAAAATATAATGTTTCATACAGAGTCAAAGTAGTTTTGTGTGACAAGCCTGTGTTTGCCTGAAGAGCGAGCGTAGCGAGCGAGTCTGGCAATACAGGCGTCTCACTTTGTCTCCTTATAAAACAAATATAACTTTTTTATTTCGTACACTCTATATTGCCAAAATTTAAAAAATATGTTAAATAAAGCAAATAAGGTTGGACTTAGTGAAATACTGGCGATAGCGGTTTTAGAATTCAAAACTTTTAATATAACTAGATAATCCTTCTAAAGAAACCTAAGAAAAAATTGATTGTGTAAGTATCTATTAAAATCAGGAAATAATAGGACAAAGTTTTAAATTCTAAAACCAAAACCATCACAGTATTTAAATTAGGACTGGGGATTCTTGCAGGTTTAGTATTCGAATATTCGTTTATTCGTTGTATAGTCGAATTAGTTGTTTACTTATTCATAGTATTCATATTTGAATTATTTGTTTTATTAAGTTTCTAATAATCATTCGTTTTACAGTTATTCACATTCATATTCGCAGTTGATCACAAAATTGATCACGTTTTAGTGTTAGTGGTGGTTTCATAATTCAAACAATAAAGCAATAAGGTATCCACTCAACAAGATGGAGATCTTGAAAATAATAAAAATAATAAAAAATAATAAAAAAAATAATAAAAAATAATAAAATTATAAAAAAATAAAAAGATAAAAAATCTTAAATGACAAGATGACAACCCTCTACTTGGGATATATCGTTCTGAAAAGTTCTTAAAAAGTGCTTTCCAGTGGTAGGGGAGAGACGCAATGAAACGGACACTTTTTTTCAAATAGGTCTATTTTCTGAACAAAACATACGTTCTAATAAACACTTGGTAACGTAACAAAACAATTATTCATAATAACATACCAAGCAGTAAAACTAAGTTTTTCATCAAAACTGAAAAGTTGTAAGCTTTTAAATTAAAGTCGGGAAATGTCCGTTTCATGGCAACCTGCGCATTGAAACGGACATTCTTTAGTTTTACAACATTTGCACGAAAAAGTAAGGGAAACTTAATATTAGGTATTGATTTATAGATTCATTTATAAACTTGTTCAAAGAGAAAAATTTCAAAAAACAAACGTTACGTTACGTTAAATGTTACATATTATGCCGTATCGCTCTGTCTTTTGTAGTAGTTTGGTAAATCCATACATCAAATAACTGGACCGGGGTTAATTACAGAAGAAAGTAAATATAGGTAGTAATTGACTTAAAAATCATAAAATAAGTTCAAGTTCAAAGGACTTAGTATGGAGTTATTGTAAGTCTTATTACCTCTACTACACACAAATTTAAAAAAAATACCGCGATATGCTTCTTCAGGAGGTGAACTACAAAAGTTGAAGTTAGTAAAAATTTAAATTTCACAAACATGACCATTTATACAAAGACAAAATTACCTGTAAGGGACAGACATTTACTTAAAAACTAGATTTAAAAGGATTTAAAGGGTGAAAGTAATAAATTAATGGAACAAAGTGCAAAAACGGAAAGTACAGAATTTTAGTTGATTTAGAACAGGTATTGAAAAATTATTTAAAAAGATTTATTTTAAAATTGCTAGATAAATAAGTGGCTCTGGACATTCCACGTTTGTTTGATTCTTTCAAGTGCTAATACCACCCCGCCGTGTTATGAGCATCGTAATGAAGGTGTACGCATTACAATACCCTAAACTAGCAGATGAAACCTTAAAATAATTTAACGTAATTTAATAAGCGAAGCGAATAGTAACGTACCTATAGTTCAAAACGAACTAGTTCGTTTAGAGAAAGTGACATAGTTCGTGTACGGGTTACAATACCCCCTCCCATGAACTAGTAGGTAAAACCTTTTTCAAATAATTTAACGTAATTTAACTAGATTATGTTTTTCAAGAATTTTTAAAATTTTTTTTAAAGAAGTCATTCGTTTTTATGAAACATAACGATAAAGGGTAAAGAATGGGCTGGGCATAGAATATTGTATTTTGTATTCGAGTATTAGTTTAAAATTTACTAGTTCGATTTAGCGAATAAGTTCAAAACGAACTAGTTTTCGTTTAGAGAAAGTGACATACTTAGTTCATCTAGTTCAGGGGCCCAATTCTCGACACTTCGTGATAAAACGAATATTCGTTTATGACGTCGAAGTGTCGAGAATTAGGCCCCAGTACAAGTGAATAGTTCATTTGAACTATTCGGTCACGAACTACACTTCTCTACCGAAGTAGAGACTAAAATGATTTTGACATTTTGAGTGATTTTTTATATCTTTAATTGTTTGCAGTTAATGATGTATGGATTAATGGCCCTGCGATGGGTTTGGCCTAAGATATTGCGTATTTTATGCCAAAATAACTCAACTTTGCTTTATCAATCACTGTGACGTAACGATTTGATATTTTTCAATAGGTCAAATCGGGCAAAGTGGAGGAGCAAAGTTGACTTTTTGGCATAAAATGTACAATATCTTGGTCCAAACTTATCGCAGACCCATTAACCCATACATCATTTTGATGTTGATGAAAAAGAGAATCACAAAATATCCCTTAAAAAATTATTATTTTTTATCGGTAGGTACCTTATAAATGGGCCACCCTGTATATTTAAAAGTATGTTTACCATAGTACCATTACTATTATTTCATCATGGTTCTTTCAAAACATAAAATTTTGTTAAGGGCATCCTACTCATCATTGTTCAATTGTTGTAATTAATATTTTAAGCCCTAAGAAATACTTAACGGACACCATTTTGTCCAGTTTTTAAAAGAACAGCTGAACGCTGATGAATTAATTCTTGGTAAATCATAATATTATACTTTAAATTAAATAATTATTTTAGGCCAGCTTAGTAAGTACCTACTTAATTAACCTTAAACAATGTTAAAAGTTTCAATTTATTAGCATTAATATTATTTTTTTACAATTAATTAAAGACAGGTAACAACAAATTATTTTATTGTTTATTGAATTAGTTGATGTCTTTCAAGAATTTTAATTAGCTCGTAATGAATGGTAGTACCCAATAACTATAGCACCTGCGACAATTTTGTAAAATAAGGCGTGAAAGAGACAGGTGAGTAAACGCGTATAGAAAGTAACGGCACTACATTACTATCTTAAAATCGTAATTATAATTAAATTATTAATGATTAAGTTTAATCTTCAGAAGAAAAAAATTTTAAAGTAAAAGCAACCAAAGTCTAAAAGGAAAATTACAATTTGGGAAATACTGTCCTGTTCAATAAAATACAAAAAATATTCAAATATTAAATAAGTGGCGCCATCTATGGAGTTACATTCGTAGCGCATGAAAAGTTGGTAGGGTAGTAGAATAGTAGTTAACTTTGGTAGGTAATGGATTTTAACAGCACCATCTACTATGTTTTCGTACAACTACATTTAGAAGAAGTAAATTAGGGGTTATGTGTGTTAATTTTTAAAGTGTTATATTTTATAATGATTACACATTTTTATTAAAAAAACTTCATATTGTTAATCCTACGAATATTGAATTGAAGGTGAGTTTGTAAATAGGTTACTATATGACAGTTTGAAAATTTGAGTTTTTTAGGTTATGTTGAAAAAGCCAAGACAAATGTAATTTTTCCAAACAGGAACATCTATAATTAAGTCTTAGATAAAATATTACAATGGAAGATAATGAAGTTATTGTAATATCTGACTCTGAGTAAGTTTTAACATCAATTTGAGAAGTTTTTTGTTAACCCAAATTTTTACAACGAACAAGTTCTAAACTTGTAGATACAAATTTTAAGTATTTAAGTTAGGCAATTAGTAAATCTTTATATTTGGTGTTCGATGTAGTGTAATCTAAAATAATATTAAATTGCAGAGATGATGAGCGGGAAAGTCCCGGAGTAAGAATTGTAAAACAAGGTAAGTTTTAATATAACTACAGTACTAAATTATTAACTATTGTTTTAATCAGATCCGACAATTCAAAGAATGATACAAAGATGTATACAGGAAATTATGAATGAACCTCCTAGCCAGCAATTTATACACTTCAAACCAAAAAAATCAGAACCTATTCTGTTAAATGGCCGTACATCAGCTTTAATTAATGAAAAACCAATCATTGTCAACTCATCGGTTGCAAATAAAAATCCGTGTATATATACAAAGTCAAATAATGATTTACTGTTACATGTTGATGTTTCAAACTCTATTTATACCGCTTCTATTAATAATGGAAATTCTTCTTCAGGTAAAGCGGAATGTTCTAAAACAAAGGAATGTAAGACAAAAGTAATAAAAGAAACTGAAAAGACAAAAGTGCAAAATGAAACTGATCAAGAAAGTGGTCAAGTGGAAAGTTCTAAAATTAGTGAAAATCGGGAAGTAATAAAAGAAACTGAAAATGCAAAAATTCAAAATAAAACCAACAAACAAAAAGAATCACTACCACCAAAGAACAACAAACAACTTATACCTTTTGACTGTCTAAACTATTTTTCTAACCAAAAACGACCGATGAATTCACTTAACCACGAATGTATTGGTTTTTATCAATATGAAGTAATGAGAGACTCAAAGTGTCCTAAAAAAATGAAACGGTTAAATCGTTTTCGTAAATTAAATTTAAAAAAGCTGTTAAATAAGAACATAAAGTATTTAAAAAGTGTCAAGATGAAGTTGAGAAACACGCCAGTTAAAAATACAAATGCACCTTTGAAAAGTACAAAATCAAATTTGCAATTAGAGAGTCAACAAACGAGCGTTATTCCAACTGAGTATATTATCGATGAAAATAATTTTGGAGAAAGTAGTCGATATTATATTGATGAAAATTTCTCAAACATAAAGCTAATTTATAAGAACACAGACAGTATAGTGACTAATTTGTACATGGATTATTTCCCATTATTTAAACAAGCTGTTAAAAATAATCGAATTCAAGTCGTTAAAAAATTGAGAAACTTCAAATTAAGTAGAGCGTTTCAAAACCAAAAACGTAGCAAATTTTGTAAAGTTGTAAATAATTTTCATTTAAGAACCGAAAAGTATATGTTGATTAGGAATATTATGGAGGAACATAATTATAGTTCTGCTAAAATAACGATATTGTAATTAGAATATAAATAATACAGTGTGAAGTTGAAATCTTGAATAATTTTTTTTAATTTAAGTAAATTTTGTTATTTGTGATATAAATCGAGTTATTTACTTTATTATGCTAATATGTTTCTAATTTTATTTTATATGAAACATTAATGTTTAAGATTTCACTTCATTCTGCTTTTAAAACAGAATCAGACAAAGATAGGCAACCAATTGGTTTCTATCAGTGGAGCCAAATCAAATGTCACCATAGTATTTTATTTGGTATTTTTTATTACCATCCAATTTTTTTTGTACAGAATTTTAAGTTAATTTTTATATTATATTTAATTTTATAGAAATTAAGTATTTGTACAGTTATAAAATAAATGTTTTTAGATTTGTAAAAAAATTTCTGTTCAGTTTACTAACAGAAATTTACTTTTATATCTTAATAGAACCTTTTTTTCTGATTAGTTATTGCACATTTTATTCCGTGGAACAGAAAATTATGCTCAGGAAGGAGGGGTGGTTCAAACACAAAACCCAAGGAACCACACGCTGAAAATTAGAACGGAAATTTTGAAGTTATAAAAACTGATGACGTAGAACAGTGCAAACAAAAATAATAGTTTTGACTTACAAGGAAATATGTGTGGTTCCAAAAAGGTCGTAAATTCTTAAACAAAAATCGTAATCCGAGCAACAGCTGAGATGAGCAACTATTGGACGATCCCTCAAGAAAGACGGTAAATATCCAAAATTTGATGAGTATGAGGGTTGTACAAAAGTAACAAAAAAGTTGTTGAAGAATTGAAAAAGAAGAAAGAAGAAGAATATTTTTCCAGATTCCTGAAAGAGAGGTACTGGGGGCAGTAAACCTGACCGTTTCTCCCCAAACACCATAAATGGATAAAGTCAGTAATCTAAAAAAATAAATGAATGAACTGTGGAAGGTCTCGCTCTTAGTACCATCTAGAAGTTAAGACCCATCAAATTACAAAAAAAAAATATTTTTGTAATTTTATAAGTCATCGCTTCCCGATCTTACAGATACTCGTTAATTGCCCTAATTAGATAATTTTACGATATGATAATAGCCAAAAGAATGAATTGAAAACGTTACAATGAATGTGAGGATCTTTAACAAAATAAATCAATTTCAAATTGTACTGGACGCTAGTAAAGAACTGTGTGGCACACAGCCTCTGCTACTAGGCTAGAGATTTTCAGAGTGCAGTTCTAGTTTACTAGCTAACACGTGAATGCGAAACCGTCCAAATAATTAAACGAACTCACCCTGATTCATAGGGTGGTGCATTAAAGTATCGACGCAGGCTAATCTGTAAGACCAATCCAACTTAGAAAAGTAAATAAATGAACTGCGGTAGCTAAAAGATTGCACGAGATTAATTGGATAAATAGAGTACGTAAATCATGTGCTCATAAGTAGCGTCTTCTTCTACTCAAATTATGATTAGACCACATAATTCCTTTATATTTTTTAGAATATCACAGCCACAAAAAATTAGTTCTACTGTTTTGTACAATTTCAATTTAGTGAATCGGAAGTATAAGTTGGATTATCGTGGTATTTCGATTGATTTTCAGATGATTTTAAAGTTTTTGTTTCAACTGCCCAGTCTTGTAATACACCAGAGGCTAAACTTCCATAAATTATACATCCTAATAAATATATTCCACAAGCTATACAAAATACAATTTGCCACTCCTCTGCGTTCTGAAAAAAAAATTTCAATAATGGTAGATAAATGAAACAGGTAAACTCTCAAGGCTCTCGTCTACACGCACAGGCTTGCCTTCCGGTTTGACCTATCGAGGTGGCCTGTACAGCCCAAACCGGAGCGTGTGGACGCCGTTCAGGCAACCTGCACAGGCCAAACCGGAGTATCTAAACTGTGTTCAGTTGACCTGTACAGGCAAACCGGAAAGCAAGCTTGTGTGTGTGGACTAGCCTTTATGGCGGCGCCACACACACACGCTCCGGTTTAGCATGTGCAGGCGGTATGCACAGACCAAACCAGAGCGTCTAGACAGCGTTCAGGCCACCCGCACAGATCAAACTGGAGCGTGTGGACACCGTTTAAGAGGCCTGTGTATGGACCAGCCTTAAGGAAAAACAATTTTGTTACTTACTGGAGTTTTCACCACATAACCAGTTATAATTGGACTGAATATTCCTGGCAGAGTACCAAAAGTATTACCAATACCCATCATAATACTAGCGTGTTGAGGAGCTATATCCAAATAGTTCACTCTAAAAATCCAATCGATATAATTGTTGGGTACTAAAAGAAATTGTCAACTTACCCAAATCCGGCCCATGCAAATCCACCTAAACCTACAGCAAGTGTCAAACACGCTATTGTGCCAACTGGCGATAATACATAAGCTGCTATGAGCATAAAAACAGTTTGGGAGAGAAAAGCACCGCACGTAAAGAGTTTTCTCACTTGTTTTGTTGTAAGTATACCTTTCACTTGCAACCAATCTGCCAAATAACCAGCAATTTGAAGTGTTATGGACATAGCTAAGTATGGAATGGCCGACATTATACCAGTTTTTCCCAACTCAAAATGTAAAATATCTGAAAATTTGAATTAAAGTTATTTTACAAAATTATTGTTCTTTAAATCACCTTTCATGAATTTCGGGAGTTGAGTTAGTAAAGTGTAAAAACCCCAATTTTCACTAAAATGTGCAGCTATAATTGCCCAAACAGCAGAAGACTTTAATATTGCTCCCCATGGTTTTTTAACGTTTCCGAAATTTTGTTCTCCTAACGAAGTGACTATGTAATTCAACTCCTCGCTGCTGATGAAACGGTCCTTACTAGGTGATTCGGCTACAATGCAACTCCAGCACACATACCACGTTAAACCAACAGCACCTGAAAGTATAAGTCGGCTTACGTTATTTCAACTAAATATTTTAGAATTACCAAATACATAAAATATGGTTTCCCATCCAAAAGCTTGTGAAAGGTAAGCGCAAACGGGCATCGACACAACTGTGCCAAAATAACTCCCTGAAAATGAAATTGCTACGAGACGACTTCTTTCTAAAGGAGGTGCCCACTTAGCCCAAACTGCATGTATGCAAGGATAAGTAACGCCCTAAAATTAGAACTAGGTATAAGCTCTTATTTATTTTAGAAATTAACATTACTTCAAATATTCCTTCAATAATTCGAACAGCGAGGAGTAAGTAAAAGTCTTGTTTGGCACATAAAGGTGTTACTAGCGTCAAAGCTGACGTAACAGCAATTCCTAAACCGTATATTTTATTTCCTCCATATTTTGTAGCCAACCATCCACCAAGGAGTTGAGTCAAAATGTAACCATAAAAAAAGGAACTCAAAACGAATCCTTGTTGTTTAGAATCCCAATCGAATTCTTGTTCCTAAAATATTTTTAAATTTGATTTATTTCAGAATGGAAGAGGACCTTACATAAGTAATGCTTCCATTTTTTCCTACAACAGTTTTGTTTTCAGTCATAGCAACAATGGCTATACTTAAATTTACACGTAAGGCGTAAACGTTGAAAAATCCAAAAAATGCCAAAAAGGCAACAATGTATCTCCTCTTTTTCCATATCTTCCACGAGCAGTCTTCTTCTTCTCTTAAAAATAGAAAAAAATTAATGAGTTCAATTATGAATTTTACGTGATAGTATTATCACGTAATAGTACCTACTATCATTAGTAGTTAGAACTAATTGTGTAAACAATTTTCTGCTCATTAAACACGAAATATGCATGTTTTTATCATTTTAATGGATTTGGAACAATATGTACAACTATTGGGGTCTTTTACTGCCACTTTTGGCCGTTGACCATAGCTGGTCCAAATTTCCAGCTACAGTGAGCTGAAGTAACAAAAACGAAATTCTCAGCATATAATGGCACTAATTTAACTGCTGTGCTCTTTCAAAATTATTTTTTAAATATTTTACTTAAAACGGTAAAATGAGCGATTTACTTTTTCTTTTCTCTCTGTCAAGTTGTTAAGGAGGTCAAATTATGTATTAAAAAATCTTAAACTGATTTGTTTTACTAAATGACCTATAATTCGATTTGCTAATAATCGAAAATCGAATTAATTAAAAACATTAAAATTTTTTAACAAATTAAATAAGTACCTTTTATCTTCGACAATATGGTTGTTGTTGCCCAAATTGTAGCTCTCCTGAACATTGGCCATTTCAATGATTCAATAATCGTCACTATTGTGTACTATTTGCTACGTGAATTTAATTAATCATTCAATAAAAATTTCACAGTCAATGTTATAAAATATTTTTTGATTACCTTGAAGGTAAGTAAGTAACTGTGAACGAGCATTTAGCTACTGCATGGAGGTATTTGAAAGTTGAATTTTATTATACGAAATTTGTATAACAAAGCTCGATAACTACAACTCGCATGAGTGACATTGAATTAGATAGAAATTATTTAACATAATTAAATAAAAAATATTAGTTTTAAAGATTATTTTTTATAGTTTTATTGTATTCTGCGAGTTTTGATTAAAATTAAGTGCTCAATTAGTTTTAGGTTCAGCATGTCATCGTTTGTCTCCCGTCCCAGGGTTAACAATAAAAACTTAATAACAATAACAATAAGTGAAATTATTATAATTAATAATTAAAATAACTAGAATAAGAGCCCAAGCATAAATAAGTATCTAATTTTGCAGCATGAGGCGATACTTTGAGTTAAATTATACCACATAGGTAGGTGGTAGGATTGAAACAGTCAGGTGATTCTCAATTGAGATGTATGGACAAATGGTGGATGGAGATGGAGAACAGGCACAGAGACTTCGAGAAAACGACACCAAGCGACTCTAAAATCTCAAGAAAGCAACTTCTCATACTATCCAGATTGTCCAGTTTAGAAGTCAAAATCAGTTCAAGAGATGGCGATCATGAGAAGAATTTGTAACGATGCAGAATTTTATCCAGATGCTGGACCAAAATACTGGTACAGTATTAATGCATATTAGAAATTTTGTATCGTTTAAAGCAGCTACTTTTCATTTTGTTCGTTAGTTTTCCCCTAGCACCGCCCCTGAGATCAAAATGGTGATAAGTTTTACCTTTCCTTGTTCAGCTCTTCAAGAACTTTTATTTGAGCCCAATCTCGATGAGATTGGATGAAAATTACCTAATTTTAATTTTTATATTTTTATTATCAGCCTTATCATCGATACCCGCTGATTTCCCTGTAACTCGGCAACGATAAGAGATAGAGCTCCAGTTTAGTGTAACTGTATTTTTAGTGTAACTCTGGAGTCATTTTCAACCCTGTATAATTTAATTCAACCTTATCAGTTGATTAATTCGTAATCTAAATTTTTTAATTATAAGTTGTAAAGTAATTGAATGTTTGAATTCCATTTAAAACCACGTGAATTGTTATAATATGTGATACGATGTAATTAGTGATTTTTTCTTTTGCTTTCTTAATTAATTAGCAACCCTGAATATTTTCTACCCTTTAAATAATTTTTATTAATTAGTTTAAACCTGAAATTTTAATTGATAATTACAAATTTTATACCGAAGTGCTCGCTATTTTAGTGCGGTTCCATTGAGCTAATTTTTATTCTCGAGCTCGCGCTAATTAAAAAGTTATTAATTTATTTTTAATAATTAACTGATAGTCGCTCTTTTATTCAATTCTTTTTGCTGCGTTCTTATCGGTTGTCGAGTAAATCCGAGTTGTTCGCCGGGTTTCCAATAAAAGCTCCCACTCCATTTTGATAACGGACTTCCAGCTTACCATGGTGGTGAGTGGAAGCGCGCTTTTGTTAATTTTTCCCCTTGAGTCAATTTTCCCCTTGCCTTCAGCAAAGCCGTGTGAATTAATTAATTTAATTTAATTAATTATTATTTTCCCATTTGTTAATTATTCCGTGTTAAATTGATTAATTAATTTAATTTGATTAATTAATTAATTTGTTTTTTCTTTGCCTTCAGCAAATCCGTGTGTTTGCGTTTCGACCCTAGGACTATTGATCTCTCTTTGAGGACCATTTAGGATCTCTTTGAGATCCTTTTCACCAGGACTATTGATCTCTTAGATCCTAAAGAGATCCATTTTTGATCTCTCTTTGACGATCATTTAGGATCTCAAAGAAAGAACTATTAATCTAGGGAAGATAATCTCCCGTGCCAGTTTCTCACCAGGACTATTGATCTCTTAGAGGACCATTTAGGATCTCAAAGAGAGGACTATTGATCTGGTGGAATACGTAGTCCCGGGTTCTTCTTTTTAGGGCTAGTGATCTCTCTTAGAGGACCAATTTGGATCTCAAAGAGAGGACTATTGTCCTAGAAGAAGAAATACCCCTCTCTGCCCTCCTGTGTCTCATCAGGACTATTGATCTCTCTTAGAGGACCAGAGTGGATCTCAAAGAGAGGACTACTGATCTGGTGAGTTCACATTCTCTCTACAGTAGGTCTAGTGATCTCTTTCTTAGGAGAGAGGACTAGTGACCTGGTGGTGGGTTGGACCTCGAAGACGAGGACTAGTGGTCTGAGTGAACAGTGGCCGAGTCATCTTAGTATCAGAGATTTTGTATTTTGTACGTGCAACTTAGGCCGCATTATTATTTTTATTATTAATTTCAAATAAATATTTTATTTTTTTATTTCCATAGTGTGTTTCATTTCCAACTACGAACCCTACTGAGCGATATTAATCATGTTAACTCAGAAGGTATTTAGGTAACTCTATTGGTACTTATAGGATGAGGTGTAGGTACTAGGTGGTACTAGCTTTTATATAGCCAATATTTTGGGTCATCCTGTACGAATTTCATTTAAAAGTTCATTTTTTGGATGAAGTTTTGAAAGTTTAGTAGACTTTTTTGCATTTTTTTGAGATATTATTATATTGTTGAGAGATTATTAATAAGTATCAAACTATGCAACATTGCCGAATTTAAATTTGTTACTTAACCACTGAAATCTTCATGTTGGGTCAGATATTTCAGCCACAACCTCCACATATATTAAGGTTTAAAATTGAGTTTCGCATTCCAAATTAGTATCTTGAGTTTTTGTTGCCCAATTTTGTATTTTGCCACTTGCCAAAGAAAAATATACTACAGATCCTATCAAATAAATAGCACATGCTATATAAAATACGATTCGCCATTCTTCTTCATTCTAAAACAGTAGCATTTCTAATACCAACTTTTTATTTTAACTATTTTATTGAGAGCATTCAGACCGTAGAACAGTTCCCAACAGCTGACTGATCACTCATAGCTCATAGTGTATTTCTGTCTACGTGCTAAAAAAAGACAGAGATAGAAACTGAGCGATCTGTGAGCTGTTAGAAACTCTTCTATTGTTTGAATCTGAATGCGTTAATTCTGAACACAACTTACCGGTGTAGTAACCACATAACCACTTACAATAGGACTTAATACACCAGGTAAAGTTGCAAAAGTGTTACCTATTCCAATTATGATACTCGCATACTGTGGTGCAATATCTAAATAGTTAACTCTATAAATTAAAAAATAAATCGTATTTTGACTGTTATGATAATTCTCAAAGAGTTTACCCAAATCCAGGCCATGAAAACGCACCGAAACCAACAGCAATTGTTAAACAAATTGGAGTAATAGTGGGTGAAACCAAATAAACTGCCAATAACATAAATATTGTTTGGAAGAAAAAAGCACTGCAAGTACACATTTTTCTAACTTGAGTCGTTGATAAAACCTTTTTTACTTGAAGGAAATCACCCAAACATCCGGCAATTTGTACGCTTATGGACATGGCTATGAATGGTATAGCCGACGTTACACCAGTTCTTCCTAAATCCAATTTTAAAATATCTAAAACCAAAATGTGGCAGTGATATTCGCAAATGTTATTAATTGAATCTGGGACCTTTAATAAATTTTGGCATCTGAATAAGAAGAGTATAAAATCCCCAATTTTCACTGAATTTGTGCAATGAAAATTGCCCATACAGCTGAAGACGTAAATATAGACACCCATGGTGGATTTGTGTTTTCAATAACATTCTCACTCTCTAACGATTTTGTTATGTACTTCAATTCTTCTTTACTAATGTAACGATCTTCACTAGGTGTTTCTGACACAATAATAAACCAGCATACATACCACAATAAGCCAATGGTGCCTAAAACGCTTGAATATATTTCTTGCAATATAAGAGGTTTATTAAATACCAAAGACATAAAAAACGCTTTCCCATCCAAAGATTTCCGTAAGGTAAGCACAAGTAGGCATAGATATAAACGTTCCCATGTAACATCCACAAACGGAAACTGCTATCCAACGACTTCTCTCTAAAGGTGGCGACCAGCGCGAGCAAATTGCATGTGCACAAGGAGAAGTAACACCCTACGATTACAAATAAACTTTAAGCTCATTTAAAAAAAAAAGTTACCTCGAAAATTCCCTCTACAACTCGAACTGCTATTAATAGGTAGAAATTATGTTTTGCAGCAAGTGGAGTGATTACTGTCAATGCTGCCGTAACAGCAATTCCTAAACCGTAAATTCTACATCCACCGTATTTTCTAGCTAACCACCCGCCAAGAAATTGCGTTAAGATGTAACCATAAAAAAAGGAGCTTAAAACGATTCCTTGTTGTTTTGAGTTCCAATTAAATTCTTGTGCCTAAAAAGTGGAAATGTTTATTTAAAACAAATTGTACAATATATAAGTACAAAGTGTCTCACGGTATGTAGGTGCAACATGATCTAACGTGACTATACCTATTCGATATTGAAGGAGGTAGGGAGATGGTTCAACCTCTGTACATAATTTAGCTCATTCAATCAGAGAAGAGTTCATTCTGCCCTCTACGTGATATCAATATGTAGGGGATTCTTCTCTGATTGTAGGAGTTATACAACTTTTTATCTCAACGTCCACATGACTTGCGACACAATGTATTGATCAATAATGTTTTAGAACTCACGTAGGTAACTTCTCCATCATCGAATAAAACTGTTTTATTTTGAGTCATATCCACGATAGCTATACTTAAGTTAACACGCAACGCGTAAATGTTAACGGATCCGAGAAAAATTAACAGTACTACGACATATCTTCGTGTTTTCCAAAATTTCCACAAACTTTCTTCGCTAAAAAATTAACTATTTATTTATTATAGATAAATTAATACTAAAGAACTGAAGAGCAGTTTATTTAAAATTACCTTATTTCATGAGCAAGTGCATTATCATTGATGTCCATAACATTACTCCTGAAATTTTCATTATTTATGTTTGACATACTATTCTTAAACGGAACGTTTATGAATGAGCTTCGATAAACTCTTTATATTGGCCATGTTATGAATATGGATTAATTACTATTTTATCTATTTTACGAATAAATCGCCAATAACGTAGAAACGACATCAGAGGCGTACAACTATCATAGTGGTGTGTTTGGCGCATTCATATTTCATAGATACTTGTGCCTGACCAATCGGAATCGACTATTAATTAGAAGCACAAATCAAACGTTACGTGTTAAATTTAATGCCAAACGAAATTAATAGAGAGCTTTATAGTACCCGCTGCTAGGATAATAGGTTATAAAAATTTTATTATCACTTATCAGGAAGCGCCCCTGAGATAATTCCAGAAAATTTTTTGTTTTATTTTCTATAAGTTTTGAACTACAAGTTGTTTTATAAACTTAAAAATTATTTCAACAGTGCTCCTATTTAGCAGTTATTTATTATTACAAATTAATGCGTTGTGATTATAAATAACGGAAAAATTATAAAAGTAGCAAAAAATTCACATTACCTATTTAATGATATGCTCAAGTGCATTTAAGATTGTACACGGGATAAAATCGCCTAAAGCCCGATTCATATGGCGAGGGCTTAGAGTCAAACAACGTTAACTACAAAATTTTGATTTTTGAGATAATACTAAGAATAAGTAGTACTAAGGCCAAGGTATGAAGTGGCAAATATCTCACAGCTGTTAGAGATAAAAGTTATCGAGCTTCAAGAGCAAAAATTACAGGAGGAGGTAAGTACCCATAAGCCAAGCCAAATCGTATAAAAAATAAGACAAATCGTCGGAAATTCCGCAAAACCTCGTATTAGACAATTTTTGATATTTTTAGATTTTTATGTATTAACCTGCAAGAATTCAATGCCGAACTATGTGCAAAAACATCTATTCGATTATATGACGGTTAAAGCCGTTATTGTATCTGTAATCAAAATCACGTATTCCAAAGAGTTTGCGCAAAAACACTTACTATTTCAGTTTTCTTAGTAATAAATATTATAAATTATATTTTTAGAAAACGCTTCTGTTTAAACTTAAAAAAAGGGTTGAAATTCAAGTAACAATAAAAAAATTCGAAAACAAATTAAAATAGTTTTTTATCGCTCCTGTAGAACTTGCGAAAGTGCTAACACGAGGTTTTGCGAAATCTCCGACGAAATGCTTTCAAATGCTACAAAACAAAATTTTTATTTAAAGAGTCTGGTGAGTTTGTAAAAGCATTTCTGAAACAATTTTGTCAAACGCTTGGGATGTTATGAATTAATCTTTTTCAGAATTGAAAAATATCACAAATTTTCAGTTTTTCAATTTTTCGTTTCATTTCAAATCCATAGCTCAATAAATAAATATTAAGATTTATTGAGGGATTATTAATAAGTATTAAACAATGTAAAGTTGCCAAATTTAAATTTGTTATTTAACAATCGAAAACTCCATGTTGTATCAGAAATTTCAGCCACAACCTCCACAGATTAAGGTTTAAAACAGTGTCTCACATTCCAAATTTGTATCTTGAGTTTTTGTTGCCCATTTTTGTATTTTACTATTTGCCAAAGAAAAATATACAACAAATCCTATCAAATAAATAGCACTTGCTATATAAAATACGATACGCCATTCTTCTTCATTCTAAAACAGTAGCATTTATAGTGCCAATGCCAACTGACATTTTTTAGCCCATTCAGTTCCTAGAACAGTTCCCAACAGCTGACTCAGTGATCAATAACTCATATCTCATAATCTATTTCTGTCTACGTGCTAAAATAGAGATAGAGACTGCTGTTAGAAACTCTTCTATTGTTTGAATCTGAATAAATTAGTTCTGAACACAACTTACCGGTGTAGTAACCACATAACCAGTTACAATAGGACTTAATACACCAGGTAAAGTTGCAAAAGTGTTACCTATTCCAATTATGACACTCGCATACTGTGGTGCAATATCTATATAGTTAACTCTACAATTAAAAAAATAAATTATATTTAGATAATTCTCAAATAGTTTACCCAAATCCAGGCCATGAAAAAGCACCAAAACCAACAGCAATCGTTAAACAAATTGGCGTAATAATGGGCGAAACTAAACAAACGGCTAATAACATAAATATTGTTTGGAAAAGAAAAGCAACACAAGTACACATTTTTCTAACTTGCGTCGTTGATAAATTTTTTTTTACTTGAAGGAAATCGCCCAAACATCCAGCAACTTGTACACTAATGGACATGGCTACGAATGGTATAGCCGACATTATACCAGTTCTTCCTAAATCCAATTTTAAAATATCTAAAACTAAGAATGTCGAAGGAATATTCTTAAATGCTATTTATTGAACAGAGACCTTTAATAAATTTTGGCATCTGAATAAGAAGAGTATAAAATCCCCAATTTTCACTGAAATGTGCAATGAAAATTGCCCATACAGCTGAAGACGTAAATATAGACACCCATGGTGGATTTGTGTTTTCAATAACATTCTCACTCTCTAACGATTTTGTTATGTACTTCAATTCTTCTTTACTAATGTAACGATCTTCACTAGGTGTTTCTGACACAATAATAAACCAGCATAAATACCACAACAAGAAGCCAATGGTACCTAAAACACTTGAATATATTTCTTGCAATATAAGAGGTTTATTAAATACCAAAGACATAAAAAACGCTTTCCCATCCAAAGATTTCCGTAAGATAAGCACAAGTAGGCATAGATAAGAACGTTCCCATGTAACATCCACAAACGGAAACTGCTATCCAACGACTTCTCTCTAAAGGTGGCGACCAACGCGAGCAAATTGCATGTGTACAAGGAAAAGTAACGCCCTGTGAATAAAAATTAATCTTTTTATTCATTTTTAAAAAAACGTTACCTCGAAAATTCCCTCTACAACTCGAACTGCTATTAATAGGTAGAAATTATGTTTTGCAGCAAGTGGAGTGATTACTGTCAATGCTGCCGTAACAGCAATTCCTAAACCGTAAATTCTACATCCACCGTATTTTCTAGCTAACCACCCGCCAAGAAACTGCGTCAAGATGTAACCATAAAAAAAAGGAGCTTAAAACGACTCCTTGTTGTTTTGAGTTCCAATTAAATTCTTGTGCCTAAAAAGTGGAAATGTTTATTTAAAACAAATTGTACAATATATACAAAGTGTCTCACGGTATGTAGGTGCAACATGATCTAACGTGACTATACCTATTTGATATTGAAGGAGGTACGGAGATGGTTCAACCTCTGTACATAATACTCTGTAGTATATGGTATAGCCACTACTGTGGTATAGCTACCATATTCGATCAGAGAAGAACTCATTCTTGTAACAGATGATGTATAGGGTTTGTTAGCCCTGGACGAAGTAGTGGACTGTATTTAATTATTTTTAATATTTATATTTGAGCTCGTCGACGTGAAAATAAAATACTAATTTGGTTTAATTGTTTATTATGTATTGCCTTATCGGCCGTCTGAACGAAACTTAAAACTACAAAATATTATCTAACAAAGAGCAGGAAATGGAATAATTATTTGAAATGTAACAGAAACTAAAATTAAAGTAAAAATTCTAAAATTAATAAAATTGATAAAAATTAAAGTCTTGCATCACCATACTGCCTCCTTGAAGCATTCTTGTGCTTCAATTATACACAAATGTTTTTAACACAAGGGATGAATTAGTTTTTAAGTAATTAATATATGAATAAATACACATTCCTAAAGTAGGTAGCCAGTATCCAGCATCATAATTGCTGTTTGCTGAGATGATTGCTTTTAAGACCTCCAACGGGTATTCCCGGTTAAGAATGGTAAAATGTCCTTAGATGCGAAATTCAAAACTATCCATATAATAACGTATATTGGCCTTAAAAAATAGGGGAACTGGGTTCTCCCGGATCCAAAAATATTTTTTTCTTAGAAGTGCATCAATCCAATATATGCTTAATTTTTTGTAGATAATCTCAGCGATAAGAGCCCCAAAAAATAAATAAACAGCAGGAGAACCTGTTTTTAGCCCCTCAGGGGTGTTAAAAAGGATTCAAGCAAAAACCGAAATTCGCCTATTTTTTTTTAAAGCTATTATACGATAGTATACCTATGGTTAGTTTTGAATTTCGTGTCTAAGGACATTTTAGCATTCTTAACCAGTGCCCTTTAATTGAGAAAAGCCTCCTGTTCGAAATACAATGTTTGTTTTATTTTCTAGTTTCTTATTCTTTCTTTAGAATTTTCCAAACCTTTCAATTAATCATAACAAAGACTAAAACGTGCATTTAAACCAATAATAATAACCTTTAATGACATAAAACAGTACCTTGAGTAAAATTGTTAACAAACGATTATTTAAACAACATAATAAAGCAGCGCATTAACATAAAATAAATTAGTCTAATTGTGAAATTCAAGAAATGCGTGCTCTAATCCAAAAATTATTAGCGTGTTGTTTAATTTCAATAATAATTAACAAGGTATACCAAATAAATTAAATAATTTTTTATATTACTCATTGCTCAAAATTAATCTTTTAGGTCAATTGTGATACGAAAAACTTTAACTTTTACAAAGCATTTAAAACCCCAAAAGAAAATTACGATGAAAATTGTGCCGAGTTGGATAAAATGGAAATTTTGGAAAGATCTAATTTTTCACTAGAAGACGAAAAAGAAGACACCGATGTTAAAAGTTGTGCTGAAGAGAGAAAAAATTCGGCTTTGGCTCAAGTTCACGTGAGGTTTGGAAATAATAATAATAATAACCATCATGGTTATCAAAAAGGTGGTTTTGAGTTAGCACCACATCACCCTGTACAATACAATTTTTACATGAGTGGCCAACCGATTCATCACATGATGCCTTTTTTTAATCCACACTGGAGTTATCCAAATTTACCCATGTGTTTTCCACGGTATAATTTTCATTCGAATCTTCATCACATCCCTACTAATGAGTTTAATCCTGGTTCGCCTGATAAAGCGGTTCGAAGAAGCGACTCCACGTCTACAACCAAACCCCAAACAGACCACGAGACTTATCAAAAATTAATGAAATTTATTGAAACTTATCAAAAGGAAAATGAAATCGTTCGTAATTTAGAGGATGAATGTTTAGAAGTTGAAATTGTTTCAGAGCCAACCGCAACAACTGAAAATGAAGTTTTCGTTCCAGTTCAAAGAAAAACAAACTATAAACGTTTAGAAAAATTATCCGATCAAGATTTAGGTTTACTTTTAGAAATTTTCGACAATAACGATCTTCAAAATATCACAAAAAATTCGAAAAGAATCAAAAGGCGAAGTGTCGGATACAATTCAAATCGTTTAATACCGAGCGTTTTTATTAAAAATGTCATTTTTGAACCGTGTCAAGAGGTCCATAAGCCATTAGATAATAAATTAATAATTAGTGATAGTTTGAAATTTATAGCTTTGAATATAAGTGACATTTTGGACACTGTGTGTGATTGTATCGACGAGTTGAGTTTAGAAAAGGATAATCCACGCGAATTGTTTAAAAAAGATGAAGAAGAGGAGCATTTCTTTTGGACGAACGACGATTAATAGTTTAATTATTTATAGACATCATTTATGTTATTATTTATTTAAATTATTGTTATTATTTTGAAAAATAATTAAAATTTTAATGTTTTGAATATTATTATTATTAGTACATAATACTTAATAAAATTGTCTTACGTAATCCTTTTTAAGTTGAGCAAGAAATTTGTTTAAGAAAATAACAGTTTCAGCCATGGGCGTCGCCAAGAGGGGCAGGAAGGGACGAAAGCCCCGTCCCCAGGCTTTTTGTCAAAAATATAATAAAAAACGAATTTCTAAATATTTACAATTGCAATATAAAATATGTAATTTCACATATAAATCCTTATTTTCCATATCTTAATTATCAAAATAGTTAAACTTTATTTTTCTCATCTTTACCGACACAGGACTTTTAGAAAACTCATTATATATTTAAAAAACTAATATATTTTCTAAATAAATATTTAATAACAATTGGCAATAAATGTATTCAACAAATTACATAATTTAACTCAATAGATACGTCGTTTTCAAGACGATTGGTGCATATTAAGGTGGTCACGTGTAGGTAAAGATAAAAAAATTCAAGTTCATTTATGTATTAAGGTCATAAACGAGCGTTTTAAAGGTGGGTTCAGACTACATGATTTCTCATAGGAGAAGTATTATGAAGAAAGCGTAAGCACTGGTACCGGTTGAATAATGTTTCGTCCGTGTATGTGTGGTTGCATATCCACCAGGACTTTTTACGTTGACCAAAAACAAAAATCTTTTCTAAAGTATTCTAAAGTATTAGAAAAGATACCATTAACATCTTTAATATCTTTTAAAAAAGAAAACTATTTTTATTGTGAATTTTTTTAATTTTTGTAAAAATCCCAGTTTCAAGTTGGTTTACATTCATTACTACAATCATTTGATTCAACATTTTCATCTGTTTTTGTTGCCCACGTCTGTAAGTTACCAGAAGCTAAACATCCATATATTAAAGCTCCTGTTAAATATATTCCACTAGTTATATAAAAAACGATTTTCCATTCATTTTCATTCTGAAAAAATTTAAATTTACGTAAAATTTTACGATTTCCATGTGAATTTGAGCGAAAAACATAATTATCAATCAACTGTATACAAACACTTTAAACTTCATCCAATTTTAAATTTTATTGCCTCTAAAAATACTTACTGGTGTTGTAACAACGTATCCAGTTATAATAGGACTTAACATTCCAGGCAAAGTGCTAAAAGTGTTACCAATACCTATCAAAATACTTGCATAATTTGGAGCAATGTCCAAATAATTAACACTAAAAGAAAAAAAATTTTAATTTCACAAAAAGTTAATTGAATTATCTTACAGAAATCCTCCATAAGCAAATGCTCCAAAACCGACTGCCATGGTCAAAAAAATTGTGCTAGCAACCGGCGTTAAATAATACGTGGTAAGTAACATAAACAAAGTTTGAGAAATGAAAGCACCGCAAGTAAAACATTTTCTAACTTGTCCTCTTCTCAACAGCCTTTTTACTTGGAACCAGTCTCCCAACCATCCACCAATTTGTAAATTAATCGACATGGCCAAGTAAGGTATTGCTGCTATTATACCAGTTTTACCCAACTCAAAATGCAAAACATCTAAAAATATAAATTTTTGTTAAATATTCAAAGAAGTGCATAAAAGAAAGACCTTTCATAAATTTTGGTAGTTGAGTCAAAAGGGTGTAATATCCCCAATTTTCGCTAAAATGAGCCGCTATGATAGCCCATACTGCGGGCGACTTGATTATTTTACCCCACGGTGGACTGCCACCGTCGACTGAATTTTCATCCTCTAAAGATTTTTTTATCAACGTCAACTCTTCCTTACTAATGTGCTTATCTTGGTCCGGAGTTTCAGTTATCATAAAAAACCAGAACGCATACCAAATTAATCCCATTACACCTGCAAGCATTTAATGAAATTTAAAATTTTAAAATGTTTGAAATGTTACCTGTAATATAAAAGACGCTTTCCCAACCAAATAGGTTAGAAAGGTAAGCGCAAACAGGCATCGATACGACCGTTCCGACAAAACAGCCAGAAACTGTAAATCCTACCCAACGGGTTCTTTCTAAAGGTGGACACCAACGTGACCAAACTGCCAAGTTACAAGGATAAGTAACGCCCTAAAAATAAACTTTGTAAGATGCTCTGCGGTAGTGTGAAACTTTTTGGGTAATAGGCTTTGACCTATGAATGATTTAGTTCAGTTGAGGATTTTCAAGATTAAATTTCAGGACTTTAAGGCCGCGTCACACACACAGGCTTACCTTCTGGTTTGGCCTGTGCAGGCGGCCAAACCGGTCGCCTGAACTATATCCAGATGCTCCGGTTTGGCCTGTACAATGTCCAGGAGCTCCGGTTAGGCCTGTGAAGGCCGCCTGAACGATGTCCAGATGCACATACCAAACCAGAAGGCAAGTCTGCGTGAGTGACGCACGCTTTATTCGTTACTTAAACAAATGAAGGCCATTTATAATCTCGGAACGAATCTACCACAATGGACGATTGGGAAAAATGTCCTGAAAATCCCCGACTGAAAAAAAGAATTACTTCAAAGATTCCTTCAATAATTCGAACTGCTAGTAGTAAGTAGAAATTTTGTTTGGCTGCAAATGGAGTAAGTATTGTTAATGCCGACGTCACTGCAATTCCCAATCCAAATATCCTTTTGCCACCATATTTTGAAGCCAACAATCCACCAGCAAGTTGAGTCATTATGTAACCATAAAAAAACGAACTCAGTACGAATCCTTGTTGTTTTGAATTCCAATCAAATTCTTGAACCTACAATAAACATTTTTAGTCTAATTTTAAGTTACAGAAAATTGTCAAGCATTCAATAAAAATTGTGCTTACATATGTAATATTTCCATCTTCTGAAATGACGGTTTTATTTTCAGTCATAGCTACAATTGCTATACTTAAATTAACTCGTAGTGCATAAACATTGTAAAATCCTAGAAAAGCCATTATACCAACTACCAATCTTCGTTTTTTCCAAAACATCCATGATTTGTGCGTGCTGTGTTCAAAAATTTAAAAAAATAATATTAATTATTAGCACTAATTCAATAAACATCAGTTAACAAAATGCTTCCGGTTAAATTGGAAATTACAAAAATATCTAAAATTTTTAGGGACACCCTGTGAATTTTTAAATAGTTTGAAAGATCATAATATTAGCTAGTTAGTCAAGAAGCTAGCTATGTCATTTTGCCCACAATTCCCCTATAGAAGTCAATGGAAAATTTTAAATGTTCAATTATTTGCACCCCTAATTTTAGCTGAAGTGTATTTGTGTTTTATTTTTCTATTTTTAGTTTTTGGTAGTTCCGGAAAATGGAAAATTGTACACAATAAATGTTCAGAAGTAGTATATATGTCTATACACTTTCACTCTCAAATAATTTAGGGAGCAAATAATCGAACATTTAGGCGTTTCATAAAGAGTGAAAATGTGAAAAAAATGATCGCAAATGTGCTTAGCACTCTTTATGATACCCAGTCTAAAAATTTACCATTGCAATACCTATGCTGCGTCGCGCAAGTCACCACCCTGTATACTATATAGAAGATCTGAAGAAGATCATTTGAGCAATTTCAAATAAAAATGTAGAACTTCAATTTGAGCAAAGTAAGAAAAAGTCAAATAAAATCTGAAGAAACTTTTAAGGATGTGATGCAAGTTAATCTCTGTAGTAGTTGGTAGACTTGGAAGTTTACGAAAAGAATAGGGCGCAGCCAACATCTTGCGTAGTAATGATGGAGGGAGCGAGTGCCCTCTCTCTCTCTCTCTCTCTATCTCTAAAATTGATGCGAAACATCAAAAATTGGCTTTTGGACGATTGGCTCCGCCTTATTCTTTTCGTAAATTTATAATTCTACTATACCACACTATACGTATACATACCTATCTTCTTCTAAATTGTAATTATTAACATCACAAGTTGGAAGAGTTTCCATACCCATACCGTTCATTTTCTTTTCACTTACACACATAATTTGAAATTATTATAAAATTTAAAAGCAATAATTTATTAAAATCCACTTGCTAGATACTAGCTTACTACGACCTATTCATACAATAGTTTAAAACAAAAGAATTGACGTTCACATATATTTTAAACAATTAAAATAATGTAAATAACTTTTTTCTGATAACAGGATTCATTACAGGTTTTGTAATTGACTAAGATTTTAAGTTTTAGACAAATATTATAAAAACTTTTAATTAGGTTCTTCAATCATTGTAATAATGTTCAATCTAGCAAGCGTAAAAATATTATTATATTTTTATCTGCTCCTACAGGGTGATTCATGAGGAAGTGCAAATATTTTGGGAGGTTGTAGTATGGATTATTCTGAGTAAAAAATGTCATATGAACATGTGTCCTATTGTCAATAGATACAGAGATACGGTCATTTTAAGATGTATTAAAGTATAAAACAAATAACTTATTGTTGATTTTCAATACTAACAATTAAAATTAAATAAATTTACAAGGCGGTTCAAGAAAAGGTAAACACCAGAGACGAATTATTGCTCACTCGAATTGTGAATTGTGCGGCGCTCATAAAGGAACGCCAAGATGATATTAGAAAAGTAACAGTAGTATTACAAAGGGCATTGAGGTTGGCTGTGGGATTTTTTAACTATTACTGTAAATTTGTTTATTTTATTGTTTAGTATTAAAAATCAACAAAAAGTCATTTGTTTTATACTTTAATACACCTTAAAATGACCGTATCTCTGTATCTATTAACAATCGGACACATGCTCATATGACATTTTTTACTCAGAATAATCCATACTTCAACCTCCCAAAATATTTGCACTTCCTCATGAATCACCCTGTATACGCATCTTAATACCGTGTGTCTCTGACCAAAGGTCAGGGCTGGGCAGTCTCAAAATACATGTATTTGAAATACAGTATTTGAAATACATTTGTATTTTGTATTTAGTGTTTTTAAGATTTTTCATAAAGTATTTAGTATTTTGTATTTCAAATACAAAATATTTGATGATTTTGTATTTCAAATACATATGATTAAATTCATGTGCGCGTAACACAAAAGATCATTTTTTTGCAATTTTAGACGTAAAATTTTATAAAATTAAAAACAATAGAAAAAGATGATAATAAAATAAAATAGAGGCCAATTTACAGTCCGAAAGTTTGATAGCTTATTGAAGCATTTCTTTTGCGCGAATGCCCAGAGGAATAAAACTTGTCAAATTTATTCAAAAATCGTGTAAATACGCATGCGCGCAATTAAAATGTATTTTGTATTTGAAATACTGTATTTTGTATTTGTATTTTGGTTGAAAATGAAAAAGTATTTTGTATTTTGTATTTCAAATACTGTGTTTCGAGTATTTTGTATTTTGTATTTGAAATACACTAATAGATGTATTTTGCCCAGCCCTGCCAAAGGTATACATAGGAATGTACTGCTCGCTCTATTAACCTACATGAATGTTAATAACGTCAATGGATAAAGAAGTTTTTTCCAATTCATTTATATTTTTGAAAAGAAATTAGCTTCTCAATAACACAAAATTGAGGTTAGGTTTGTATTTAAAAACACGTTTTTCATCATATCTCCGTGCAAAAAAAACAGAGCAATAAGAAATATTGTTATTTAATTATTTGGTTTTTAGTAGTGCCTATTATAGCCCAGTTTCCAAAGGTTTGAACCTCAGAAAATTAGGAAAGTGCAAAAAAATTCGGTATTCAGATAGATTAAGGCATGGCGAAAAAGATGCAACAAAGTTTGCATTCAATATAGGGGCCGATTCATCGAAAAAAATGGACCTGAAGAGGAAAAAATGTGTTTTTTTAAGAATATCTCAGAAAGTATGTCTGATCAATATTTTCTGATGTTGAATTTTATAGCGATAATAGAAGTAACCGAAGCACAAAAAATAGAAGAGTTCCATAAACTAAAACAGTGAGGGGTAGTGGGAGTATATCATTACGACCATGGATGACACCACAATTTCATTAATCAAATAAATTCAAAATTAAAACCTCAATTGCCGAATAGAAGTGTTATATAATCAACCATTCAAGTGACTTGGAGCAGAACCAGGAGTGAGGGCACTCTCTAAGTTGAGTTTTGCTCCATGAAAGTTCAAACACTCGCTTTCTCGATAAATTATTTTTTAATTCTTCTGTAATAAAATTAGAAAAATTTTTGACGCAACTGACAGAATTTTTTTAATTTATTATGTTATTCTTATTAATTGTACTTAATTTGTACAACCCAATGCGCGGCACAATAAACATTTCCTAGCCTTTTGTGTAAAAGGAAACGCTTTTGTTACGACCGAATGTGGAAATGAGCCTCATTTTATTTCTTGCTCATATCATAATCATTCATGGACAATAAAGTCTACAGACGAACCGAAAGACATTTCCACAATATTTTTTCCATACTAAACTTTCCATTTCTTCCTAACGAATGAATATCTAAATTTCAATTTAATTGCTTTAAAAATAGTCTCTATTAATTCACTTGTTATTTTTATATCAATATTTATTTAGAGCAAGTTCAAACATTAATTCAAATTCCTTCTGAAGTTTTATTAATGTATACGTTCAAGAAGATAGCATATCGAACATTATGCCATAGCTTGTTAAATGTAATACGGCTTCTATGAATGAATTACTAATGGATTTATATCAATTTCAAAAAGCTTCTTCATCTGCGAAAAGAACCATTTTTACTCTTGTTCTTTTTCCAAATCTTTCGTTCTCAATTTCCATCACTTGCTTTAATTTTTCGAAATATTGAAGTTTCTTCTATCATTTGTATCTTTCACTTTCCAAAAATTTCTTTTTTCTTTTAACAACTTGTCAGATCTTTTGAAACTCTAATCTCGTTGCAGCCAAAATCAATAAATCAATAGGTATCGAGTTTAATTAACGTCTGCTACTTATTTTATGAATGAAGCTTAAAAATACTATTATTGTGAGGGCGCTTATAATGTAATTTATTAATAGATTCCTTTAGTGTTTTAAGGCAAGTGATGATGAAAATAGAAAAATTGCTTGGAATGCATGTTATTAAACAAATCTGGCGACTCCCAAAGAATTTGTTCGCGCATGCTTTTTATCTTTACATTCCATTTGAATATTTTACAGGTGAACTCTCAAATTGGATGACTCAAAAATTTCTGCCAAAATTTTCTTCATTTGTTTTCAAGAGTTTGAAACTCATGGTTGTTGGAACAGAAGAATAAAATTTGTTTTTTAATATGGAGTGTATGAAAAATTTCGTTTTTAATTGTGAAAATTCCAAAGAAAATCAAGTGCAAGATATTTTAAATAATAGTGTACAACTTGAAGAAGAAGACAGGTAATTAGAATTAAAAAAGATTTTTTTTTATTTAAAATTTTTTTTGTGTAGTTAGTGACAGCTTACATGAAACGTGCCTCTTAGTTAAACTTTTTGCAGTTATTTTAATTTCTTTTTCTCTCCGAGCGCTAATTAAGTAATTTGCTAATTTTGAACTTCGTTTCCGGAAAAATGATTGCTAGAAAATTTATTATGTTGTTTAGAAAACGCTAACAAATCGCAATTGAACATTTGAAACGAGAGCCAGTGTTTGAGGATTAAAAACTTTGTACTTTTTGTCAACATCGACTAAAGTGCACTGAAGCCATCAGACTTCTGTGCTTGCCCTTTTCTTGTTTTTAACTACACCAACACCAAACCAACGCAGCAGCCCTATATTTTACAGTTAAGTTCTAGGTCCTTTTTACTAGATGTGAGCTCGGTCTGCAGCTAACTTTTATGAGATCTGTCCAGTTACTATGTTACTGAACTAGATCCTGCTTAGATTGGATACTTTTGGATCGACGTAAAAACGTAATACCACTACTTCCATACTTGGAATGTTAATATGTTTGTCTCTATGTGGTTGTCTCTCTATAATGTTTCCTCTAGTCCGCACTATCTGATATCTTTACCTTCAGTTCTCATACATAGTTCAATAGTAGACTCTAGACCAATACATAGTGCTTTTAATTCCGTTATTGCTTTCAAGATTAAAGAATATTGCTATCACCAATGCATGACTCACTCAGAACCCATATCAGAGTGATTCTGTTTGGAGTTCAGACTCGCTATACGACTGCTAGTTCCGTTAGGAGCGTTAAGTCCTTATTCACGATGGACGTAAACGTACGTAAGAAATCTGTAGAAATCAGTACGTACGTGAAAATGTAAAAACTAAAATTTTTTTTTCAAATCTCCAAAAGTATGAACTGATTTCTACAGATTTACGTAAGCTCTTACGTACGTTTACGTTCATTGTGAATAAGGAATAATGGTGGCCCGCCTGTCGGCCTGCCCAGATATCACATATGATTCGTTTATCAGAGTAAACCCTTGAACCTTTCTATTCTGTTTCAAGAACACATTGTAGCAGGGCCGTAGTCAGGGTTACGTCAGGGCAGGCTGGAAAATGGAAAATGCTGAGTTTGCCCTGGGAATTGTTAAGCCTGTTCTAGCCCGAGTTGCTAAAGATTTCGCAATAATAATAACAAAACAATAAGTTCCTAATTGGTGCCGAAGAAGAATACATTGATTTAGAGAAAGTCAAATTTTTGCAAGCTTTGGACAAAAAACTTCCATCCTCAAAAGAGATTATAGTGGTCAACAGATTTATAAAAACCCAGAAGAAAGAAAACCTTGATTTTAGCTTTTCATTATCCCTTGGAATTTTTTGAGCCTGCCCTGACAGCAGAGTCTGGCAACGACCCTGCATTGTAGAATTGCTTGTATTTCCGGTTAAAAGACAGAAGAACATTTCCTCAGAGAAAGACTTCAAATTGGCTTTACTCCATAGATACCTACTTCAGTTGATCCGTCAGTAGGTACCTACATCAGATCAATTAATACGTCAAAGGAAAAAGTGACCCTAGTTTTTCTACACAACAAACTTCTAAAGTCATTAAAGAATTTCAAAATTATACAAAATTTCTAAATTAAAAAAATGAAAATCCTTACAAAGTTTCAAAATCTATCTGTATTGTCTGAAGAGTCCAGATAGTATATTATAGGCCCTTTAATAAGCTCCCATGAAAAACATTAGGCGGTCATGGAACTATAGTTCTTTTAATTGAAAAAGGAAAAAAAAACTTGAAATTACATGAAAATTTTCGTTTTAGAGTTTATAAATCCTGCACAGGGGGGCCTACCTGACTGGCTAAAAGAAGAATTAAATCTAGGAGTTTTTCTAACAAGATAAAATCATATTCAAACTCATATATTAGTTCTAAAATACAATAGCCGGGCCTCCGAGGCCCGAAACGCCTTGAATTTTGCTTCAACTTCTTCAAGTTTTGAATTTGTTTAAATGAACGTTTCTATTGGAAAATGAATTTTTAAATAATTCTTATCAATTTTATTGCAGTGCAAAAATTATGCATTTCGTGGATATTATTTTTGTTGCCGGGTCTAGGGTAATTTGAGCATAGACCTCTATTTTCTCAATACTGTCCTATTATTTGAAAAATTTGAATTATTCAGGTAATTGCATTTTGTAAATAAGTAAAACGGAACTCTATAAATAAATTTATCATAAAATGAAAATAAATTCGCTTAAAAATAAAACAATTGAATTTAGTTGCATAATTTTGCTATTTCAAGATTTTCTTGTATTATATTTTTGATTACTTGAGGAATGTCGAGAAAAACCTCACTTGAAGAATTTTAGTAGAAATAAATTTAGCCACCAAAATGATTACCTTCACATACCAACTTTTTTGATTTGATTCATTATTAATAATTTATAACTTAAATATTTCAATATTTCAATGTTTTTATAGTAAAAAAATTTAATTCATTTTCTTCATCTATCTTTTTCTTGGAATTTTCATCTTAACAACTCGTAATTTTTCATTTGATTACTACTAATAGATAGATAAATAGTTTTTATGGATTTTACTATTTAATAGGCACTTTAAAGCTGTTAAAATTTGACAACGAAGTGGACTTCGAAAGGCCTGACAGGTAAAATCCACACAAAGGACCAAACAGTTTACACCTGTTATTTTACAACTGCGTCAGTTCAAGAAAGGGTTGTTTTCAAAAAACGATTTAAAATAACAGGTAAGATAAATAACAGGTGTTTTGTCCTTTGTCCTGATTTTACCTGTCAATCATTTGGAAGTCTGCTTCAATTTTGCAATTAGGTATTATTCTTAAGGTACTTAAAGAGTCAAAGTCATAAAAACCATTTATCTATTTTTGGACTATAGAGTTTTTACTTTATTTACAATTTTTTTATCTCAATTTTCGAAGAAAACGAAGAAATGAAGAAAACTACATGGACGATTAGGAAATTAGCCCCCTTTTTCCTACCAATAACAAATTAATTAGCAACCGTTCTAATTTCATTTCAAAATTTCGGGAAAATATCCCTTTACCAATAATTTCTTTTTAAAAATAAATCAGTAAAAAAACATATTGGTATTTAGGTTGTTGGTGTAAAAACAATAAATTGGACTTGTTTATATAGAACAAATTTGATATGACGGAAATTAGAGAAACTAAAATGTTAAGTGAATTTAGCAACATATTCAAAGAAAAAGAAAACAATTCCTCTTCACAAATATAGGTTATCGAGATATTTATAAATTTATTATACCTTTTAGTTTATCTTGACACATATACGTTTTTTGTAACTTGGGTCTCATATCCATCACTAATTTTTGACGAGAAACATACATTGTAAAAATATTTCTTTTCTATTCTATTTTTACAAGAAAATTTAATATTTTCGTATTTGATTTTCGTTGGTCATATTGTACTAATTTATTACTGTTTATTACGATATTAGTCATCAAGACATTTCTAAGCCAAGAAATAAAAAGAAAAACTTTTTCAAACGCTTATTTATGTCAAAAACAATTACTTGATTCAAAATATAGTATATTATCATTTAAACGTTCTAAATTTGAGTTTTCGACTTTAACCCCCAGCAGAGAGGTTTACTGGCACTACAATGGTCAATATAAATAAGATTAATGTGATACAAAATAGTATGTAAACTAAGTATGTAAATGTAGAATTCTACAACTACTCCCTGTGCCTCTCGAGGCTCTAGCTTCTTAAGGAGTAGCCTGACGGTAATTTTACTTCCAATGAAAATTATAGAGCAGAAAATTCTCTATCGAGGCCATTAAAAATATTTATAGCTAATTCATAAAAATTAATTTTATTTGAGAAATAATAATAAATCGAATTTCACAACTCACTGTGCCTATTAAGGCTCCTTAAGGAGTAACCTGGCGTTAATTTTACTTCTAATGAAAAATATAGAGCAGAAAATTCTCTATCGAAACCCATAAAAATATTTGTTTTAGCTGTCATAATTAATTTATAACAATTAATCAAATTTGAAAACTTATAACTCACTCTGGCTCTCTGCTCAGGCTCTAGCTCTTAAAGGAAATGCGCAACAAGTGTGCCTGAGCAAAATACGATATTATTTGATTATTAATAATTACTTCAAAATCAAAATAAATAAATTACTGATACTATTTTCTATTTATTTATTTCAGTTTAGAATTATCCACACCTGTATGTCTAAATTTAAACATATCAAAAATTACAAACAACTTGTACTTGTGTTCTGCGTTGTCAGTTCACACTTCGACACTTCAATTATTGGGAATTACGTGTGTCATTAATGCCGCAATGGAATTGCCAGATACACCACTGCCAGAAAACACAACAGTTTATCATAAAATAAACATACAAGACTCAACAAATGAAAATATCAAAGATTATTTTGACTTTACATCAGATTTAATTCACAAGGTATGTGTTTACTATTGTCATTGTTTAAAAGATTTAAATTTAATTCCACTACGTACTAATTACTTGTTGTGACAATTGTTCGTGTACCTATTCCCAAAAATATAAATTAACACGTTAACTGCTATATAAAAGCTTAAATCTTGGCACTTAACCCGTAAGTAAATAATTAAAGTTGTTAACACCTTCAATTTTAACAGTTTCAATTTCAAATTCCTCTCAAGTGTTCTGCTGTTCTGTGTAAGTCCTTATAATAATATCTAGCGAGAAGATATACCTTAAAGATCTTCAGAATTAGTCTTAAATAATTTGACTTAAATTTACCGGTAAATCTTAACTTATTTGGCCGCCATATTTGATAATTATTTACTTTTTCACGTTAATCCCTTTAGTTACCTAATCTTAAATGTAAGATAAGGTTATATATTTACCATCAAGATAACTATATAATTGCAATAAACTACTAAAATATGTTTATTTTCGTTGTTTATGACTAGCTATCGTAGCCATCTTGGTTTGCAAATGTCCACTTTTCAATTTTTAAGTAGATACATAATAATATCTACACAATATGGCTGACATTAGGGCGTCAAAGCGTGCCCTAAAATACCTAGGGTTTGACAAATAGGTACATATTTTAGAACGACTCGTTTATTGGCAAATAGTGCACCTTATTAAAACCGAACTGCTTTGAATCTACTGATTACATAGATAAAAAGCTTTTTAGGGCTATTTTGAAGATTTTAGGCTGACGATTGAAAACAAAGGCAAATAATATAATAAATAATAAATCTCTTTTTATTTCATAAATATGTACATGATAGACATATGAAGAAAAAAAAACGTCACAAAATAGAGTAGGTACAAAGATTTGAAACCGTTTTACAATAACATAACAGTCTAAAATTTAAAGTTCAAAAACTGTCTTACGCAGTAAGGCTCAACATCAACAATAAGAAAAATCCAGTTCTTTTCTAAATAATTTAAAATCACCAATCACTCGCAAATGCGCCGGCAAACAATTGAAAAACCTCAAGCAGGCATAATGTGGACTAGTTTCCGTACTAGATAGAGAGTGCATAGGATACATATAATAATTATTTCTGGTAGGGTATACACCCGTTTTAGTGTTATTAAAAAACATTTGCTTGTGCTTGTATAAGAAGATAAGAACAATATGCACTCTCGAATGTAGATACCAGGCAAAGTTAAGAAATTATTCTTTCTAAACAAGCCTCTACAAGAGGAATTGTACGGGAGACTGAATATTGTTCTAATAGCTAATTTTTGTAGGACAAAAATTTTATTTACTGCAGAACTGCCACCCCAGAAAATAACACCAAAGGTCACCAAAGACTGGAAATTCGCGAAATATAAAATTCTAAGAGTCTCAGCTCTTATTTGATGACTTAATACTCGAAAAGTATAAATAACAGAATTTAATTTGCTAGCAAGGCTTGCAATGTGGTTGTACCAACGCAGAGCACTGTCCAAGAGAACTCCAAGACACCGACAGCCATCGGAAACCAGCAATTGATTGCCATCACAACAAAAACTCTCCGGCGTAGCAGCTCTACAACGGTTTGATCTAAACAAGATGCAGTCCGTTTTACTATTGTTCAAACATAGCCTGTTCATATTCAACCACTCCCTAGCCCCAGCAGATGCGAGCTTAAGGTTGATTCCAACTCATCTAAATCATTACACAACAACAGCAAAGTAGAGTCATCCGCATAATTGATGAATTTGTGTGGAGAACTCTTAAAAACCATAGGAAAATCGTTAATATAGATGATGAATAGAAGAGGTCCCAAAATGCTACCTTGAGGAACACCCAGATTGATAATACGACTGCGCGAAGTGAAAGATTCACCGCAGCTGGAAATACAAGTTGATTGAGAGCGGTTCCTGAGATAGCTAACAGACCAGGACAATGCAATACCTCTTACACCGTATTTGTGAAGCTTCTTAAAAAGAATCGAGTGCTCAACACAATCAAAAGCTTTTGAAAGGTCAAGGAAAAGGCCCAGAGGAAATTGTTTGTTCTCCAAACCAAGACAGATAGAACGAACAAGCTGAAATAGGGCAGTGTTTACTGATCTGTTCTTCAAAAAACCGTGCTGTGAGTCACTGAACAGATTAAACTTGTCGAAGAAATTGACAATCCTAGCACTGACAATCTTCTCAATAAGCTTCGAAAAGGGACTGAGAAGACTAATTTGGTCGATAGTTGTTTAAGTCATCGAAATTTCCCTTTTTGAAAAGAGGCTTCACTATTGCGCTCTTCAAGGCATCGGGAAAAATACCATGTTTGAAAGAATTGTTAAACATAAACACCATTGGCTTTACTATAGCATCAACACACTTCTTTAGGATTATCGACGATAGATCGTCGATACCACAACTGTGGCTGGATCTCAGTCCACGAGCTGCGTTCAGCACTTCTGACTCAGTGCAATCAAAGCAATAGAAGGAATTGCTCAAAGGATTAATGATACAATTGAAATCAACAGTAGGCAAATTTTTTAACAGATTAGGAGCTGTGCTACAAAAATGGTCATTAAAATCATCAGCAAGCGCGTTAGAGTAATTGAGATTAGCGAGAATAAAGGACCAGGATGGGACTGACTTCCTTTGGTTCCGTTGGAAACAACTGTAATTTAGCCTCTAAGCTCTCTATTATTCATACCTTAAGAAAAATTATTAATCAAGCATAAACTTAGACTTTATGCAGAAAAGGTTAGCCCGAAAAGTGTTTGGTCCCACAACCTGGCGTCCGACCCTGAAGATTTTTCCTTTCTATTTCCATGAAGAAATTTTTAAATTCTGTTATAAACTTCTTATCGTCGTAATCAGAACATTATTTTTTTTAAATATATCCATCACGTCACACCACCAACCCATTAACGCCCAAGCTCAAAATTTGAAACTTTTGTATTTCAAAAAATAATAAATTTCAAGTATGAGAAGATTGGGGAAAATCCAGCTTATTTTTGAAAATTCATATGTAATTATTTTTGAAAAAAATTTTTTTTCATATAATCCTGAAGTACGGGTCAATTAAATTTTTTGAAAGATGCAGAAAAAAAAATTTTATCGCATTTGAAGAAGTCAAAATTTTTTTAAAATGACCCATATGATATCGATGGGCGTTAATGGATTTTAAAACCAATATCTTCAAACAAAGAAAAAAGAGAGAGGAACGTGTTAAAAACGAATTAAAAAATGGAGTTATTAATTTTTTTAGAATTACTCAATTTTTCTCCTTATCTTTTACTAACCCATTTTACAAAGTTTCCCAAATATGTCAAGAAACATCTTAAGAATTCAGTGTTCCAATTTCGTACTACTCTTTTGGAGCCCCATTTTTAGTTCTAAGCATTTAGGTTTCAATAATTTACAGTTGTTTAAATATGTTAAGACACAATTTAATCTAATTTAATCCAAAAGACTTAAGTTCAACTCGATGTTAAATAAATTAACACACAGACAATAAAAGAGCAAAAACCTCGTTTTTCAACAACTGTCAAAACTATTTTAAAAAGTTCCCAAAAACTTTCCTCTCTTTGCTTACTTTTATAGTAATATTGTAAAAAAATACAAAACGTTTTATTTATAAGTTTTTCCACAAAAGAAATTAAAACTTCGCGTTTCTAAAAATAATTCATATTTATAGATTTACAAGGGTCGTTTTAAATTATTGAAAATTTGCCAAGCTTTTCATTATTTTCTTAGGGTCATGGATAAAGATCAATATCATTTTTTTTTCAATAGACTTTTAGTATCTTGTCATGTTTAACCTGAATTTTTTCAAAGGCCTCGTTTAACATTTTTTTACAAAAACCGTGAGCGTGACTCCTTTTTGAAATCAAGTAATTCAATAAAACACAAGATAAACAGACGAAATAAAAATAAAAGCCTACTATTTAAACATTTTCAACATAATAGAATTACTAATTTACTTTTTTATAAGCAAATTATTTCGCTAAAATTTCTCAATTATAAGATTGATATGTTTATATCTTTTGAAATATTTTGATACGATTCCAACAAACGTAGTTTTAATGTTTTCGTGATTTTAAAATCACACAAAAGTGCCAAACCTTGCCTACCTTTTGGCATTGCCATTACATTAATTTGTTTACAAACATTTGCCTTTAAAGCCAAGGTGAACCAAAATCACCTTTTGAAAATTATCAAGTATAACCCAGATATTTTAAGATTTCACCTTCATCAAATTGATGGTCATCTGAAAATGTGCATGTTAACGTAACGAATATCCTGAAGAACATTTATCAAATGTCTCCCAAAATTTCGTCTATTCCTTTCTATTTTTTTGGTCACAGAAAAAGTCTCACATTGCCTTTAAACAGTGAAGATCAAATATCAAGTTAATCAAACTAAAAGTTAAAACTATAGAGAACCCTCTAGCTCCTAGTATTTTTCCAGCGACCAGATGCAGCTAAGCCACTCCCAAAAAAAGGCGCGGGATATTCGAATAGAACTTTTCTATTGGTCGAAATTTGAAAAAACAGTTTATAACAATCACACAAGAATTGACATGCGTCAACCTTATTTGACAGAAATTTGTGGGAAGTGGCTTAGCTGCATCTGGTGGCTGGACAGATATAAGCAGTAGTTGCTTACTAAAACAATTAAACCTAGGGTCCTATGCAGCCTCCTCTAACAAGTTGATATGCAAAGTTTCAACTGGCCATCACTTTGTATTGATAAAAAAAATAGTTATTTACGAACCGAGTGCGGGAAGACAATTTTCCCGCGTGAACGCAGTTTTGAAGCACGAGCGACGTAAGAGCACTATTTGGTCAACCAGGAAACACGGCTTTCCGGTCGACCACAAAGTGCGTTAAACGTCACTTTCGAAGCAGTGAGTACAAAAACTAATAAACTGGAGCATATGACGAATGTGATAAATATTTATTTAGCAAAAAATAAAAATAAGAAACCCTTGCAACTGTATTTCTTTGTTTCAGATAAGTAATTCTGGAGGAAAAACTCTCCTGCACTGTACAGCAGGAGTGAGCCGATCTGCAGCTCTTTGCATGGCCTACTTGATGAAACACCATCGATTTTCCCTTTTGGATGCATACAACTACGTTAAATTAAGAAGGCCCATAATTAGGCCCAATTGTGGATTTTTTAAACAATTAGTTGAATACGAACAAACATTATTCGATTCTAATACCATAAGTATGGTTTATAACAAAATGTTTAATTTAGAAATTCCCGATGTTTACAATTCCGAATACAGGGAAGTCAATTATTTTCGAAAAAAATCCAATGCTAGACAATAATTTAAAAAAATTAGAATTAAATTTAAAGACTTTTAACTTTTAGATATAAATAATGTGGACCAATAACTTTTTATACTAATTTATTAACTTGTATAGATTTAATTTCAATAAACAATAAGGTAAAACATTAAAATTTTAATTGTTATAATTTTTTCCCTAAATATAATTTGAATTTTTTACCCCTAAAAATTTATAAAAATTCTACGCTACTGATATAAAGTTAGTCTGGTTACAAACCATTTCAAGTTAGTTTGTGTTGAAGCATTTGTGTAGGAATCGTTTCGAAATTCTAACCTCACTTTATTTAAAAACTTATAAACGTTTTTACGTGTTTACAAATTATAAAGTCGAAATACAAGTAAGTAAATCAAAATTTAAATTAATAAAATTAATTTTAACCTAATTACCAGCAATGGAAACCCCAAAATGTATATTTAACAACGATGTAAATTACATGAAGAATTTAGTAGGAAAAACCGTCGATGTTACAACTATCGAAAACCTAAACCACACCGGACAAGTTTACGTTATTGATCCCGATTCAAAAACTTTAGTTTTAACATTTAAGAAAGGAGAACACACGCACATACTTATAATACCGCACAATTCCATCAAATCGTTTGAAATATCTCCGGTTGCCGTTTGTGAAGACTTATTGCTTAAGAAACCCAAAAAAATTTATGATTTCGAAGAATTAAATCTCAAGAAGAAGCGAATTAAAACTTGGTTAGAAAGGAATTTAATTAGTGTAGGTGAGGTAGACATGTCGTTGAAAATTGGAGAAAATATTATTATGGAACCTCCGTATAATGTCGAAAACATTATTTGTAATAATACCTTTGTTTTACATCATTTATTAAGTTTGATTGATAAAATGCCTGACGAGTTGAATGTAAAATATAGTGATGTGCAATTATAAATTTTAAATTGATTGAAAGTATGCGCTAATTAATAAATTATCTTTCTTATATTGATTTTATTAACATAAAAGTTGACATGGTATAATTATTATATAGATAAACTGTAAATACGTAGATATATAAAAACAACAACTTAAATTCAATGACCTAACGCTTTTTATAAGCTTTTACTAGCATTTTATATTAAATAACTTAATTTTAATTTTACCAAGCAGCAAAACTAAGATTTGTACCAGAATCTTTAGTTTTAGGAATATCTAGTTCGTTAGTATCGGTAGCAGTTGATTCTAATTGTTCTAACGTATCTAGAAAATGTTCAATTTTTTCTAGCAAATTAGTAGCTACGTTTGCGAACTCTTCCCACACTATAAATTCGGGTGTACCGTAAATTTCTAAGTCCTCCGAAGAGTCAGTGATACCAAACAATCTCTCTTCATCTGTATACAAAAACATTTAACAATTTTTAATTTTAAAAAATTAATGTATTTAATTGAGTATTTTTAAGGGTTGTTTAGTTATTGGTAGTGCTTAGAAGTGGAGAGTGAAAAGTTTCTTATGGAAACCTGGGTGAATTTGCAGAAAACTTACCTAAGTAGTCTGCCAAAATGGAAAGCAACTGTTGCATTTCTGAGTCACTAATCAGTTCGTATAAATCTATGCTATCGATGCAAATATTCCAAATTACTTGACAAATTAACATGCTAAGAGGCCAATCGTATTGACCATGTAAATTTAAGATATTAATCAATTTTTTGAGCCCACCGCCATTTTTAAAGAGCAAACGATTACGATTATCTGCCATTAAATTAACAAACACACCAACCGTCGTTTTCAATAAAATAACGTCATCTGAAAAAGATGTTTTGCGAGTCATAATATTGGATAAGAGGGTACTAAATAAGAAAAGTTCGACTAGTGAATATTCATGTCAATTCTTTCCATATTTTAGTAACCCCAATATCAAGGAAGAGACAAAGCTATTTTTACCATTATTTAAAACGCCAATTAATTTTGCGAATAAATCCTTTTCCACGACGTAATTTCTTGTAATTTTAGACCGTGACAAGTTGCCTAAAATTCTTATTGCTTCAGTCACGCAATCCCCATTTTTGCTACTCACATATTCAGAAATTGCTACAAAAATCAATTATTAGCAACCTACTTTTTACAAAAGTGCTAACATTTAACAAATTATAAAAGTTTAATTAAGGGTCGACAACCGGACAACAAAGTAAGAAAAACCGATGTCTAGCTTTCTAGGTATAAATAAATGGTAATTTAATGTTCATCCATTCCACTACATGCGAGTCGATATTACTTAGAACAAACCCTAATAAAAAAAACCTGTGGAATTTTGATTAAGTAGTTATGACTAACGTTGGGTTTTAAAATTGATGACAGTAATTTTTTTTAATTTAAAAAGGATATCAACCCCACTTGAGCAACTAATGAGATGGAATAACAAATACATGTAAATGGCTAAATGATAAGAATCAATGAAGCGCCAAATAGAGTTCTGACAAAGGTAGTACTGAGCTTTTGAACACTATGGACATAAAGGCAACTTTTAGAAAGAATTTGTATTGACAAGTAAAGGTGGGAAAAAATTGGAAAGATTTAGAAGGTCTAATTATGCAAAATATAACGTGAGCACATTATGGTAGAGCATCAATCTTAGTGATATTGTCACACAGAGAAAGTATGTGCCATTTAATAAATAGACAGAAGGAACTAAATATCCTAGTAAAACCTTGAGGTTCGCTCAAGGGGTCAAAAAAGGATTCGTGACATATGGTGGAGGCGCCGGGCAGATATTCGGTATCTAAACAGGGGTGGCACAATTTAACAATTTTTAGGACCCTTAAATTCAAATAGTTGTCGATCCCTTAATGTAATGAAATTATAAAAAACAAACCTTCCATTATATCAATCTGTTTGATATGAAAAATATCTTTATCAAAATCAGTAGAATAATAATATGACAAATTATTCAAAGTGCTCAAAACGGAGAGGGCTAATTCTTCATTTTTTTTAAATGGATTGCTAATCAATACTTTTAAAAATTCGTCGATTAATTGATTTCCATATTTTTCGTTCATCGCTTTTCCAATATCGGTATTTATGGACAAATTAGCCACAATTCGTATAATCTAAAAATAAAAGTTTTAATTCCCATTTATTCCGTCAAAATTTGTTTTACCTTGATCATAACGTCCTCACAATTACTATCGTTTTCGTTATTATTATCGATTTTTAAAGAACAACTTTTCAAATTGCGTTCCAAATAAATTTTCCATAAACTTATGATCGACTTAATGGAATTTTTTTCTTGATAAAACTAAAAAAAATAAACAAAGTTTATACGTTGGAAAATTCAACTTGACACTAAAGCTTTGAATAATTGAACAGCAATTAAAAATCAATTACCTTAATGCGTGAATTATCCAACTTTGCAAGCACATTTCCCAAAGTATATGCGAGTCGAACAATAATCTCTTCATTACCAGGGTATTTATCAAAAAGTACTACGAAAACTTTATAAATATTTTTATAATCGACAATTTTATGGCAAAAATCATCGTTGGACGAAACGGCACTAAAAATTTAAAAAATTTTAAAAACTACCCTACCATTGTTGAGGACTTTACCTTAAAATTCTCGAAATGTTACTAACGAGATCCAAATTGGAAGAAAACAAATCCAAAGTCTGACATAACTGATAAATTGTTTCAGAAGCATCGAATTCTTCATAAATAATTTCATCCGATACTAAATTACGCAAAGCTCCTGTTAACTGAAACAAGGCATGTTCCGTTTGTTCAGGAATTTGAATTTTTTCTTGCTTCTGTTAAGGGTAAATTCAATTAGAAAAAGTTTCTCCAAAGCAAAAGAGACTTAACGTACCGCGTTATTTATAATTTTAATATGAAGAACCATCAAAGGTAAAATTCCCAAGTTCATAATTCTTTTTAATAGTTTGGGATTCATCGTTAAAAATTTAACAGAGCCGTAGCCGTAGACGCAGGCTTCGCCGTCGTCCAACGGACTACAACGTCCGAGAGCGTCCACAAATAAATCTAGAAGAAATGGTGTTAGAGCTCAAACAAATATAGACCAAAATGGTCTCAGAACAAAAAACTGGATCTTCAGATAGACGTCTCTACATAGCAAGCACGTAACTACGGGAGGGTCAGGGTGGGCTCAGGCCCACGCAAAATTTTGCTGAGTCACCCTTGTGCCCAATAAGCGAAAATTCAGATATTTACAGCGTAATCTGGATTCCACACAAAATATTTCATCTTTCAAAAACTTTATGGGCTACATTTTATGTATTTGCCTCACCCAAAAACATTTGCGGCCACCAAGTGCCCACCTGATTTTAGGAAGCTAGTTACGTGCATGCTACCTAGAGCCCAAAACGAAGAACTCGAAGAACTCTTTGGAAGTCGTAGACTGGGAAAAAATACTAACAAACAAAACGAATATGCTGAGATAGATAGGGATTAGTGAATGGAGAGAGAGGTAAGAGGACAGGTGGGTAGGGTCAACACTCAACATCAAACAGATGAAAGTACAACTGACTGAAGCTCCGAAGATGATACCCAAAGCCCTTGCCTCCATACATTACTAAATTACATCTACTCTAACTTACCCAAAATATTTTTTTCTGAAAAAAGATAATCGTTGCTGTCACATTTAGCAACTTTAAAGATCAATTTACAAACTCCACTTAAATTATTTCCAGTAACTTTTAACTAAAACAATAAAATGAGCAATTATTTATCCAAAACGATCGAAGAAGAAGAACGTACGGCTAAAATTATCCTAGCAATGTTAAGTAAAAGCTTCTCATTGTGCGACTCTACAAATTTATAAAGACATTTGAGCGTGCGAATTTTCATTTTGGAATCTAAATTCGAATTTAAACAATTTCCCTTTTCCATGCAATCGTACAAGTCGTTTAACAAGTTCGTCACGATGGCATCGTTGTGTTTCCGTTTACTTTCTTCGTTTAACAGCTCTAAAACCTTGTCGATATTTTTTTCTTTTGCCAAATTAAGCGTTTCCGTAGGTTTACTTCCTTTATTAAAATAACCTGTTTTAACAAAGAGAGTTTCTGAATTTTCCACTATATGTTTATTTTCAAAAAGTTTGCTTAAATTATGCGGACCTAAAAGTAAACATTGGGACAAACTGTTTTGTTTTTGGGATGGACGTCCAAATGGAGAATTTAAGTCCAAAGAGTCGCTATAATCTGTTCGTTCTTGTGGAGAACTAAATGCGTTACGTTTATAATCGTCCTCAGCTGCTCCTTCAATTTCCTCAGGTACTACAATATCAAATTATAATAAATTTAAAAGCGTAGTGGAAGAACTTACGGTTGTCTAAAGAATATGTGCTTTTAAAAGAGGTCTTTTTTGGAAGAGTTTGTACTGATTCGAGAGAAGGCAATTTGATTTTATTTAAAGGGATGTTCTGTACGCCCAAATCGAAAATTTTATCTTCGCCAATATTTGGTATCGAGTTGGAGCGTTTGGTTTTTGAAACTTTTTTTGTTGGACACGCACTTTTGCTGCCATAATTTAAATTTGAAAATATATTTGATGTGTCGGTTTTAGAATTTGCCGTTGATGGTGGTGAGCATAAATCTGGTTGGGTTTGAAGGTATCGTAAGCTAAAAGCAATTTGACTTAAGGGAAGAATAATTTTTTTATAATATAAACCTGAAAGAACTTGGAGGACGATTGGATGCTTTTCGTCCAAATAAAAGTCGTTCTTTTTCTTTGGGTGTGAAAGGTCGTTGGGTTTGCAAGGGTTTGATAGATGTGGACGAGAAGCTACTATCTACGACGTGGGAATCTACAATAACGACATTTGAAGTTGCAAAAATTAAAAAAAGGGTTCCTTTTACCACGTATTGCAGCTCGAGCTTCATTAATAATATCCGCACTTGTTTTCCTTCTTGGAGGTTCGTAAAATGGTAACGCCATTTTATTTAAACTAAATTGTTTGTTTAAAGCAATGTTTACATATTTAACTATACAGAACTGGAAGTAAAACGCGTAGTGACTTTTAACGACAAACTAAACGTGTTTCAACTTACACGAACCTTTTACATCTACATTTTATTCGAAGAAATGAAAATATTGATTATTTTAGGAAAATAAGTAGAACCTAGACATGCAATGTACGACAAAATCAATTTTATACAAAAGTTATTACAGCAGAGGTCATTATAATTTAAGTAGAAACAAGAATAAAATCGATAAAATATATTTTATTTGTCAAATAGACAACTTCCAAGTGCCTACTTAAAATACCAATTGTAATGATTTTACCACGATTTGACACAAATACCTTGAAATACCTCTATTATTTTTAGGTCAACCTTCCCCAAACAAAATTAGATTACAAACAGGGTAGTAAACAAATTAAAAAAATAATTAGATTGGTATTTGCATTATTTATGTATAATATTGAATTAGAATAAGGAATGCCAAAAATAGAATATTAAATACAAAGTGCATCGTCAATATTTTATGGCTTTTGTAAACCAATCAAATATTGTGGACTTTGCATATTTCTTTGGCTACAGAGTTTTCCAGATAATTAATTGCACAAATATGAATAAAAGTGGAATTTTGGGAGTTTCCCCATCGGAAGGGTGGGGAGTTTTAGTATGATAATAAGGACTATAAGTACTAAACAATAGCAAAGATTTCAGTGTTTCTTCATCGTTCAAACTGATGTTGTTTCTAAAGTAGACTTTGTATCAAGATGCGATTAGCGGATATAAAACCTTTAAGAGTATTACCTTTATTTTCGTTCAAGAAAAAGTTTGAATTCTCAAAAATAAGCGAGTAATGACTAATTTTGGAAAAAAAACTACGTATTTCGATCTTTCTTAATAGTGTTAAACATTTTTTGGTGAAAACGTTAAATATTGTTAATTTTTATGACGACTTGTTAAAACATATACTATAAGCTTTCTACAAAATAAAATTTATGGCCTTAGATCTCTTCTTTATTAATTGAGAATCTTTTAAAAATAAAAAATTTTCTAAGAAAAATTTTTTTTTTAAATTATGAATTTCAAAGTACAATTTTTTTCAAAATAAAACTCGAAAAGAATTTTGCGTATTAGGACATTAAAGTATGCATCATGAAGATAGTAATCCTATATAGATTTGATATGTCTTCAATTACTTTGCGAAATTTTTAAATTTTAAGAAAAATTAGGTTATTTTACATTCATTATTTTTTTTCTCCATGATAAATTACTTAATATCAAAATATTGTGCATTTAAATTATAGCAGAAAATGTTCTCTTTAATCACATATTTTTTGTTTTCTCTAAGTCTGATTAGATAGGTAATGAGAAATTTGTAATAACGTAAAATAGAGCGCTCAGTATCACTTTGATCGCGCAACCCACTGCAATATGCACAAAATAGGTTAATTTTAAATAACATTTTTCTCAAAAACTATTGAATATTTTGAAAAATCGCAAAGAAGACTTTTTTTGTAGAATTTTCTCCTCTTTAATTTTTGACTCTTTATAATTTTTCGTTTACTACCTAGTTTTCGAGATAATTGCAAAAATATGATAAAAAGTGTAATTTTAAAAATTCTAACCCAATTTTAGGGGTGTTCCACCCCTCGGAAAGGTGGGGACTTTTAGTACAATAATAAGGGCTGCAAGTACTACACAATAGCGAAGGTTTCAGCTTTATACTAATTTGTCCCGGGTCTAATGCTAAATGCACTGTAGTAATCGACACTCAGATCGACTTTAAACAATTATCTTACCGCATTACCCCTTTTACCTGACCTCATTACCTCACATCATTACCTTACCTTATCTCACTTTCACTGAATGCACAAACACTTTGAAAAAAGTTAAAATGACTCACCAGGCTTCCATCATATCTGCTTACGCCCTACCTAGAGAAGAAAAAAAACAGTTAGTTCTCATAGAATAATTGTGAGGAGAGGTCAAAATATACCTTTAATCCTCGTATCCTTTCACTTTGAAAGCTCGTTCGCTCCTTCGCTGTCTGCTCCATAACCCAAGCTTGTCAATCACTAATAGTCCACAATCACTTTCACTAAGTTTTAATAGTTTTATGAATCACGATACCGTGTATTTATTAAAGAACACCTTCACTACTTTTTTTGCAAAAATTCCGAATAATGTTCCAAACTCTTTCAGATTAAACTTGAATGTGATGTTGGTTGGACCATTTTATGAATTCATGCGTTTCTCTTTTATATCGACTGTATGAGCTTTCTGTTCCTATAAAAGACAAAAACCTAATTAATGATCTGGTTTAAGACTTTTAATAATAATTATTAGCTACGACAAGATGTACAATTTGGTTGTATTTATAAATAATTCTGTTTTGCCAACATTCCGACGCATAGCTTACGATGAAAATCCTTCAGTAGCATGTCCCATGTCGATTGTTATTAGAGCCCGAATTCTAAACTTGTTGCTTATGGCTTTAAATCATAAGCAAAACAGATTCCTTTTGGATCTTTACGTTTCTGAAAAATTTAAGTGATTTAAGCCAATACTGATAAGGCTAATTTTGCTTTTCTTGAATATTTTGCTTAATAGTTAAAAGGCGTTTACGTGCTTTTTTGAGCTTTTCTTTCAAAGTTTTGTGATTTTTAAATTAATTTTCTTTTAAATTTTGAATAATTTGAAAAAATTTGGATAATTCGTGTTTTTTTCAGTGTTTTAAATTTCTAGTCCACCCCCCCCCCCCGCACATCTATCCAGGGCTTCTATTATATCGGTTTTGAGGTAGAGAGAAAATTTTCGGTTTAGAAATTCGCTTACAACAGACTACAATCTTTTTCAATGAATCATTTATACATATAATTTTATAAGATAGTTAATTTTCTTTCAAAATGATAAATTCAAATTCAATCAGCTTAGGTGAATTTTTTTGTGAGTAATACGTAGTACTAAATTTTGATTTAAGTTTTTGCACTATTTTTAAGTTTCGATAACCAAGTTTGAAATAAATCTTTAAACTTTTAATTAAAACATCCTGAGAGAGGTCTAAAAGTTTAGAACGGCCTTAATAACTTCTAAACGACTTGACCAAATGTAATGAAATTTGGAGGAAGTAAATAACGTAATTTTTCCTATTTTTTGACGGTGTTTAAAAAATTTTATCACTTTTAAATCTTTGGAGTAATGGCATCGGGATCAATTTTTTAAATAGCGAGATGGGCATTTTTTGGTATTTTCTGAAACATTATGTTATTCTGATTCCTGACATGTGCTACAAATAGGGATTTCGAATAAAAAAAATATATTTCTTGCATTTTCGATAACAATGAATAAGGAAATTTTTACAGAAAGTTTTCAAAACGCACTTTTAAGAAGAAGAAAACTGTTAGGGCAGTTTGACATGAACTAACTATTTAGTAACTGTTAGTTACTAAGTTGGTTACTAAATGAACTCAAGGAGCAAAAACACGGGAATCTAAGCTTTAACGTCAACGTCAAAATTTATCCGCCCATTTTGACGTTGACGTTAAAGCTTAGATTCCCGTGTTTTTGCTCCTTGAGTTCATTTAGTAACCAACTTAGTAACTAACAGTTACTAAATAGTTAGTTCATGTAAAACTGCCCTTAGCGAAGAAAAACAACTCACAAATTTACTTTTGTGAACGTAGAACTAACGAAATATTCCTCTAATAAAAAGTCGATCATTTTACTACAGTCGCATTTACATTTACAAATCAATTGGATTTATCAAAAAATATTTTTTTCAAAAATCTAGATAATGCTGGTATTTGACTGTCAAAATTCTTTGACAAAATTCTTTTTTAAAAGCTTTAATTTAAAATATTTTACAGTGTAATTGGGTACATTTTATAAAACACACTGTATAATAAGGTAAATTTTATAAAATGTACCCTATTTCGCTGTAAAATACTCTATAAAATAGCTTTTAAAAAAGAACTTTGTCAAAGACCTTTGGCAGTCTAATACCAGCCTAAGAAGCAGGAAATTTTATATATGTATTTGTAAAAGTTTTGTCTTTACGCAAAAGTCGCTGTTAATTGCATAACCCCATGAGATATATTTTTAAAAATTTTTTTAAAATCATTATTCTATCTTTACAATTTAGGACTAGGGACAATAAAAAATGACTCACATTATCTGATTTTCAATCACTTACATACTATTAATCAACCAGAATTAACAAAACAAAAAACTAACCTTATTTAAACCATAAAATCGGTACAGCCTAAATGTCTTGATCAAAGAAGTACCAAAAGGGCACAAAATACCACGAAACACTCTGTTAGTTAACGGTACTTAACCACATGAAAGTTGCAAATGAATTGAAAAGAAATAAATTTTATAAAATACGAGATAATCAAAATTTAATCACACACCTGCAAACTCGCCGAAACGCGCAAAAATATCTTATCACAATAAACCGAACATACAAATTTATTGTTAAAAGTGAAAACTGTTTTAAAAATTATTATCAATAATTATATTTTAATTTAAACATAAAATTTTCCAAAGCGCGTTCAAAATTTGAACGTTTGAAAGTTTGAACGCCCTAAAAAGGTAATACAGAGTGGAGTGGACAAACGAAAACCTTTATGCAAACATTATTTACACCAGTGGAGAAAATACGAATTAAGAAGGCTTTTCAGATTTTTGATATCTCCAAAAATAATGCCATTAGACCCAAAATTTAAAAAAAGCACTTTCTGAAGAGGGTAAAATTGGTTTTGATCCTAGTTAGCTTAGAAAGCTCATCATATATACAGGGGTGTCAGATTTTAACCCTTGCCTGAATAGATTTTTGGCTTGAAAAAAATGTAAATAAAATTTTGAACCGCCCGCTGTTTTAAAGAGAAAACCTATTAAGCTTGAAGCTTTTTGCAGAACCATAAAAATTGTACATTTTTAGTTTTGTCTTTACATGAACGTCACTGTTAATTACTTAAAGCCTTGAGTCATGTTCTTACAAATCGTTTTACCATTATTAAAGGGGCAATAAAAATGACTCACAACAAAACAACAACAAAAGGGCACAAAATACAACATAAAACTCTGTTAACTGTATATACTTGACCAAATCAAACTTGCAAATGAATTGGAAATAAATTTTAAAAAACAACGGATGTGGCCATACGAGGAACTTTTTCCTGTTGTCTTTTTTTTGTGCATTTCTTTAAAAGTTTATCTATAATTTAAGTTAAGTTTAAGTCTATAATTTTCTAATTAAATTTTAATAAAAAAAAATAAAATTAGAATATTTGACGGACAAGAAAAAGTTCTTCGTATGGCCAAATTCGTTGTTTATTATTAAATTTATATTTCCGTCGATCAATTGTTAATGCATGTCATTAACCAACAAGAAATTGATCATTAATAGCCCCTATTAATGATCAATTTTCTATTAACGATCAATTATGGTATAGGCAACCAAATCACACCAATATTGCATTGAAATTGTGACATTTGTTGTCATTTTTGTTTTCAGTGGTACCTTTGATTGTAGATTATTATTGAAAACTTGACTTTTTGTCGTAAAATAAACTTAGATTTTCTCCAATTTAATGAGAGGCGATCGATGGAAAAATTTAGTAATCAACTCTTGTGTTAATTGCCGATTAATAATCTCAACAATTAACGCGCTCGCTACTCTCGCGCGTTAAATTGTCTCGATTATTAATCGGTCTTATTAACGCACTAGTTGATTAAATAACTAATTTATGTTAATATTAAAAAAAATTTCTAAAAAAATGCCAAAAAATTTTTTTTTTTAAATAGCTTCCGTAAAGCATGGAATCTGGGACCTTTAATTTTTAGGTATTAACTGTCTATCTAATTTCTAAGAAAGGAGCCTTGACAACCGTTGCCTATAAGAGAAAATGCGACGGAAATGCGCCATTTATGGCGTCGACTTTACATTATCATTGGTTGTCATATTTCCTTATAAGTGGGAGTATAGCAACCATTTCTATTGAGAAATTGACCAGAAATCGCTATATTTTTAGACAACCTTTGCATTCACATACGATTACCTGGTACGCTCTTTCCTGGTAGAGTAACGGCTATTTATTCAATGAATTTCTACTTTTCTATTTACTTTCAATGAATTTTCTTGTTTGCCCTATGTGCCCAAAAAAGTAATACAGTGGGGTAGTAAATTTGCGTGTATTAAAGGATAATAGGAAAACCTGTATGTAAAAATTTTGCAGATCATTTAAAGTGGATAAAAATTGCTTTGATAAGGCCTTTTTAGATTTTTGTTATCTCTTAAAATAGTTACGCCCCTGAACAATGTTAATTTTTCTGAACGGAATTTGAATGGCCTTATAATTCTGCCCAACTTTGCTAATTTTACCGAATCTGTATCTCTTCTAATAACAAAATTACCCATGTAACGTGGTGAGATTATTGTCACCCTGTATACAAGGGTGGTGACCGGACAACTCGGTCATACAGATTTAACATGTAAAATCATACTTTGGTAATTTCCTACTTCCCAATTTATTTTAGAAAAAAACTCTTTCAATAAAAGTTTTAGAGCATAAAATTCTGCATCTAAATCAATTAAGAAAACTAATTTTAGAAGCATTATAACACCGTAAACGTAATTTGAAAATTTCGAAAATTAGCGGAAATAGCCATTGCCTTGAAACGCAAAATAAATAAAAATTGTCAAATGTTTTAAGCTTTTTCTGTCAAAATAATTTTGTATTATATTTAATTATTGAATTTATTTAATAATAAATAATATTTAGAAAAACAACCCCCTAAAATTACATTTTATTTTTAGTTTTAGTTAATTTAATTACCCTCAAAAATAGTTTTGAATGATTAAACGTCAAATATTTGATAATTTTTATTTGAAGTATTTCATGGTAATCGCTATTTCTACTAATTTTCGAAATTTTCAACTTAAATTTTTGGCGTTATAAAGCATCCAAAATTAATTTTGTTTATCCATTTAGATGCAGAATTTTATGCTCTAAAACTTTTATTTGAAGATTATGTTTCTAAAATAAATTGGGAAGCAGGACATTAACAAAGTATGATTTTAATGTTAAATCTATATGACCGAGAGGTCCGGTCACCACCCTGTATACGTATATTCAGAAAGCTAATTTTACAAGCTTTCAAATTTTTGAAATAATTTGGCTTTTTATCTCTCCAAAAAATAAAGATCAATATTAATAACCCAAAAAAACGGACGGAAGAAGTTTCTCGTATGGCCACATCCGTTGTTTTGCAAAATAAATAAATTAATTAGGTACATGATTAATTAGTAGGGGCTGGAGGCCCCTAAGAATGCAAGACCTATGCCTAAAGATGACACTGCTGATAAAAAACTGAAACATTCAAATAAATAATTGGAACAGTCAATTTAAATTTTTGTATAATTGTTTCTAACTTATTTTCTAGCTCGGTTTGCTCATTATATGTAATAACAGTCTTGAAAGTCTCAAAATGGGGGCGAAATGTCGACTAAATAATAACAATTTAAAGTTTTATTAACACACTTGACCAAACTTACTAAAATTACAAAAACTTAATTATAAAAAATTTAAGTGATTGATATAATAAATAAATAAACAAATAATAATTTAAATTGTTTCCTCGCTTATCTTTTGGTGGAACATTATTAAATAATTAATAAACTTCAAAAAAATTTTTAAAAAAGCAATTTTAAGAAACTAAATGTTTTTAATTTCATAAAATTTCCTTTTTAAAAATTTTTTTAAAGTTTATTAATTAATAAATAATAAATTTTCGTATTTTAACATATTTGAATTTCGCGGGCCCGAGTATAAACCTTTTATCCGAGTTTTAAACCTATAGATAAGTTCAACTCATTTAGTTCAACTTTTTACATGGCAGATGACAGTCAATGGCAGTTATAACCTTGGAGTGTTGTAACCTTGGCATACAATAAGCATAAAAAAAGATTATTCTTAAGTGTTTAGTACCAGTACGTAATTATTTAGCAATATTTTAAAATTTGTTAAGCTTATTAATTAGGGTTCAGTGGTAATTCTATTAAATTGTCTTTGCCATCCACGCCATAATAAATTGTACATTTGGACAGGTGTCTGGATTCCCTAATACCCATCACACATACCCATTAGTAGAGGGCATTGACATATTGTGGACATATTTTATGCTGTTTGTGCTGTTTGTAGTGTTCAAGTGCTGGCAATAAATAAATGAAGTTGGACATTTCTTATAAAAAACAACAAATAAAAATGGAAATGAAGATCGAAGAAGAACAATCTCAAGATTCTAACGAGAATTTCAATAGCTCGGACAGTTTTAGTAAGTAACGATTCAGTGTTTGTTGTGGTTATGATTCTAAAAAAAATATTACAGATGATGCTGTAAAAGAAGAACCTTTTGATGATTACGTTTCGGATGTCGGTAAGAATATATTTTTGATTTTCTAATACAATTGATCCTGTATGTGTATAAAATTTTCAAGGTTCAATTAAAATAGAAGAACATAATTTAGAGGAATTCATTCAGGAAAACATTAAAATGGAAGAGGACGAAATAATAGAAAATAGTTTAAAACTGAACGAAGTACCCAACTCTGACAAATGCAATTTGAAGTGTTCTAAAAAAGCAAATTTAATTGCCCATGTGACTTACACTAATAAAAAACAGTTTAAATGTAGTATGTGTGAATATGCAAGCGTGCAAGAAACTGACTTACAGAGGCATCAATTATTACAAACAGACGAAGCATCTGTTCAGTGTTACAATTGTGAGTACAGATCTTTAAAAGAGTCAAATTTGAGGTTGCACATGTTAACGCATAAAAGTGATAAATCGCAGCAATACGAATATAAATATTCAAAAAAATATAACTTAAAGAAACATATGATGACACATACCGGTGAAAAATCATATCAATGTGCTAGTTGCGAATATAAATGTTCAGTAAAACGAAACTTACAGCTACATATGATGACACATACAGGTGAAAAACCATATCAATGTTCTATATGCGAATTTAAAAGTAAAAGAAAACATTGCTTAAAGAACCATATGATGACACATACCGGTGAAAAACCACATCGATGTTCTATATGCGAATATAAATGTTCAGAAAAACAAAGCTTACAGCTACATACGATGACACATACAGGTGAAAAACCATATCAATGTTCTATATGCGAATTTAAATGTTCAAGAAAACAAAGCTTAAAGAAACATATGATGACACATACCGGTGAAAAACCATATCAATGTGCTATATGCGATTATAAAAGTTCAGGAAAACGAAACTTAAAGCGACATATGATGACACATACCGGTGAAAAATTATATCAATGTGCTAGTTGCGAATATAAATGTTCAGTAAAACCAAGCTTAAAGCTACATATGATGACACATACAGGTGAAAAACCATATCAATGTTCTGTATGTGAATATAAATTTTCAGTAAAACAAAGCTTAAAGCTACATATGATGACACATACCGGTGAAAAACCATATCAATGTTATATATGCGATTATAAATCTTCAGGAAAACGATACTTGAAGCGACATATAATGACACATACAGGTGAAAAACCATATCAATGTGCTATATGCGATTATAAGTGTTCACTAAAACAAAGCTTGAATAGACACATGAAGATGAAGATACATACAGGTGAAAAAAAATAACAATGTGCTATATGCGATTATAAATGTTCAGAATCATGAAACTTAAGAACACACATCGTCGATCTAAGATGCAAAAGTCGCAATGTATAACTTTTGAAGGAGAACCAAAAAACATAACTGGCAGATAGTAAATTACAAATAGTGAATGTTTTTTGCCATGTTTGATATTGTAACTTATTTATGCATGATATTATCACTTTTAAGCTAAAAACAACGGATGTGGCCATACGAGGAACTTTTTCCGTCCATCAAATCTTGTAATTTTGTATTTATTTTTTATTAAAATTTCGTTTAACATCATCTATGCAACTTTAGTGCACAAAAGAAACGTTTGGGTATAGAAGTTGGGCATGAAAACAGTTGCTCGTATGGCCATATCCGTTGTTTTTAGTACTTCCTCTGTCCCAAATTATGGTATACATTTCTTTAAAAATTCTTAATTATTGAAATTTAAAGGAGTTTGTGTTTTAATCATTCTATGTTGATGAAAACAATTTATTCTTAATAATTGTATTGGTGAATGTGCCAAAAAATAAATTTGCCTATTCTTCTTATTAGTTGAAAAAACAACGTATGTGGCCATACGAGGAACTTTTTCCGCCCGTTAAATCTTGTAGTTTGGTATTATTTTTTATTAAAATTTAATTTAATATCTTATAAATAAAATACAGGGTGAATCAGAGCACCCGTATCAGGCGTTTTTCTCAAAAACGATTAGTCGTAGAGAGTCGAGTCAAAAATTTTAATTACAAAAGCCGTAATAAAGAATGAAATGGTGGTATTGTTATTCCGCGAAAAATCGGCACGCCGAAGATATTGTCTCTAAATGTGAAGAACTCCAGAATTTTAAATGGCAAGATAGATCGAAAGTGGTATCAATGAAAAGATCTTTAAAAACCAAGCAAGTTTTGTAGAGAAAAATTTTTGATTACTGCCATTCCAAATTCTGGTTCGTGAATTTCTGAGAAAAACTTTTTGGCATTCCGACCTCTCTGCAGAATAAAAATATTACCATTCCATTCAATAATAAGGCTTTTGTGATACAATTTTGTATCCCAACTCTCTAGAACCATCTAATCGATTTTGAAGAAAAAGCTAAGATCGATAAGATGGCCGAACTTCAGAATTTGGAATGGCAGTAATCAAAAAATTATGGAATGGACGTATCTGTTGTTTTAGTATTAAATTTATTTATTATTATTTTATATTAGAAAATTTGAACCAAAATGCAAATTTTAGTCTTTGTTCTCAATATTTTTGGACCCAATTTGCAATATGGATTTGTTACTATATCAGCTACAACTTCCTAAAGTTTCATACTGTAATATTAATTATTACTCGAGTTCTCTATAAAAAAACTACGACTCACTAATGACGGCAGTTTTGATTTTTTTTAGGGTTCGGAAATTAATATAGATAATTTTTAACCCAGGTAGTTTTAAAGAGAGATTCATTACAAACAAAAGAAAAAATTTTTGGTCCCGATCCGCCCTATACAAGCGAAGTTATTCATTGGATTGATATAAATATCCAATTTCAGGTTTTCATTTTTATTATAAAAACAATTAGAGAATATTGAAGTTTTGACATTCAAAAAATCATAACTCCGAATCTGCATCATACAAGTCTTTAAAAATTAAGAGTTAGATAGAGAATAACATTGTCTATAACATCTCCAAATCTGTATAAATCGGCCGGAGCAGTTTTCGAGAAAATCCATTTCAAAATTTCGACCTACTTTGGCCCCTTAAAGTTAGGCAATTTTGAAACATTTTTAAAAATCGACTAATTTAGGACGAAAGCCCTATATTTTGGCTGTACAATGCCGTTTCGAAATTTTTATAATAATAATTACCGGCCAAGTTATAAGGGAAAAACAAATTTACATAAATTTGTTATAGAATTTCTAGACGTTTTGAGTCCCCTTGTTTCCAAATATGCAAAAACAAAATTTCGATTTTTTGAACTAAAATGTCTACTTATGTCTAACTCGGTGGAGCAAAAGATTTTGATAAAATTTTCAAATTCAAAAAATTTAATTCTTTTTTGCATTTTTGGAATCAAGGGGACTCGAAAAGTGCAATAAAAAATTTTTTAAATTTTTTTGTCGATTTATATAACTTTTTTTTGAAAATATTTGCATTAAAGAGTGGCAAAATGACCCAAACATTTTTTGTTTATTTTTTTTCTGAGAAGTAGTCTAAACGCCAGTTGATTCAATATAAAACCGTAATTTTCTCTCAAATGTTTATACCCGCAATAAATAAAATACCAAATGATGAAAAAATCCTATGTATTTTAAATACAAAACTTCTTCGCGTTACAGAGAACGAGAGAACCTTTAACGATGTCCTAGAAAGTTAAAACCGGGTTTAAAATTTTAATTTATTTTTTTACAATAAAGTTAGGGGGCGGCAAAAATAAAATTCCGAAAAGAGGTAAATAAGAAACCGCCCTAATATGTATTCAGAAATTTGGCTTTTTATCTCTTCAAAAAATAAAAATTAATATTAATAACCCCCAAAAAACGGACGGAAAAAGGTCCTCGTATGACCACATCCGTTGTTTTGCAAAATAAATTAATTAATTAGGTATTGCACGAATCTGGAGAGAAAACGTATCTAAGGAATGCGGGTTCTGTCTATTACAATTAAATAGCGGAACTCACAATTTGTATTACGTTTCTTGATTTTACATACATATTAATTGTGCTGCTTTATTAATGCAGTTACACAAATAAAATATAAAGATAACGTCGCGACGTTATAATGACGACTGGTTTTTACGATTGCACTTTACCGTCTACTTCATTGGCGTTACTAAGAATTCAATTTAATAAAAAATAATTACTTAAGGCCGCGCTGCAAAAGTGGAGGGGGAGACATTTTTGACATAGCGTGTATTTTTACCACTTTAAGTTGAAGGAAAAAACTATAGATGGTGCCAACATACTGTCAAAATAATTATTTTAATTACCAATGTCAACCAATCTCAAACTAAAAAAAACAAGAAACAGTACTTAAAAGTAGAACATTACAACATCGTTTTGGACGGTTTTCGATGCTGTATTGAGTATATTGTAAACGCAAAATAGAAAAAAGTTTTTACAGGGTTAAAAATGAACAGTTAAAAATTTATACCTGGAACTTTAAAATTTTGCTTGGGCCATCTAAAACGCAATGCCTGAACTATTGTCGAAAGATTTGGTTGAAAAGACCGCTAAGGACATATTTTGATTCAGTATTTTGTTGCGTGTTTCGTTTAATTAGCGATGGAATCACTTAAAAATTAGGTATTGTTCTTATAACGATCTCCACCAGGAGATAACGGAATTTCCGTTATTTGAAAGTTTCTTGTTTTCAAAAATTAATTTAACCTATTTATTTATAATATAAAGCAATGAAAATTGTTCATCTCCTTCATTGATCTTTCCTTATTAAAATTTCAAAAAAATTAAGTTCATATAACGTTTAGTTTTTAAATCCCGCAACAAAAACTAAAGGCTAACGTTATTTTAACTCCAACTTTTGCCGCTTTGTCAGCGCGGCCTTAAGATAGCAGTAAAAATCAAACTCACGGCGCCTATGGTTTCCATAGAGATAATAGCCCCGCTCCCTTTCCCCTAACGCATTCTTTGCAGACTCGTACCACCTCGTACAATACATGATTATGACCGAGCCAACTTAAGTTGAATCCACCACGTGACCAAACCTGCGCGAGGCGTGGCTTCAGAACCCATTGGCGGAGCTAGCTATTTCTTCTGTCAAAAAAATTATTTTTAAAAGTTGTCAAAATTTAAAATAATTACTTAATTTAAATTTTTATTTGAAGTACCGTAAAACGGTACAAACGTGCATTGTTAAATTTAAGTGCTAAACACAACATTTCATTTTGAATAATGTAAGTTTTATTTTTAGTTAAACATATGGTTTATTATCTGTCCAGACCATAAAAATTTAATAAAAAATAAAATTGTTTAAATTAATTATTAACAAATTTCTTTTTTGGGTAACATTGCTCCGAATATGGGTATACTATGCTCCACCTTTATGTTCGTATGAAACGATCTTAATTAACAGAATATAAAATTTTGAAAAGAAAAAAAATTAATGTTGAAGCGGGTAAAAGCATAGGACCTGACGTCCTATATGATAATGATGCACATAATGAGGAAAATCATAAGATAGAGAAACGACTGAATCGAAAGAAGAAATTGAATTAGTCAGTAGTGTATGTTCAGATTTTTAAGAGTTCTTGTTCTGTTAATAATTGTTTATGTGAGTTTTATAATTTGTTTTTTTTAATTAAATAGACGTATAGTATACAGAACGTTTTATATTTAAAATTTTATGCTCCTACATATATAATTTTAAGGTGAAACTTTGATAATTTGTTGACCGGTGCAAAGTATCCTCCTCCTATGAGGATACGATACATTGCTCCAATTGTTATTAAAAAATATAAACAACACTAACCTATTATTTACTAAAAATGAAGAAGTTTGGGCATTATTCCAGACGTTACCACCAAAAAAAATCCATATTTTAAATATCTAATGAAATTACACAATTCCCTAAATTTAAAAAAAAATTGAGCAAAGCAGGTAACCTCGTTTTACCCTACTATTAATAATTAATTACTGGTTTAATACTTTGTGAATGAGATCGTCACATTATTAAAATGCTTGTACAATAATTATTTTGCTTCAACAAAAGTAATGTAATAATTATTATACGACGGCACTGTCTAAGTTCGTTCCTAAGCAACAACCGCACTAATCTACTGCGCAACTTTAACGGTCATCACGTGGTGGATTCACCTTACGTTGGGTTCCCTCTAGTTGATTAGATAAGACCAGGCGCGCAACCACGGCTATGGTTTTCGGGTTAACCCCCCCCCCAGAATTCGCGTCTAAATAAACAAAAAAAATCGAAAAGTATCATACGTATATTTTGTTAAAAATAATAACTGCATTCATAACTTTTATTTCTAAAAATTACTAAAGAATGATCAGATTTCAACTTACAAATTGCTCTAGACCACCTAATTAAATACAGGAAGTCTATAAAGCAAAAGAGCCGCTTGATATGAATCTGCGAAAACCTTATCTCGAGCTCGCCTGTACCAAGAAGAAACTTAAGTAAGTAGATTAGATAGTACTTAGTTTAGTTTCCTCGCTTATCTTTTGGTGGAACATTATTAAATAATTAATAAACTTCAAAAAAATTTTTTAAAAAGCAATTTTAAGAAACTAAAATGTTTTTAATTTCTTAAAATTTCTTTTTTAAAATTTTATTTGAAGTTTATTAATTAATAAATAATAAATTTTCGTATACTAACATATTTGAATTTCGCGGGCTTTAGCCCGAGTATAAACCTCTTATCCGAGTTTTAAACCTATAGCTAAGTTCAGCTCTTTTAGTTCGACTGGATCCTGCCGAACCGCTGAAAACAATGCTCAACGTGTGCTCCGTGTGCTCAACTTTTTAACATGGCGGTTACACTTTACTTTAAAGCACTTTAAAGTGTTGTAGTTCTTAGCATCACTAAAAAAAGATTATTCTTAAGTGTTTAGTACGTAATTATTTAGCAATATTTTAAAATTTGTTAAGCTTATTAATTAGGGTTCAGTGGTAATTCTATTAAATTGTCTTTGCCATCCACGCCATAATAAATTGTACATTTGGACAGGTGTCTGGATTCCCTAATACCCATTAGTAGAGTGCATTCACATTTTTTATATTAATTTGTGCTGTTTGTAGTTTTCAAGTGCTGGCAATAAATAAATGAAGTTGGACATTTCTTATAAAAAACAACAAATAAAAAATGAAGATCGACGAAGCACAGTCTCAAGATTCTAACGAGAATTTCGATAGCTCGGACAGTTTTAGTAAGTAACGATTCAGTGTTTGTTGTGGTTATAATTCTAAAAAAAATATTACAGATGACGCTGTAGAAGAAGAACCTTTTGATGATTACTTTTCGGATATCGGTAAGAATATATTTTTGATTTCCTAATACAGTTGATCCTGTATGTGTATAAAATTTTCAAGGTTCAATTAAAATAGAAGAACATAATTTAGAGCAATTCATTCAGGAAAACATTAAAATAGAAGATGACAAAATAAAAGAAAGTAGTGAAAAACTGAACGAAGTATCCAACTCTGATAAATGCAATTTGAAGTGTTCTAAAAGAGCAAATTTAATTGCCCATGTAACTCTCACTAGGATCAAACTGTTCAAATGCAGTAAGTGTCTATATGCATGCATGCAAGAAACTGACTTACAGAGGCATCAATTATTACATACAGACGAAGCATCTTTTCAGTGTTACAATTGTGAGTACAAATCTTTAAAAAAGTCAAATTTGAGGTTGCACATGTTAACGCATAAAAGTGAGAAATCGCAGCAATACGAATATAAATATTCAAAAAAATATAACTTAAAGAAACATATGATGACACATACTGGTGAAAAATCATATCAATGTTCTAGTTGCGAATATAAATGTTCAATAAAACATAGCTTAAAGAGGCATATGATGACACATACCGGTGAAAAACCATATCAATGTTCTAGTTGCGAATATAAATGTTCAATAAAACATAGCTTAAAGAAGCATATGATGACACATACCGGTGAAAAACCATATCAATGTTCTATATGCGAATATAAATGTTCAGTAAAACAAACGTTAAAGAAACACGTGATGACACATACCGGTGAAAAATCATATCATTGTGCTTGTTGCGAATATAAATGTTTAGAAAAACAAAGCTTAAAACGACATATGATGAGACATACAGGTGAAAAACCATATCAATGTTCTATATGCGAATATAAATGTTCAGAAAAACGAAGCTTAAAGCAACACATCATGATGACACATACCGGTGAAAAACCACATCTATGTTCTATATGCGAATATAAATGTTCAGACAAACGAAGCTTAAAGCGCCACATGATGACACATGAAAAACCTTATCAATGTTTTATATGCGAATATAATTGTTCATTTAAAAATACCTTAAAGCAACATATAATGACACATACAGGTGAAAAACCACATCAATGTTCTATATGCAAACATAATTGTTCAAGAAAAGTAGACTTAAATAAACACATGCTGACACATACCGGTGAAAAACCATATCAATGTTCTATATGCGAATATAAATGTTCATTAACACAAAGCTTAAAGAAGCATATGATGACACATACCGGTGAAAAACCATATCAATGTTCTATATGCGAATATAAATGTTCATTTAAACAAACGTTAAAGAAACACGTGATGACACATACCGGTGAAAAATCATATCAATGTGCTTGTTGCGAATATAAATGTTTAGAAAAACACAATTTAAAGCGACATATGATGAGACATACAGGTGAAAAACCATATCAATGTTCTGTATGTGAATATAAATGTTCAGTAAAACAAAGCTTAAAGCTACATATGATGACACATACCGGTGAAAAACCATATCAATGTTATATATGCGATTATAAATCTTCAGGAAAACGATACTTGAAGCAACATATAATGACACATACAGGTGAAAAACCATATCAATGTGGTATATGCGATTATAAGTGTTCACTAAAACAAAGCTTGAATAGACACATGAAGATGAAGATACATACAGGTGAAAAAAAATAACAATGTGCTATATGCGAATATAAATGTTCAGTAAAACGAAGCTTAAAGCAACACATGATGAGACATACCGGTGAAAAATCACATCGATGTTCTATATGCGAATTTAAATGTTCAGTAAAACAACGCTTAAAGCAACATATAATGACACATTATGCAGGTGAAAAAACACATCAATGTTCTATATGCAAATATAAATGTTCAAGAAAACACACATTAAATAGACACATGAAGATACATACAGGTGTAAAAAAATAACAATGTGATATATGGGATTATAAATGTTCAGAAAAAGGAAACTTAAGAACACACATCGTCCATCTAAGATGCAAAAGTTGCAATGTATAACTTTTGAACGAGAACCAAAAAACATAACTGGCTGATAGCAAATTAAAATTAGTGAATGTTTTTTGCCATGCCTGATATTGTAACTTATTTATGCATGATATTATCTAAATATGTAATTACCTTTTATGATTTAATTACTTAAAAGACAATTTGTCATTTGACCTTGTTACCTATTTATGTTTTTGTAACATCATAAAATTAATTTTTAATTAGTTAAATTTATTTATTCAAGTAAATTTTTTATAGTGCGAAACGTCAATAATAAATAGGTAAATAGAATGCGGTACAAATAACAATTTTTTACCTTTTACATACTTTGTGTTTACGACGTTTGTGCTATATTATCATGTTTTGTATTAAAAGCGTTATAAAATTAATAATCAGAATTTTTCATTTAATTAATTAGTTTTTAAAAATGTAAATTATAACGGTAGGTACACGAGGGTTGAGAATCTACTGCAGTTAACCTGAACTGATGCCAATTGTCGCGGTCAGGGTGCAAGTATGTCAAACGAAGTTAAAAATAATTATAAATTGTTCAATAAATTAATTAAGAGATAGAAAACATGGCGTTTCCAGCAGAGAGTCTCCACTAGGTATACGGAGCTTTATAAAAAGTTTAGTTTACAATCCCTACCAGAGTCAAGGTGCAAGTATGTCATACGACGTTGAAAAAATTATAAAGTGTTTAATAAATTATTACGATGTGTAGAAAGCAACGTGCATCCAGCAGAGACCATCGAGTCTCTACTAGGTATACGGAGCTGTAGATAAAGTTTACCTTACAAACCGTGCTCGAGCTAAAATATGGAATTGAATAGTAATCAAAAATGCAAAAATTATTTGTTAAATATGGGATAAGGTTAAGGGTTGAGAGCAGAGCTGGATTGACCCGGCGGGCTATCGGAAATTTCCCGGTGGCCCTTGATGTGACAATGAAAAAAAAATATTGTAAAAATTAAGAAACCTAAAAACATGAACCTGGACTATCAAATTTCCCGGTACTAATTTTATTCCCAGTTCAGCCCTGGTTGAGACGTTGAGAGTCTACCGAAGTTAACGTAAACTGTGGTCCATTGTCGGGGCTAGGGTGCCAATATGTCATACAAAGTTGAAAAAAATTATCGATTGTTCGATAAATTATTATGAGGTAGAAAGCAAAGTACATCCAGCAGAGACCATCGAGTCTCCACTAGGTATGGTGGTATACGGAGCTGTATAAAAAGTTTACTTTACAAGTCGCATCCGAGCTAAAATATTTAACTGAATGGTAATTAAAACTGCAAAAATTATTTGTTAAATATGGGATCATGCTATGGGTTTTGAGAGTCTGCTGAAGTTAACGTGAACTGAGGTCAATTGTAGGGGTCAGGGTGCATATATTGTCATACGAGGTCGAATAAAATCATAAATTATATTTCAGGCCTCGTCTTCGTAAGTAATGATTATGTAGTTCCCCCGCCCCGCGCCAGATATCACGAATTTTAATGAATGAATCAATCATATGCCCGTTATCACATAGTCCTCGCTAATATCGTATCATTCTTCGTTTTCGTGCCGGATTGAACGGACTAAACTTTATAGTTTATTTATAGTGCATTAGTGTAAAATTAAAAAATCATTCGTCCTTTTTGGTTATAAAAATGCCGAAGCATTCAAGAAAGCAAGAAAGCATTCATTAGAAGAATCTAATGACAACTCCAGCTTCTTATCAGAAGTTGATTCGTTTAATGATGTAAATTTAATTGAAAATCCTATCAGTGAAGTAAGCAAATTACAATTACAAAGTAATAATTAAAAATTTAAAATCTATGGTTATATTATTATATGGCATAATAATTAATTAACCTCTGTTGAGACGATCATAGTTTGTGATGACTATGCCAATTACGTTAACTGTTTGTGATAACAGTTTTAACTCCACCTGTGATGGTGTGATTGAGGTTTAGCTTGTGATAGCGACTTCTAATAAACAAAGATCTAAATTATTTGAAAATCCTATCTGTAAAGGTAAGCAAATTATTACAAAGTAATAATTAAAAATTAAAATTTATGGTTATAATATTATATGGTATAATAATTAACCCCTGTTGAGACGATCATAGTTTGTGGTGACTATGCCAATTACGTTAACTGTTTGTGATAACAGTTTTAACTCCACCTGTGATGGTGTGATTGACGTTTAGCTTGTGATAGCATAGCGACTTCTAATTAACAAAGATCTAAATTATTTGAAAATCCTATCAGTGAAGGTAAGCAAATTATTACAAAGTAATAATTAAAAATTTAAAATATATGGTTATAATTTTATATTATGGTATAATAATTAATTAACCCCTGTTGAGACGATCATAGTTTGTGATGACTATGCCAATTGGGTAATTCCACGTCAGATCGGTCACTTTTGACCCTTAGGTCTTCGGATTTTGACGAAATTTGGTGTGTCGGTTGGAAATATGTTCAAACTTAAGTGTACAAAGTGGTTTTGCGAAAAAATTATTTTTGGCCTATCTACGGTCAAATTAATTTTTGAACTATTTTGAAAACATGAATACTTCAATAATTTATAACTCGCGATCTAAAAGAGATATATTTCTACAAAATACGCCTATTTAAAGCTAAAGGAACGTACTATTTATTTTACGCATCGCTTTTTTAATTTAACGCCTTTTTGGTCAAACTGTTCCAGTGTCAAATGTTCAAGTCGAAGTTTCCAAAATACACCCTCTGCGATTTTTGCAATTTTCTGATATGTTGAGCCCTTATGACTTATGTTTAAGTGAAAAGATTCAAAACCGTGGGCATTCGTCAACTCTTGACGCTACAAGGTATTGTAGAAGAACGGAAATAAAAAATTTTTGAGAAAAGCTTGGGGATAGCAATTTATTTTCAGAAATCGCTTTATTTTGGACCCGTTATTATGAGAGAAAATTTTTAAGATCAGGGGCGTGCGGGAACATGGTCAAAATTACCTTTGTTCTTAGCAAAACTGCTAATTTTGAAAATATCTTCGATCACATTGCAGATAGCAAAAAAATACATCTTAAATAATTTGTAATATATAAAATTACCAAGAGAATGAGACCAGTCCGAGCCCAAACGGATAATTTGTATATGCAGAAAAAAATAAAAACGGCGGGAAGTTGAGTAATGTTTAATCCCAGTATTAAAGTAATTTTAAATTTTAAATTTAAAATTTTTTTACATAAACCTAAGTCATAAGGGCTCAACATATAAAAAAATTTCGAAAATCGAAGAGCGTGTATTTTGGAAACTTACTTGAAAATTACTTTAATACTGGGATTAAACATTACTCAACTTTCCGCGGTTTTTATTTTTTTCTGCATAGACAAATTATCCGTTTGGGCTCAGACTAGTCTCATTCTCTTGATAATTTTATATATTACAAATTATTTAAGATGTATTTTTTGGCTATCTTCAATGTGATCGAAGAAATTTTCAAAATTAGTAGTTTTGCTAAGAACAAAGGTAATTTTGACCCTGTTTCCGCACGCCCCTGATCTTGAAATTTTTCTCCCATAATAAGGAGTTCAAAATAAAGCGATTTCTGAAAAAAAATTAGTATCACCAATCTTTTCTCAAAAAATTTTTGTTTCCATTCTTCTGTAACACCGTGTAGCGTCAAGAGTTGACGAGTGCCCACGGTTTTGAATCTTTTTACTTAAACCTAAGTCATAAGGGCTCAACATATAAAAAAATATTGAAAATCGCAGAGGGTGTATTTTGGAAACTTCCACTTGAACATTTGACACTGGAACCATTTGACAAAAAAGGCGTTAAATTAAAAAAGCAATGCGTAAAATAAATAGTACGTTCATTTAGCTTTAAATAGGCGTATTTTGCAGAAATATATCTCTTTTAGATCGCGAGTTATAAATTATTGAAGTATTCATGTTTTCAAAATAGTTCAAAAATTAATTTGACCGTAGATAGGTCAAAAATATATTTTCGCAAAACCACTTTGTACACTTAAGTATGAACATATTTCCAACCGACACACCAAATTTCGTCAAAATCCGAAGACCTAAGGGTCAAAAGTGGCCGATCTGACGTGGAATTACCCAATTACGTTAACTGTTGTGATAATAGTTTTAACTCCACCTGTGATGGTGTGATTGACGTTTAGCTTGTGATAGCGACGTGTAATAAATAAAGATCTAAATTATTTTAATAAATGATAACAGAGGTATCTTCATTTATAATTATCACTAATTATTAAAATTTATAAAATGTACCTCTGATGGTGCAATTCAGCTTGTTTGTGATAACAAAGCTTAATTTGAATATAAAATTTTTCCATAATGGAAAGCGGTTTACCGTATTTTTATTTGGTTGGTTATAATTACAAACGTGGTGGAGGTTGAATTACCTAGCACACTGGATGATGAAGTGCTTGAAATATTGGAGAACGATTGTACTTCAAATATTATAAAAGCACCACCAGTTCACAAAGATCTTGAGACTCGCTGGAGCTACATTCTTAAAAACGGCCTTACCGAAAAGGATCGAGAGAAATTAATTAAGATATGGCCTCCAGCAGATAACTGCGCTCTAATGGGAGCACCCAAACTAAATCTGGAGGTAGTGGCAGCAATTACGGAGGCAGTAACACGTAGAGATATGCGGTTAGCTCAGCTTCAAGCTCAAATTGGTGCAGCTTTATCAACTCTGGGAAGATCCTTATCGCTACTTCTTGAAGGAGAAGGGGATAATCTCATCCACACACATTTTTTAAGTGACGCTGGTCTCCTTTTGGCAGACTTACACAATTCAAGTTCAAAGTCACGAAGAGAACTTAACAAAGAACTCAAAAACACCTTAATCAACGCTCAGGTAGATGGGTGGTTATTCAGAGCTGACCTAGGTGAACGTGTAAAAGCTACAAAAATATTATCTTATTTAAAAGGTCTTAAAATACCTTTAAAGGCCACGCCTTCTCAAAGTTATGTGCCTAAGCAACCAAATTGGTCCATTGAAAAAATTCGCCAAATGAATGTTTCCATAAATAAATAAATAAAATTAGGAACCATTAACAATGTGAAGTCTTGTAAAGGTGAATACATATCTAACATTTTTTTCAGTGCCTAAACCCGATGGTTCAAAACGTATGATTTTGAATTTAAAACCTTTTAACGAGTACTACTTAATGTGTGAACATTTTAAGTTAGAGGATCATAGAACTGTTAAGAGCCTTATTACAAAAAATTTGTTTTATGGCCGCCTTAGACCTTAAAGATGCGTAATTTCTTGTACCTATAACTGATTCGCATAGAAAATATCTAAGATTCCATTTTAGAGGCTCGATACTTCAGTTTAACTGTTTGCCTTATGGATTGAATTGTGCTCCTCTCATTTTTACAAAATTAGTGAGACCTATTTTAGCGCATTTAAGAGCAATGTTTAAAAAATGTCTCAGATACAAGAAATTTTTAAAAAAATTAGGTTTTATTATTAATTCGAAAAAAGTAGTTTAACTCCCAAGCAGGAATATAAATATTTAGGTTTTATCTAGAATTCTTGTGATCTCTCAGTTTCTTTACCACAAGTAAAGCGTTTAAAATTAATAAATGTTATTAAACACCTTGAAGCTAAGCGCAAATGTAAAATTAGGGATTTCGCAAAATTCTTAGGTCTCTTGACATCCGCCTGCCCGGCTGTTAAGTATGGATGGCTATATACAAAGTTATTCGAAGGAATTAAGTTTGAAGCTTTAAAAAGGTCTGTAAATAATTACTTATGAATCTAAAATGGATATTCCATTAATGTTATCTAATGATTTTGATTGGTGACTCCAAACAATCTTGATAGGAAAAATTCATTAAAAATTTATAAATATGAGATGGAAATAATTTCGGATGCTTCAAAATCCGGATGGGCGTTGTTTGTGGAAGCAACAAGGCACACGGGTTTTGGTCAAATGTCGAAAAACTGTGCCATCTTAATTATTTAAATTGCTAGCTGCATTTTTTGGGTTGAAATGTTTTGCTAAAGACTTGACAAATGTTAATATTGTATTGCCCTAGATAATACTACCGCACTTGCATATATAAATCGTATGGGCCGTGTTCAATTTCAAAAACTAAACAAACTGACACGGGACATTAGGCAGTGGTGTGAGGAAAGAAATATCTTCGTATTTGCATCGTATATTCGATCAGACGAAAATAAAGATGCAGACGAGGAATGTCGGTTGGCCGTAGAAACAGAGTGGGAGTTAGGCAGCACTCTTTATCATAAAATCATATGTATTATTAAAAAATCAGAGATAGATCTTTTGGCTAATGGGAATAATGCAAAATGTAAAAAAAAAAAAAAAAAATGTTTCTTGGTTAAGAGATCCAGATGCTATAGCAATAGACGCATTTACATTAAACTGCAGTAGCTTCTATTTTATGCTTTTCCACCGTTTTGCTTTATCCTAAGAGTATTACAAAGATTATTACAGATAAGGCCGAGGGGATTGTGGTTGTACCTCACTGGCCTACCCAACATACTTCTCAGTCTTTACATCTCTATTGATTAGAGATATTTTGAGCCTAACATTATTTTAATTGTTTCTAATAACAGGACTCCACGCCCATTATGGAAGACAACTACTCTGGTGGTCGGACTCTTATCCTGCAAGCGTTAGAACGAGGTGAAGTCCCACAGGCTGCCCAAAAAATTTGTTTAGCTTCTATTACAACTTCTACATTAAAACAATACGACTCAATTTATGATGGACATTTTGCAAAGAAGATAATATCAACGTGTTGGATGTTACTGTACCAGCATTGTTGGAGTTCTTAACCCTTTATTTTAAAAAAGGGCTGTCTTATGGAACATTAAACTCTCACAGATCCGTTATTTCTCAAATTTCACGTCCCGACACTGCAAGTGATTTCAGAGTAAAACGGTTTTTTAAAGGAGCTTACAATTTGAGACCTAATACAATTTGGACCAAAATATACCTCAACATGGGATCCAGCAATTGTTTTAGATTATCTCCATAAACAGTCTAATAATTCGTTTTCGCTAGAGGAATTATCCCAGAAACTCGCAGCTCTGCTAGCATTGACTACTGGACAACGAGTGCAGACCTTATCACTTATAGAAGTAACAAACATAGAAAAAAGCTTGGAAAAGATTGAAATAAAAATTCCAAAACGAACCGAGACATCTGGGAAAAATAAACCTCACACACAAACTCTCGTGTACTACCTAGAGCGGGTCAAACTATTACGGACATCAACAAACAATGCAGATCACCTTTTATCACTCTTAAAAAACCCCATGTTAATGCAACATCCCAAACACTAAGTAGATAGATAAAAACGGTAATGCAAAAAACTGGTTTAGATACAGACCTTTTTACTGCTCACAGTACTCGTCATGCATCGACTTCTGCAGTAGCTAAAAGCGGAATCAACTTAGATCAAATTAGATTAACAGCAGGCTGGACTGAGAAATCTAAGACCCCTGGTACCTAATTACAATTTTGCAAACGTTGTACTAAACGGGCAAAAATAATTGTGTTTATGTAAATTTATTATAACTTTTAAAGTTTTTTTTTGGGGGAGTTTAGACATTATTAGGACTTTTTGTATTTGCTTATTTTAAATAAGTAACTAATTAAAATTTGTAAATTGGGGAATTATCTCGTATTCAATACTTATTACTGTTAACTGTTGCAACTTACTTTAAACATCTACATAATCATTACTTACGAAGACGAGGCCTGAAATATAATTAGAAGATCAAACGAACTTACCTGAAGTGAAGTTCGATCTTAATTATATGAAGGCCTCGTCGAAGTAAGTAAGTCCCACCCTAATCCCTTTACCCTTACGTTGCAACATTGGCTTTGGACTAGAATGATACGATATTAGCGAGGACTATGTGATAACGGGCATATGATTGATTCATTCTTTAAAATTCGTGATATCTGGCGCGGGGCGGGGGAACTACATAATCATTACTTACTTCGACGAGGCCTTCATATAATTAAGATCGAACTTCACTTCAGGTAAGTTCGTTTGATCTTCTAATTATTCAATAAATTAAATACGCGATAGAAAGCAAGGTGCTCCAGCAAAGAGCATCGAGTTTCCACTAGGTATACTGTAGCGCGATTAACTAACTATTTTCGATAGCGAGCGACGTCGGTCACCATAAAATTCGTTAAGTACCGATAGTTGCTATTCACTAACTCAAACTTTGCGATTTTTGTCGTTAAATTTGTCGATACCCCTACCGAATATTCTTTAAGTCCTTGGAGAGTTATTGCAAGTAGGTAGCGCGATTTAGTAACTATTTTCGATAGCGAGCGACGTCTGTACCATAAAATTCGTTAGGTATTGATAGTTGTTATTTACTAACTCAAACTTTGCGATTTTTGTCGATAAATCTGTCGTTACGTACCGACAATTCGTTAAGTTCTTAGCGAGAGTTAGAATTCGTGTGTTAAAGACTTATCGATAGTTTTTGAAAAATTGAAACATTATTTTTAAGGCCTTTATTGTTAAAATCAAGAAAATAGTAAAAATTAGTTGGTTTTAATGATATAATAAAAATTATTAAATGATCTATTGAATTTCAAAAACTTTTTAAAACATTTAAAAATTAAGATTTTTTTAGATTATGTAAGTTTTAGTATTAAGTATTTAATAAGTAAGTATTTTTGAGTAGAAATTCTATCTATCTATTCTACCTTTGATATTGTATTGTACTTATAGACCTTATTATAGTACTAAAAGTCCCCACCCTTCCGAGGGTAGGAACACCCCCAAAATTGCGTTTGAATCTCAAAAATTGCACTTTTTATCATATTTTTGCAATTATCTCGAAAACAAGGTAGTAAACGAAAAATTATAAAGAGTCAAAAATTGAAGAGGATAAAATTATACGGCAAAAATCTCATTTGCAATTTTTCAAAATATTTAATAGTTTTTGAGAAAAATGTTATTGAAAGTTAACCTATTTTGCGCGTATTACAGTATTCATGGGTTGCGCGATCAAAGTGATGCTTAGCGCCCTATTTTACGTTATTGAAAATTTCTCATTACCTATCAGATTTAGAAAAAAACAAAAAATATGTAGTTGAAGAGGACATCTTCAGCTTTAAATTACATGCAAAATATTTTGATTTTAAGTAATTTATCATGAAGAAAAAAAATAATGAATGTAAAATAACCTAATTTTTCATAAAATTTAAAAATCTCATAAAGTAATTGAGGAAATATAAAATCCATGTAGGATTACTATATTCATGTATTCATGATGTATACTTTAATGTCCTAAGAGCAAAATTTTTTTCGAATTTTATTTTGACAAAAAATTGGACTTTGAAATTCATAATTTAAAAAAAAAATTTTCTTAGAAATTTTTCTATCTTTAAAGGACTCTCAAATAATAAAGAAGAGATCTAAGGCCATAAATTTTATTTTGTAGGAAGCCTATAGTATACGTTTTAAGAAGCCATCTTAAAAATTTACATTATTTAAGTTTTTATCAAAAAATTTTCAACAATATGAAGAAAGATCGAAATACGTAGTTTTTTTCCGAAATTGGTCATTACTAGCTTAATTTTTGAGAATTCAAACCTTTTCTTGAACGAAAATAAAGGTAATACTCTAAAGGTTTCATATCTGCTAATCGCATCTTGATAGGAATTCTACTTTAGAAACGACAGCAGTTTGTACGATGAAGAAAATGAGCAAAAAAATTGTAGTTTACTGCAGTTATGAAATTTTACATGGTGAACCTGGAACAAAATTATCTAACGCTAAAATTTTTGCTACTGTTTAGTACTTATAGTCCTTACTATCATACTAACATTCCCCACCCTTCCGATGGGGGAAACCTCCCAAAATTGCACTTTTATTCATATTTATGAAATTATCGGGAAAACTATGTAGTCAAAGAAAAATAATAAAGAGATAAAAATTTAAACCTATAAAAAATTCACCATTTTTATTTGAATTCAAAAATCGTAACTAATGCAGCCCTCCAATCTTAGAGGCAAATTATAAAAACATTTTTCTTACCTCATTACCTCACATCATTACCTTACCTCCATACCTTACCTTATCTCACTTTCACTGAATGCACAAACACTTTGAAAAAAGTTAAAATTACTCACCAGGCTTCCATCATATCTGCTTACGGGTCCTACCTAGAGAAGATAAAAAACAGTTAGTTCTCATAGAATAATTGTGAGGAGAGGTCAAAATATACCTTTAATCCTCGTATCCTTTCACTTTGAAAGCTCGTTCGCTCCTTCGTTGTCTGCTCCATAACCCAAGCTTGTCAATCACTAATAGTCCACAATCACTTTCACTAAGTTTTAATAGTTCCATGAATCACGATACCGTGTATTTATTAAAGAACACCTTCACTACTTTTTTTTGCAAAAATTCCGAATAATGTTCCAAACTCTTTCAGATTAAACTTGAATGTGATGTTGGTTGGAGCATTTTATGAATTCAGATGCGTTTCTCTTTCATATCGACTGTATGAGCTTCCTGTTCCTATAAAAGACAAAAACCTAATTAATGATCTGGTTTAATAGACTTTTAATAATAATTATTAGCTACGACAAGATGTACAATTTGGTTGTATTTATAAATAATTCTGTTTTGCAAACATTCCAACGCATAGCTTACGATGAAAATCCTTCAGTAGCATGTCCCATGTCGATTGTTATTAGAGCCCGGATTCTAAACTTTTTGCTTATGACTTTAAATCATAAGCAGAACAAATTCCTTTTGGATCTTTACGTTTCTGAAAAATTGAAGTGATTTAAGCTAATGTTGATAATGCTTATTTTGATTTTCTTGAATATATTTTGCTTAATAGTTAAAAGACGTTTACGTGCTTTTTTGAGCTTTTTTTTGAAAGTTTTGTGGTTTTTAAATTAATTTTCTTTTAAATTTTGAATAATTTGAAAAAATTTGGATAATTCGTGTTTTTTCAGTGTTTTAAATCTCTAGACCCCCCCCCCGCACATCTATACAGAGCTTCCATTATATCGGTTGAAATAGAGAGAAGATTTTCGGTTTATAAATTCGCTTACAATAGACTACAATCTTTTTCAATGAATCATTTATCCATATAATTTTATAAGATTAATTTATTTTTCTTTCAAAATGATAAATTCAAATTCAATCAGCTTAGGTGAATTTTTTTGTGAGTAATACTAAGTTTTGATTTAAGTTTTTGCACTATTTTTAAGTTTCGATAACCAAGTTTGAAATAAATCTTTAAACTTTTAATTAAACATCCTGTATACAGAGAGGTCTAAAAGTTTAGAACGGCCTTAATAACTTCTAAACGACTTGACCAAATGTAATGAAATTTGGAGGAAGTAAATAACGTAATTTTTCCTATTTTTTGACTGTGTTTAAAAATTTTTATCACTTAAATCTTTGGAGTAATGGCATAGGGATCAATTTTTTAAATAGCGAGTTGGGCATTTTTTGGTATTTTCTGAAAGATTATATTATTCTGATTCCTGACATGTGCAACAAATAGGGATTTCGAATAAAAAAATATATTTCTTGCAATTTCGATAACAATGAATAAGGGAATTTTTGCAGAAAGTTTTCAAAACGCACTTTTAAGAAGAAGAAAACTGTTAGCGAAGAAAAACAACTCACAAATTTACTTTTGTGAACGTAGAACTAACGAAATATTCCTCTAATAAAAAGTCGATCATTTTACTACAGTCGCATTTACATTTACAAATCAATTGGATTTATCAAAAAATATTTTTTTCAAAAATCTAGAAAATGCTGGTATTAGACTGTCAAAATTCTTTGACAAAATTCTTTTTTAAAAGCTTTAATTTAAAATATTTTACAGTGTAATAGGGTACATTTTATAAAATACACTGTAATAAGGTAAATTTTATAAAATTTACCCTATTTCGCTGTAAAATACTCTATAAAATAGCTTTTAACACTTAGAGTACCAAGAAAAAAACTATGCGAGAAGTACCAGCCGGGTCCAACGGACCCGAGTGTACATTAAACGCATTTATAATAGGTCTATTTTCATTTTTTTGAAGTTTTTTTTTAATTTTCGTTTTTATGCATTTATTTTGTTTATATGTTGATAAAAAAAAATTGATAATTCAATTTCGCCCTTCCTAAATTTCGCTTATTTCACTATCACTCTGAGTATTTATTTCTACTATTAATGCGGTTACACGTAAAATGATACTGCACTTTTGGTTAATGGAATAAAACTCGGCACATAGTTTACTGGAACCATATAGGGCAATTTTTTGCAATGAGAATTAAAAAATATTTGATGGGGGCTGCTGTACACCCCCTTTAATGAGGGCTCTGAGGGCTATCCATGGCGAATACCTCAGCTACGTTGCACTTTTTGTGAATAAATGGAATGAAACTCGATACATAATAGTTTACTGGAACCATGTAGAGTAATTTTGTTCAATAAGACCAAATAAATATTCAAGGGGGCGCTGCACACCCCCTTTTTTCAAAATCTGATATTTACCGTACTTTCTTGTAAAAAGATCTAATATTGGCCCCATCTTATCGTGAAAAGTATTGTTACCCTACATTTTAAGGGTGTAGAATCGATCTGTGACCATTTGAAATCCATCTGAGCAACTCCATGGGCTTAAAATCGCCATTTTTGCTTCTATAGTGCTGTTAACAACAATCTTTCAAAAAATTTGAAATCATGCCAGTAAGGCATTGTTTATTAATATTTTTTTATCTCATCGTACAGAATATGGTTCCAGTAAACTGTCTACCAAGTTTCATTTCATTAACCAAAGGGACAGTATCATTTTACTGGACCCCTTTTAGAAGAAGATTTTTACAACGCCGAGGAGGAAAATAAGGGTTTTGCACCCAAAGGATGCTCAAATGAATTCATTATGGTTACAGATCGATTAAGCAGCCCCGAAATATACGGATTCATCCAAAATACTCAAAAAAATAACGGCAATTTTATAAAATACAACGCATTTATATGTTCGGGTCCGTCGGACCCGGCTGGTACGTGGCGCTGCTTTTTTTATTACATAGGGAAGGAAGTCGATTAAATGAAAAAAATTTGAAATAGTTATTCAAAATAGGAAGTTAGAAAAAGTTACAAAATAACAGCGCATAATTTTCAAATTTGAATGAGAAAAACTGAATTGAAAGTGCGATTCGGGTCCGATGGACCCGGCTGGTACTCTAAGTGTTAAAAAAGAACTTTGTCAAAGACCTTTAACAGTCTAATACCAGCCTAAGAAGCAGGAAAGCCATTTTATATATTTGTAAGTTTTGTCTTTACGCAAAAGTCGCTGTTAATTGCATAACATAACCCCTTGAGATATATTTTTAAAAATTGTTTTACCATCATCACACATAATATTAATCAACCAGAATTAACAAAACAAAAAACTAACCTTATTTAAACTTGAAAATCGGTACAGCCCAAATGTCTTGATCAAAGAAGAACCAAAAGGGCACAAAATACAACGAAACACTCTGTTAGTTAACTGTACTTAACCACATGAAAGTTACAAATGAATTGAAAAGAAATAAATTTTATAAAATACGAGATAATCAAGATTAATCACACACCTGCAAACTCGCCGAAACGCGCAAAAATATCTTATCACAATAAACCGAACATACAAATTTATTGTTAAAAGTGAAAACTATTTTAAAATTTATTATCAATAATTATATTTTAATTTAAACATAAAATTTTCCAAAGCGTTCAAAATTTGAACGTTTGCCCTAAAAAGGTAATACACAGAGTGGAGTGGAAAATTGGCGTGGATTAAAGACAAACGAAAACCTTTATGCAAAAATTATTTACACCAGTGGAGAAAATACGAATTAAGAAGACTTTTCAGATTTTTGATATCTCCAAAAATAATGCCATTAGACCCAAAATTTAAAAAAAGCACTTTCTGAAGAGGGTAAAATTGGTTTCGATTCTAGTTAGCTTAGAAAGCTCATCATATACAGGGGTGTCAGATTTTAACCCTTACCTGAATAGATTTTTGGCTTGAAAAAAATGTAAATAAAATTTTGAACCCCGCTGTTTTAAAGAGAAAACCTATTACGCTTGAAGCTTTTTGCAGAACCATAAAAATTGTACATTTTCAGTTTTGTCTTTACATGAAGGTCACTGTTAATTACCTAAAGCCTTGAGTCATGTTCTTACAAATCGTTTTACCATTATTACAGGGGCAATAAAAATGACTCACAACAAAACAACAACAACAACAAAAGGGCACAAAATACAACATAAAACTCTGTTAACTGTACTTGACCAAATCAAACTTGCAAATGAATTGGAAATAAATTTTAAAAAACAACGGATGTGGCCATACGAGGAACTTTTTCCTGTTGTCTTATTTTGTGCATTTCTTTAAAAGTTTATAGTTTATAATTTTCTAATTAAATTTTAATAAAAAAAAATAAAATTAGAATATTTGACGGACAGGAAAAAGTTCTTCGTATGGCCACATCCGTTGTTTATTATTAAATTTATTTTTATGTTAATATTAAAAAAAAATTCCTAAAAAAATGCCAAAAATTTTTTTTTTAAATGGCTTCCGAAACACGGTATCTGGGACCTTTAATTTTTAGGTATTAACTGTCTATCTAATTTCCGAGGGGTCAACCACTGTTCTGAATTTGTACACTGACTGCAGTTGACTGCCCATGACTGCATATGCTATGGCTGACATTGACTGCAGATGACTACCATTGACAGCTCAATTTTTGTACATTGACTGCAGAGAGTGGATAACCCCTCGCTAATTTCTAAGGAAGGAGCCTTGACAACCGTTGCCTATAAGAGAAAATGCGACGGAAATAACATTTTGGAAAGCATCGGATGACTCATTTATGGCGTCGACTTTACATTATCATTGGTTGTCATAATATTTCCTTATAAGTTGGAGTATAGCAACCATTTCTATTGAGAAATTGACCAGAAATCGCTATATTTAGACAACCTTTGCATTCACATACGATTACCTGGTACGCTCTTTCCTGGTGAGTAACGGCTATTTATTCAATGAATTTCTACTTTCTACTTACTCTCAATGAATTTTCTTGTTTGCCATATGTGCCCAAAAAAGTAATACAGTGGAGTAGTAAATTTGCGTGTATTAAAGGATAATAGGAAAACCTGTATGTAAAAATTTTGCAGATCATTTAAAGTGGAGAAAAATTGCTTTGATAAGGCCTTTTCAGATTTTTGTTATCTCTTAAAATAATGCCGCTAAGCATAAAATTAAAAAGGACACTTTCGGAAGAGGGTAAAATTTCGGATAGTGGTATTTAACAATTTTTAACTTTTTCCAATCCAAGAAAAAGTTGTTATAACCGAGAGAAAAAAATAATAATAATTTTTTATATTGAAGTTCTGGACGTTTTGAGTCACCATGATTCCAAAAATCGAAAAAAATTGAAATGAAATGTCTGTCTGTCGATATATGTATGTATAGCTCCACCAACCAATTTTCCGTTACGGAAAATATGTCAACTAAAATAATTTTATTTAAAATATTTTTTGCGGGAAAAAATTCGTCCAATCATAATAAAGAATTTAGGGTAGCTACAGGCATAGTTAAAAGTCGCGTGTATCTATAACTACTTTAGGTTATGATAAAACCTTTCAAAATGACAGTGAGTTGTAATTTTCAAATTCACTGTCTTAATATTAACCTATATTCAATTTTACTAACAGTTACTTGTCAAATACTTTTAACTCGTAGTGTACTTCAAAATCTATCACAGCGTTGGCCACGCCCCCTCAGCTAGCTAATAAAGCTGGTGGGACTGTATCAATCACATCAATATCTATTATTTGACACTATTTTCGGTTAACAAAACGCTTCCGGTTAAACCGGAAATTACAAAAATACAACAGAGCTTAAGGGTTGGCCACACTACATGATTTCTCATAGGAGATGACTTCTCTTCAAATTTTGAAAAAAGGAGGTGTCCTTGAATATTTATTTGGTCTTATTGGACAAAATTACTCTATATGGTTCCAGTAAACATTATGTATCGAGTTTCATTCCATTTATTAACAAAAAGTGCAACGTAGCTGAGATATTCGTTATGTATAGCCCGCATTAAAGGAGGTGTACAGCAGCCCCCACCGAATTTTTTCAATTCTCATTGGACAAAATGGACTATATATGGTTCCAGTAAACTATTTGCCGAGTTTCATTCCATTAACCAAAAGGGCAGTATCATTTTACGTGTAAACCGCATTAATAGTAGAAATAAATACTCAGAGTAATAGTAAAATAAGCGAAATTTAAGAAGGGTGAAATTGAATTATCAATTTTTTTTATCAACATATGAACAAAGCTATAAAATAAAAGCTAAAATCAAACAAAAATGAAAATACATCTATTATTATTGCGTTTAATGTACACTCGGGTCCGTTGGACCCGGCTGGTACTTCTTGCATAGTGTTTCTGTGTTAAAGGAGTTTGTGTTTTAATCATTCTATGTTGATGAAAACAATTCATTCTTAATAATTGTATAGGTGAATGTGTCAAAAAATAAATTTGTCTATTCTTATTAGTTGAAAAATCAACGGATGTGGCCATACGAGGAACTTTTTCCGCCCTTTAAATCTTGTAGTTTGGTATTATTTTTTATTAAAATTTAATTTAATATCTCATAAATAAAATATACAGGGTGAATCAGAGCACCCGCATCAGGCGTTTTTCTCAAAAACGATTAGTCGTAGAGAGTTGAGTCAAAAATTTTGATTACAAAAGCCGTAATAAAGAATAAAATGGTGGTATTGTTATTCCGCGAAAAATCGGCATGCCGAAGATATTGTCTCAAAATGCGAAGAACTCCAGAATTTTATATGGAAAGATAGGTGGGAAGTGGTATCAATGAAAAGATCTTTAAAAACCAAGCAAGTTTTGTAGAAAAAATTTTTTGATTACTGCCATTCCAAATTCTGAAGTTCGACGATCTTACCCTTCTTAGCTTTTTTTCAAAATCGATTAGATGGTCCTAGAGAGTTGGGATAAAAAATTGTATCACAAAAGCCTTATTAATGAATGGAATGGTAATATTTTTATTCCGCAGAGAGGTCGAAATGCCAAAAAGTTTTTCTCAGAAGTTCACTAACTTCAGAATTTGGAATGGCAGTAATCAAAAAAAATTTTCTACAAAACTTGCTTGGTTTTTAAAGATCTTTTCATTGATACCACTTTCGACCTTTAAAATTCTGATTTAAAATTTAAAATTCTGGGAGTTCTTCGCATTTTGAGACAATATCTTCGGCATGCCGATTTTTCGCGGAATAACAATACCACCATTATTTCATTCTTTATTACGGCTTTTGTAATCAAAATTTTTGACTCAACTCTCTACGACTAATCGTTTTCGACAAAAACGCCTGATACGGGTGCTGTGATTCACCCTGTATATTAAAAAAACTTTAAAAAGTGCACTAAAGAAACGTTTGGGTATTGAAGTTAGGCACGAAAACAGTTCCTCGTATGGCCGTATCCGTTGTTTTAGTATTAAATTTATTTTTATCTTAATATAAATTATATATTTATTATTAAAAAAAAATTGCTTTCGTCCGCGGTTGAACCTAGGGTCTTCTGCGTGTAAGCAGAATTTTTAGGTAGAAAACTAGCTATGTATAATCATTCTATAATCTAATTTCTTTTTTTTTAATGTGCCATAAATTGAAGTTAAAAATATACATTATTTTGTATCTTTTTGTATCTTCAGAAAGCTAATTTTACGAGCTTTCAAAATATTGAAAAATATACAGGGTGTTCCATTTGAATTAAGAAATTTGATCCCATTTCAAAACGTCGAGAAATAGAATAAAAAAATTGTTATTATTATTTATTTTTTCTTCAAACGTCAGAAAAAGTCGCCTTTGTGTCACTGAATAGGTAACGGTGAAGTTTAACTTTCCCGCCGAGGCAGGAAAAATTGTCAGAAAAGTAATTTTTGTCTGTCTAGGAGGGAAAAGTAAAATCTTAACCGCACATTATTTTTATTTTTAACGTAAAAAATGTTTTTTAAGCATTTGTAATGTAAACAATTTAATGTTTTTTAAATTTTCCTTTATAATTAGTTCGTTGCTTTTAATAATTAGCTTTTTTTACAAATTTAAGTTAATTTAAAAAAATATTTGACAATTGAACTACAAGTAATTGACAAGAGATGGTGCTCTTTCAAAAATCAAAATTTTCAGTTTTACGCTTTACGTTTGCAGAAAAAATTTAATGTTTTATACGGAGTCAAAGTAGTTTTGTGTGACTCGCCTGTATTGCCTGACTCGCTCGCTGCGCGCTCGCTCTTCAGCCAAACACAGTCTTGTCACACAAAACGTCACTTTGTCTCCTTATAAAACAAATAACTATTTTCTCGATTATAGTAACTTTTTTATATTTCGGTTCTGTAATGGAGCTATTACGGATACCGAAAGTAGTTTCGTAATAGCTGAAGGCGTGTCTGAAAAGTGTAGTCAAATTTATTTTTTCGAAGTTGGTATTATGTATTTTTTTTAAATATATTTTTTAATTTTTCGGGGATCGAACCCTCGACCTTGATAACCAGAAGTCGCACTTCTATAGGATTATTTTTCTAAGATTGCGATTTTGGCACTTACCGGAGCAAACCTAAAGTTAGTTAGAAATGTGAAAATACAATGCAGTTAGAGACTATTTTAATTTGGTATCCCTGCACAGAGTTGTCACATTACAATTTAATTTCTTTGAAATTCAATGTTTTTTAGCTTGATTTGTTGGTATGTGGCAACCCTGCGCTGTCATTATGAAACTTCAAAATCGCAATCTTAGAAAAATAATCCTATATCAATCAGGCCAAACGGACTTTCAATAAATTTAAGTTCCAATTGTCTTATTAATAGTGAAAAACGTCAACGGTTGACACGACAGGTAAATACCATGTTTATGGTAATCACCTAATGGTGGAACCAAAAACTGGACTGTGTGTACTTTTATAGATTTAAATTAAAATTTCTTTTATAGAAAAAAATTGATCTAGAAATTTAACTTGTAAAAATTTGTGAAAATAGTAAACTTTTAATTGTTCAAAAATATGACATTAGCATGCGATAATTTCAATAAGGAATTTAAATAATTTATATTTTGTAGTAAACGTTATTTTTGTGTATTAAAATTTTAAAGAATATTTAATATTTATGTACTTAGGTGTTTATTTAATTTTTATTTCAATTCAATACATTTTAGACGAAAAAAAATATAATTTTTTAGTTAGAAAATTTTGAAACGTCAGTACTGTCATTATATTATAAACAGAAGTACCAACCAACAAAAAATAACCTCAATTTTGAAATTTTAAATTTGTTACAATTTTTAATTTTAAAGGCCGAAATATAAAAAATATTGTATGATATTTGTGTTAAAAGTGATTTTATTTTGTTCGTTGAGTTACTCAACTCGTTTCACTCGTTTCGTAATCTTCTCAAACTTACAAAATAACCCGTCCCTTTTAACACGCATATCATAAACTACTATTTCTTGGATTGGAAAAAGTTCAAAACAAAAAAAAACAGTAAGTCAAAATTACACCTGTTGTGACGAAAATATGGAAGATGTAAGTGAAGAAAATGATAAGTTCGTGTAGAAGAGACCGAAAAACTAAGAAATTGGCTTGTAGTAAATGCTGGTAACCAGCGCAATGCAATTTTGCAATCCTTACTGCAAAGTAAATCTGGAAACAAATTCTCGATAATGTGTATGTGTAAGTGATGAGGCTCTTGCTACAGCCTGCAGTGTAGCTTAAACTCATGATTTTTAAATCACAATTTGTTGAATTAATGTTTTTAGTTACGTTAAAGTTCAGTTTAAATAAAATTTATGAAAGAAAAATTAGTTCCTTTCTTTTCTATACCATAATTTGGGACGGAGGGAGTGTTAAATTTATTTATGTTTGTTAATATAAATTACATCTTATTAAAAAAAAATTTCTTGGATTGGAAAAAGTTAAAAATAATCTTTTCTGATCGTGTAATTACAATAGCTTGAAAGCATAGATATTCAGAGAGCTCTGTGAAAACGCTTTCAACGTGTCAAAACAATTGATTCAAATACAAAGGCTACTTTCTGTGACGTCTTCCAAAATTGAAGTTTGCTTCTAAAATAATCATCTAATTAAAGTAACATGACACGAAAATTATCTTCCAGCATGTTATCTAAATATGTAATTACCTTTTATAATTTAATTACTTAAAAGACAATTTGTCATTTGACCTTGTTACCTATTTATGTTTTTGTAACATCATAAAATTAATTTTTAATTAGTTAAATTTATTTATTCAGGTAAATTTTTAATAGTGCGAAACGTCAATAATAAATAATAGGTAAATAGAATGCGGTACAAATAACAATTTTTTACCCTTTACATAATTTGTGTTTACGACTTTTGTGCTATATTATCATGTTTTGTATTAAAAGCATTATAAAGTTAATAATCCTAATTTTTCATTTAATTAATTAGTTTTAAAAAATGGAAATTATAAAACTGTAGGTACACGAGGGTTGAGAATATACTGAAGTTAACCTGAACTGATGCCAATTGTCGCGGTCAGGGTGCAAGTATGTCAAACGAAGTTAAAAATAATTATAAATTGTTCAATAAATTAATTAAGAGATAGAAAACATGGTGTTTCCAGCAGAGAGCACCGAGTCTCCACTAGGTATACGGAGCTTTATAAAAAGTTTAGTTTACAATCCTTACCAGAGTCAAGGTTCAAGTATGTCATACGACATTGAAAAAATTATAAATTGTTTAATAAATTATTACGATGTGTAGAAAGTAACGTGCTTCCAGCAGAGACCATCGAGTCTCTACTAGGTATACGGAGCTGTATAAAAAGTTTACCTTACAAACCGTGCCCGATCTAAAATATGGAATTGAATGGTAATCAAAAATGCAAAAATTATTTAAAAGTTGATATAAACACACAATAGAACCCCGTTATAAAGTAGGGGAGACTGGGACAGGTTCGGACAATATTTTTAAAACCCCGATTGCGCTGTTATTTATAGTGCTGTAGTGCCTATTTTGTATTCAACTTGTAACACCATCATTTGCCTACGACACGGTATATAGAAAAGGCAGTAAAATAACACAGTTTTTCTGTTACAGATTTTTTTTCAAAAGTAGTATTTGTCCGAAACTGCCCCACAGTGGGGCACGTTCGGACTACATATGGGGCACATTCGGACACATTTAGTAAAACATTTAAACATTGCGAAAAACTCTTTATTTATAAAACTGATAAAAAACAATGCCGGTATATAAAATAAACAATATTTTTCTATTTGAGGGGGTCAGAAGTCGAGGGTTCTAGGTAGAAAAAATTTTAAAATCGAGTTAATGCAGAAACTGGAAATTAATACGTAAATTCACTATCCGAATGTGCCGGCGCATAGCTTGTCCGAACGTACCCCACTTGCACGTAGTTTCATTAAAACGGTAGAAAAAATTTTCCTTGATGTTAGGTGAAATAAAACTACTACGCGTTTATAGTTTATGTATGGCAGTTACCAGATTTCAATCGCCAGTAAATTTAATCGAGGAATTAAAACGGGAAAGCTAAAACTACTTAGCTCAAAAATTATTGCAGGTTGTTGGAAAACAGTTTTTCTTTACTAAAAATTTTGTTTTTTGCACTAGACAAGCGAAACTACCGTCAACTAACACGCTTCACACTAACAACCTTCCGTTACCTCCGCAGCGCAATAACACGAACTTTTGACGGAAATTTTGAAAAGTCCGAATGTGCCCCGCGTCCGAACCTGCCCCAGTTTCCCCTACCCTTTTATAATGTTTTTCTGGATATAACGGACTAAATCTCTGGTGCCATTTTAATATTTTGTTTTTATAACGAACTTCCGGTTATAACGTACCAAATTTTTCGCCTCCTGATGGTACGTTATAACGGGGTTCTACTGTATGTCAATGTCGATTTGGACTATGTTCATATGCACTTTTATGATAGGATTTACCCAAACAATCACTCTTTAGAGTTTTGGACACTTTTTCTAGCACCCTGTATTATCAATACACCTAAACAAATTAATTTGAGTTTCAAGGATTCTCAAAAGATAAAAATTCGAGTAAAAATCTATCTCTAAAGTAGGTACTTAAAAGAAGCAAAAAATATAATTAACAATTCATAAATGCTATTCTTTTCGTTTTCAAATAGTGGACCTAGGCATATAGTGGAGCCCATTTTCAATTTCAATTTGATACCTCTTGCACCACCATCTACACCCAAAATCGCCATTACAGGTACCTACAACGTGTTGTACTAATCAAGGTTTGAGACTTGATCAAAATGAAAATTTTGAAACAGTCGCAAGATGTTGAATTCAAAACACTACACACAATTTTTTTTTTAATTAAAACCACCCCAAATGGCCTAAATGCATATAAGTTTTGCAATTATTGAAACTATTTCCATCTTTCTGTGAAAATCGAAAAACTATTTCTAAATGGGCTGATTTCTAGAAGATTATTGTTCAATAATTGGTAATAATTATTATACAAAGAAAGTTACAATTGCATAAAATAATTAAATAATTTTACCGAACGGCCTGAATCTTATATCATTTATAATTTTAAGATACGTGACACATGGGACCACATGGAGTCACCATCACAAACAAATTATTTATACATGTTACAGAAAATAATTAATTATATTTAATATTAATTAATATTATTACCTTCATCTTCTAAGAACTTTTTAAAACACACATTTATACAGTTGTAGGTAATGCAAAAGCAAATGAGCGATAGGAAGCGAGTAGCGCGTCTTATCAACAAATGTTTAATAAAACCAAATTTAAAAAATGATTAGTGGAGTGGGGTATCAATTTTTATTTATTCTTTCTAAACATTATAAAACATTAAGGCTCCTCTTCACACACAGGCTTGCCTTCCGGTTTGCCTGTGCAGGCCGAAAGCACAGGCAAACCGGAAGGCAAGTCGGAACTATACTTTGCATCCACACGTACCTACAGACTTACCTTCCGGTTTGGTTTGTTCTACACCTGGAGCTATTACTTTGCATCCACACGCTCGGACTAATCGGTCCGGGCATGCGAATTTTAAAGCAACGCTTCACGTTGGACAGGCCAGATCAAAGCCCGCGCAGGCCGCCTGAACGATGTCCACACACTCCGATGTGGCCTGTCCAGGTCGGCCTGCACAGGCAAATTTAAAGTCTGTACAGACCGTCTATATGCTGTCTACACGCTCCGGACAGGCGGCCTGCACAGGTCAGGCCGGAAGGCAAGCCTGTGTGTGAAGACGAGTCTTTAGTTATTATTTCTGATTCAAAAATGGGTTAATTTTATCCAATCATTTTATGCCCTCCAGCGAGTTAAGTTAAATTTTTGAGAATTATGGAATTGTTGAGATTAATAAACCAAATATTGGGATATAATAGGGGGTATAATAGGGCTCAAGCTCAACATAGAATTTTTAAAATAAGAAATGAACTACTGTAACAAGTTAATTTCCTTACAATTTCATTTATTTATGCAGAAAGTACTGGTTTTTGTACCTTTTTAAGTAATAATAGGAGAGCTAAGCCCATCTAATGACCTTTAGAATTTTGCTATTTAAGTTGCATTTACTGTTAATCTAAATGTACAACTTATACCTGCAATAATTAGTTTTTACCCCCTACATCATTTTCAATTCAAGAAGCAGTTACTTTTAGCATAAAATTTAAAATGCTTTTTCAAAAAAATTCCGATTCTAAATACATAGTGCTCTTCAACCAGTGAAGAAGTTTCAACCAGTTCAACTTTTGGTTTCATTGCAATTAATTATTGTTAAAAATGAATCAAGAAATATTAATGAAAGAAGTTTCGACTAGTTTGAAACAATTGGCGCGTTTAATTGTAAGAGGTTTTTATTCCATCGAAGACGCATTAATAATAGACATGTTGGTAAGACATGCGTGTATGAAAGAAGACGATTTATGCGAGCTGTTAAAGTTTGACAAAAAACAATTACGTGCAAGAATAACAACATTAAAGAGCGAAAAATTCGTACAACTTAAGCTACGTATGGACACAGGAGAAAATGGTAAAGTCCAAAAAGTAAATTGTTACTACATCAATTACAAAAATTTTGTCAACGTTGTAAAATACAAACTTTATTTAATAAGAAAACGCATCGAAACCGATGAAAGAGATGCTACTAGCAGGGCTACTTTCAAGTGTTCGAATTGCACTAAAACATTCACCGATTTAGAAGCAGATCAGTTGTTCGATTTCAACACGGGGGAATTTTGTTGTACGTTTTGTGGACAATGTGTCGAAGAAGACGATTCTTCTGTACCTAAACAAGATTCTCGTTTATTGTTGGCTAAATTTAACGAACAGTTGGAACCAGTCTTTATTTTGCTACGTGAAGCCGAAGGTATCAAGCTTGCACCTGAAGTTTTAGACCCCGAACCTATAGGAATAAATACAATTAGGGGGTTGGATAAGAACAAAGGTGCTCAAGGCGCTTCTCAAGAGTGGTCTGGTGAAGCTACACGAAATGGTGGTTTTATGGTTGAAGAAACACGCGTCGATGTTACTTTTGGCAACGATAAAAATGTCAAAACACATGCTACGAAAGAAGCTCCCGTTTGGATGGTTAAATCTACTATTAATTCATATGGGAAACAAAATGATGGGGCTATTGAAAAGCTCAAAACTGAAAAAGTTAAAACTACAACACATAGCGATGAAATTATGAGTGCATTGTTAGCACACGAAAAACTTGGATCAACAAACAATGCAATTAAAGCTATTCATGATGGGTCTGATTCAAATGATGAAAATAATGTTACGGATGAGAATGAATTACAAGATGTTGAAATGATGGAAAGTGATGAGGATGATGGAAGCGTTCCTACGGTTAATGTTGGTGATAAAAGTTACGGTGTGACTGAAATTAATGAAACGATTATTGCAACGATGACTCCAGTTGAAAAGGAAACTTATATTCAAGTTTTTCAAGATTATTATTCACACATGAATTATTAACAGTGATTTTTTTTTAAATTGTTTATGTATCGGTATCGCATGTCTTTGTTGCCTGAAATGTTCTTTTTGTGTACCAAATAAATATTGATATTTCTGATACCCATTTATTAATGAACCAGTAAATAACTCTCCAATTCTTGTATAAGAATAGTTTACAGTGTTTGTACAATAATGTTTGCCCTACTGACCGTACTGATCTATGTAACAATAAAACAAAAGCTTCAAATTGTCCCGACTTGTACATTTACACATATTTTTGTTCGGAAATTTTAATGGTTTAAAACTAAACTTATAGCTCAATACTTTTAAGAATGTACTTATATGAGTGCAAATTATATGAAACAAATACTGCAAATAGTTTTAATTGCTATTGTAAAAGCTAGAGACTCACCGATAGCTGATAGTTTTGGCTTTGGAGGTTGGAGAAGAAATTTTAAAAATTATCGACTTATTGCACAATTGCACTACTCTAAAGCACTTCTTTTTAACTATAATTTATATATACACTCAAATTTATAATAATTTTTATACAATAAGTCCAAAAAATTTAGTTTTTATTAGTTAAATAACTTAATGTTCAACTTTATTTTAACAGAAGTGCCACCTGTTGATTTAAAACAATTTGATTTAATTAAGAATTTACTTAAAAAATTTTAATTAATTAAGCATTAATTTTACACAAAACACCATAAAACTATTTATTAATTATATAATTTTAGTTAAACAACGAAGCTACATTTGATTGCAGTGAGCGCCATTTTTGCAAAACTTTTACAAGTTTCAACTTGTTTAGAGGCACCAATCAGAATTCAGCTACGTTAACGCGGTATATTCGAATATTTTTGAATTTATCTTCTTTTGAAATTTAGGTTTATTAAAATTGTGAAAAAAATATTGTTAACGAATTATTTTAATTTAATTATAAGTGTATTAAAAAGCAAAGTGAATAACCAAATTAAATAATTTCATATCAAGAACAATTTTTTGACATTATCACTACCTTAGCTGAACGATCTGAATCTATTTTTTATAATTATAAGCTACCCGAGACTGAAATTCATGTTTGCATTTGTTCTTTAATTTCATTTCATCATTTAAATAGAAAGATAATTTTCCGAGCTTTCAAAATATTGAAAAATATACAGATTGTTCTATTTGAATTAAGAAGTTTGATTTCATTTCCGGTTAAACTGGAAGTCAAAATATAAAGTGTTTGGTATCGTGTAATAGCTAATTTTACGAGCTTTCAAAATATTAAAAAATATACTTAAAGTTTTCCTAAAAATTAAATATTTAAATAAAAAATTTTATATTTTTGTAATTTACGGTTTAACCGGAAGCGTTTTGCTAACCGAAAATAGTGTCCAATAATAGATATTCATGAGATTGGAACATATATCCATTTTCAAGTTTTAATTTCTATTACAAAAGAAATTAGAAATTTTTAAAGTTTTGACATTTGAAAAATTTTTGCTCCAAAACGGCTCGAGAGATTTTGATAAAAATTTAAATTTCGATATAGAATTACGTTTTCTGTAACATATCCAAAAAAGAAAAAATATGGTAGAGGGAATTTTGAGAAAATCCATTTACTATGTTATAACCTTATAACCAAGTAAAATTGAATTTAGCCCAAATTTGGAAATATGCGCCCAAAATAACCACCTTATTATTGGACACCCAGTATAGATTTCTTATTGAAGCTATTTTTGCTGATAAAATAATTTGAAAGTGGCTAAAATCAAATTTCATCAAAATCGGTTCAGTAGTTTTTGCCCTGGAGGTGAAAATACATACATTTACGTTCAAAAAATCGAAAAATTTTTTTTTGACTTTTGGAATCAGGGGGACTCAAAACGTCGAGAAATGCAAAAAAAATTTTATTATTTTGTTTCTCGATTATAACAACTTTTTCTTGGATTGGAAAAAGTTAAAATTTAACTATAGGTGAAGATTTGGTAATAACACCTTATTATTCAAAAAAGCGTTTATTAGGTACAATACAAAAAAGTTCCTACTTAAAATTAAACAACTGATATAACTATTGTCTAAAAACTAAATAAAAAGCCATTATTGTTGATCCCCACTAGCGACAATTTCAAACCATTGCCTCAGAGCATCGCTCAACACATTTGGCAAAGAATTAATATCTCTTAAAATAATGTAAAATGGAAATGGAAAAGCATCCATGTAAGACTTAATTCCTAACAATTTTCCATCTTTAAACACGGGCATTCTAATATCTAAAATAGAATCTTTATTATCGGGATTATCGACAATAACAAAAACCATAAAAATGTTTAAAAGTTTAGCTCTTCTTACAGCTTGCTGTACGTACGTATCACCTTCTGAAAATATACCTCTACCATCGCTTACTATAACTAACAATTTGGCAATTAACGAATTAGAACTTGAATGAGCAGAACTCAACATTTCCGAAGCAAAATCAACTAATTTGGCAACGCACGTCTTCTTTTGATTAAAATTAAACTTCTGTAACAACTTAACGCCACTTTTATCTGTAAAAGTATCAGTTAATTTATGTAAAATTTCCGTCGACTCTCCAAAACTTAAAACAGAAAGTTGACCACTTTCTAACAAAGTTAAAGCTTTCGATATTAAAGCTACACTTTCAAAAGCTAACTCTTTCGAGTGATTATCAGACATACTAGAAGAGTCGTCGATTGCTAAAGCAATTAAATAGTCCCTTTTAGATGGTTTGGTTCTACGTAACCAAATTTTATCTTTGCGGAATTCTGATGCAATATAAGGAATTACTTTACGCATGTTAATTCGTTTTCCTGTACGGTAATCGCCTTTTAAACGCGACGCTTGAGTCGGTTCAAGGACTAAACGCAACTGTTCTGATAAACCTTGAGCCAATGATGAAGTGAGCGACGATATTTTCTCCCAAGTTTGCTCGGCGTCTTTAGTTGTAGGTGGCTGCAAATTTAAAAAAAAACGTATAAATTAGTTTAAAACTTCTTGAACACAATTTGTAATAGTTACGGTCGCGGATAAAGTATAGTATTCTACTCGTGATCGTGAGTAATGTTCTCTACTCACTCGAATAATGACGGCAATCGCTCGCTAGCTCGCTCGTGTCGCCAATTTATTCTCACGAGTAAAGAGCTTTATTACTCACTAGTATAACAATATACTATTAAAATATTTATTTCTTTTACCTCATTCCAAATTGATAGTTGTTGTTCCACTTCTGTGCGAATTTGAATCATTTCTTGTACAGAAAGTTGTGATATTGAATCGTTTGTTAAGTTTGAATAAAGAGTATGGTGAGTTGTTTCTCCTCCACGCATAACAGTAGATGTTTCCACAACTTCTCCTTCAATTTCACCTTCTTGGAGGTTTTCTAAAATGTCACCATCTGGATGTTGACCTTTTTCAGAAACTTTCTTACGTTCACTATCCAGTTTTTCGGCTTTTTGTTGTGTGACTTCGTTAGTTTCGGGCGTCTCTTCTTCATCTTCTGGCACAATATCAGTCGAATCTTTTGGTTCTTCGTCTTCTTTTAATTCAGAAATTTTTTGTTGTTCTGCTTGTTCTTTAGTGGCAGCGTCCAGCACTTGATGATCAGATTCTTTGGCTTCTTTAATGTGTTGATACATTTCGGCGTCTTGTTTTTCGCCGTCTTCGTCGCCTTCTTCTTCGTTTTGTTGGACGTCAATTGTTTTCAACTTCTTTTTAACGGAGTCTTTGGCATCTCCCAAACTTCTTTTAGAATCAGATTCTCCAGGTTTACGTCTAACTTCCTTTTCGTTCTTATCGCGCCCGCTAGAAATATCTTGTTTTGTATCTGTTTGCCCTGTATGGCCAGTTGTGCTCTCTTCCATGTGGGATTCCCCTATCCCCTTCTTATCAGGATTATCTTCTTGACAATTTTCGTTTGATTGATTGGGTTTTTGATTTTTAGATGGATTTGATTGTACCTATAGTTTGATTATAAATAATATTTTTAATGTGAAAGTGCAACAACTTACGTTATCGGCCGCTTCAACCTCATCCACATCCATTGCTTGAACGTTTTCTTCATTTTCGTGCGTTTGGTCCAATCCAGATTGTTCGTCATTAAGAATTTCGTCCTTGTCTTCATTCTCGTCTTTTTTCTTTTCAGTAGAACTTTGTTCATCCTTTTCTTCTGTTTGAGATTCATCATTTTCACCCTCTTCAACTTGTTCTGCACCATCACTTTCTTTTATATCTGTTTCTTCTTGATTATCTTCATCTACATCGTCAGTTTCTTCAGGGTCCTTCTCTTTGTCTAAGTCGTCGTTTTTCTCATCAGTTTCAGGCGGATTTTGTTCTAAAAGTACCGAGTTTCAAAAATGCAAAAAAAGTTAACACGAACATACCTTTCATGGCATCAATATCAAATGGATTTGTTTCATCTTGTTGTTCGTCTTTGTCTTCAGCATCATCATCAAGATTGAGATCATCAGGTAAATCCATCGCTTCAGGTTCTGGATACTCAGGCTGATTACCATGATAAGGATCAACTTGTTGATCATCTAATTCGGGTTCTTCCATTTCGTTGATTTCCTTTTTATTTTTCTCTTTAGCCTCTTCACTAGATGGGTCAGTTCGATCCTCTTCTTTTGATGGGTTTTCTTTGGCGGACAATTCATTCTCGCCCTCTTTTTCACCTTTATCACCCTTTTCGTCGGCTTTCTCTTCTATTTTATTAAATAGTTTAGAAATTTTTATTCAAATTGAAGTTTCACTTACCTTCATTTTCGCTTTCATTAGCATCCTCATTATCAGATCCCCAAATTTCTTGATCTAACCTATCGGCGTCCTTTTCAGTTTCGCCCATTTGTTCATCAGCATCCTTATCAGAATCAGAATTTTCGTCGTCATCATCATCGCCTTTTTCAACATCCTAAAAGCAATGATTAGATTAGTCTGATGATGGCCAACTGTAAAACATGATTTACCTGTAATTTGCTATCAAAGTCTTCACTCATTTCAATTCCTTTTTCTTCTTCCTTACAATCACCGTCTTCCTTTTCCTTCTTCTCTTTATCTTGAGGTTGTGCATCTTCTAATTGGTCTTCAGATTCAATTTTATCTGATACATCCTTTTCGCCTTCACCCTCACCTAATCCCATACCACCGGTGATGAAATTTTGTCCATCAGTATCAGAAGTTAACTCTTCACTAAATTCAGGTGGAATACAGAAACCTCTGGTTGTTAAATCGATAAAAATGTTAATTATAATTGAAGACATTTTACACGTGACGCGATAAGCTGATACTTGTTGAGTTACAAAATATTCGTACAATAAAACAAGTTGATTTAAAAGAGGCACAATTTGAACAAAAATTGATGTGGATTTTGTTTTGTAAAAGGTTTTTATCAAACTATGTAAATGGTTTAAAATGTCTCTCATTTGTAAATTGGACATGTCGTTAGATAAGTCTTCCACAATTAAAGTTTTGATGTGGTTCGGTTTTAGCTCGACATTTTCATCATCCTCTTCAAGTTTTTCTTGATTGGCATCTTTTTGTTTGTACTTTTTGTAAACAGTTTGAACGACAATTAATATTTTTTCTAAAAATTGCTCGGTTTGTTTTTTAAATTTATTTGAATTTTCGTCATTTTGAGTTTCTAAATCAGTGCTCAATGAAAGAGTAATTTTCTCGACCTCTTGATTGAGCCAATCGATGGAATTGGTTTTCAAATATGGTCCAATTGCTCCACTTAGAGCAGCTAAATTTGTAGATAAACAGTTAAAATCTTGAACTAAACTGTCAATGTTTGCAATGGGAATGTTTTGAGGAAGTGCAAATTCAAAATTAGCACTAGGAATTTTGCTTTCAAATTTGGTAACATTTGAAATTATTTTTTTTGTTGTGTTTATGATAATTTCAATTTCTTTTGTTGAGTTTTTCCAATTTTCGTTGTTCAAAGAGTACTCGGGCTCTAATATTGGAATAGGACGCTCATTACCAGGAATAAATTCTTCAGGACTGGTTTGAATTATTATTTTGCACTGTTCCATTACAAAAAGAATGTTTTTCAAAATGGTCTGCATTTTATTGTATAAATCAATGGATATAAATGATTTTTCTTCACAATGAGCAGCCACGCAATTTAAATAAAATTTCAAGTAATAGAGAATGCGTGATGTTTCAATTAAGCTTTGTTTTTGATCCACGATCATTTTCTGAAATGAAATTAAAGCCATTAATTTGTGACCTATTTACTAAGTTTCTCGTCGTTTTGTTGAGAAATTTCAGTATAAATGTTAATAACATCAATTATTATACTTACAACAAGATGTTCAGAAAATCCACGACAACGTTCGGCATTTTGCATTCCTAAATCTTTGGCAGGATTTATAAGACTCGATTCCAAGTTGTCTAATCTCATGAGCACCTTTAAGAAGTACATCTCGCATCCTTCCCAAATTGTTAATATTTTTTCATCTCTCCTACAAGATCAATTTCTTTATCCACACAATAAAAAACACATGGATCATCGGAAATGAGCGGTAAGGTCCGAAAGAGAAATATAAAAAAAGAAATACAGATAGAGAGAGTGGGAGAAGTAGGATAGGGATTGGTTTATCTGTCACCCAAAATATGTCAATGTCAAGGACATCTGTCACCATATGTCAATTTTATCTGTCAAGTAGGATAGTGAGAGAGATTCGTTTAGAGAAATGGAGAATGGGGGAAGTAGGATAGGGATTGGTTTAGATAAATGGAGAGTTGTCTGTCACCATAGTTACCATGTGTCAAATGCCCATCTGTCACTATAGTTACCATATGTCAATGTTATCATCTGACACCATATCAGAGAGAGGTTATCTGCCACCTAATATATGTCAATGTCAAAGTCATCTGACACCATATCAGAGGGGGGTTATCTGCCACCTAGCATATGTCAATGTCAAAGTCATCTGTCACTATTTGTCAATTTCATATGTTATCTCGTATTACAGGTGGAGTTATCTATCAATTTCAGAGATTGATTTAGAGAGATGGTCTAGAGTGGAGGTCATCTGTCAGTCTGTCACTATAGTTACAATATGTCAAATGTTAAGTTTTCATCATGAGGGGGGCAGTCATCTGTCATGCCATATGTAATTTCAGCTGTCATTTCGTATGTCAGGGGGTCATTTGTTATCCAATATGTCATTTCATCAGTCATTCCATCTGTCATATCATCTGTTATCAAATCTGCCATGCGATACGTTATCCTATCTCACAGATGAGTTTGACAGATAGGATGAAATGACAGATCAAATTGATAAAGATAAGATTGACAGATGAGACTGACCTATAAGATTGACACATATAAAATGAGATGATAGATGAGATTTACACATGAGATGAGATGACTGAGTGAGAACACTCTTATTTAGATGACAGAAGCGATTGACAGATAGATGATATGACATATGACACAATATGAGACTGACAGAGATGACCATATGAGATTGACAGATGATATTCATGATAGAAGAGACATCAACATATAGAGAGAAGGGCATTAATGATCTAGTTACTTACCCCTGATTTAAACGCCCAAATGAAGCCTTCAAATCAATTGGTTTAATTACAAACTGTTCGAAATTCTTTTTAATTTTTGAATGCATAATTCCGGTGCGAAAAGATAGTCCTATTTCGCTTAATTTTTTAAACAAATCTGATAAAGCTTTTCGTTTCTGTTGCAAAATACCTTTAGCTTGCGATTTCTGTTTATTTTTAGGCAACGTATGATCGACCTCTAAAGACTGTAAGTGACTGCTATTTTCAATAATTTCAGTAACAAATCCATCTAAGCTTTGAATTAATATTGGATAGTTGGTAGAAGAGATTGTTTCTTTGCAAAGACGTCGTGCTTTCCAAAAGTATTTTTCTGATTTTGACAAAATAGGAAGATCACTTTGGAATTTATCGATTATAGTTGAAAGAGTACGTTTGGCTATGTACGATTCAGGAGCCATGGTGTAATGGTACTTTTTCGGAGACTGTCTTTGAGGTCGATCCCATATTCCAACATTGTTAATCGAGTCTGATGTCGTATTAACTAAACACTGTACAACTGGCTGATTTAAAACGTGCTGAAAATCAAACGTTAAATAAACTGAAAAGACATTGATGTGTTTTGCTTACTTCAAAGTCTCTAATGTGCTTATGTAATGTTTTGTGGGTCTTTTCTAAAGTTTCCTTAATAGCCCAATAGCTTATATCTTTCCACTTGACGATTTTAATGTAATCTTTTAATTTTTTCTCAATAGGCGATCTTATTTCTTTAATTTTGGCCTCTACATTTGGAAGAAACTGTTTGAAATATTCGTGGATGTTCCACAAAACGCTAATGAATTGATCTAAAATTTAACCGATTTATTTAATGCAAACAACAAATTTGAAGTGCTGACCTGTACGTTCGCACTTTTCAAGATGTACAGCGTGGCAGTGGAATGTTAGCAACAAATTTAACCTGCCTGTAAATTCTGCTAAGTTTGAACTCGTAATAAATTTCTGAAGAGTCGAAATTAGCCCTTCTACGTCGCTCTCTACATTGGTGGTAAATTGCATCATGACTTCGTATAAATAAAACCACCATTTTTGTAGAGGATTGTTCATTCTAAAAATTGGACATTTGTTTCCCATTTATTTCAGTTTTGTGAATATTTACCTATCAAATGCGTCGTTGAGACTCTCTTTCCAAACTCCCATTTCAATTTTACGCCACGCTATGATCTGATGCACCAAATTTTGAATGTATTGCCACAAACTTACGCCAGAATGAGCATTTTGTTCCCAATCGTGGCACTTTGTTAACAAAATTTCAAAACCAGTCAAAAATCTCGAAAGAGGACTTGTTATATCAAAGTCATAGATTCTATCAATGATGGACTTTATCTGGAAATTTAATACATTAAAACAGAAGTTGTAAATGGATTTGATGACGTACTGTTTGCAAACCAGGATGTCCTGGCCATTCGGTTAAAAGTTCCTCAATTTTTAAACGCAACTCTTCAAGCACGTGAAAAGAACCTTTGACTTCTTCTACGTTTGCATCTTTGTAAAAATTGCGTTTGGTCTTAATTTGTTCGTCTGCGAGCGAAACGTTTCCGAATCGGCCAGAAATGGCAATTAAGACATTTAAGCTGCTCAAAATGTCCGAGTCCATCGTATAATTGAGATATTTCCCATATTTGTCGAGCAAAACTTTAAAGAGTTTAAACTTGCATGTTAAAGGAGTTATGAAGTCGAGCGCAAACGTCGTCTTGTGAGGATTCAACCATTCGGTTCTGGTGTAAAGTTGTAATAGTTGAGAGTGAAGATTGGATACAAATTTAACATCCTCGCTTGTTATTACTCCCACATAAGAAGTAGGTGATGTAAGATCCATTTCAGTATCGTCCAACATTTGAACTTGCATGTCAGAGAAGTCTTGATCGTGGAAGTTTGGGAACAGTTCGTTAAAATGATCTTCTACTTCCTCATCTTCCGTTTTAGATCTATAAAAAATTATTTAAGATATTAATTAAATATAGGTTGTAGTCGCAAGACTGCAGTCACAGAGTGAAGATAGAAGTGGAATAGAAGTATTGAGCCTATTGTCGCAGTTCTAATTAGGAAATTAAGAATTAATAAAAGGATTTGTCAAGTATAAGGACAAAATGTTTAAGTAAAGGTCCGTCCACACACACAAGCCTTGCCTTCCGGTTTGGCCTGTACAGGCGGCCTGAACGCTGTCCAGACGCTCCGGTTTGTTCAGACGCTCCTGTCCAGACGGTCCTGTGCAGGCGACCTGCACAAGTGCACAGGCAGAACCGGAAGGCAAGCCTGTGTGTGTGGACAGACCATTAGAGAATATTAATATAACTTCTGGTCTATATTCTCAACCCACAAGTATCCTGGTGTAACCCCTCAAGGGATCATAAAAAGACTCGTGACATATGGTGGAGGCGTCGGACGCCGAACGAACTCATGCCATTATAAGGCCCGCAAGGCTACTTTATACATGTATTTTAATTAAAATTAAACTTACTTTATTTTATACAAGGACTCGTCGGCTTTTTTCTTGGCTTCGCGTTCCTCTTCTTGTTTTTTCCAAGCTCCCACAAAAATGCCCAACAATGAATCGAACGAATTAAATAACCTTGCATCTAAATTTTTGTAATTTTGACCTATCAATAATAAAAAGTTAGACAGTTCTAAAAGTCCGCATTTTAACAGTCTGAAATTTTCCTGTTTGGAAAAATTATTTTCTTCTTCTCTAAAAGTTTTAACGACGAAGTTTTGCCACGTGAGATTTGTATACGAGTTTATAACTTTAAGATAATCTTGTTGAAATTCGTCCAACACGGGAAATTTGAAAAATTTAACCAAATTAGAGTTCAAGTCGATTTGATCCAACATATTTTTGTATTGATTTAATAGCTTTTTGTGTAAATCTGATTTTAAACGAAAACCGTAAAGAAATTCCACCAAATTATTCAGCAGAGGTTCAATTATGTCTGGGTAATTATAACGATGCGTTTTTAATACTTTAACGAGCTTTTCATAACTCCAAATGTTTTGAGTACATTCAGTTACGTATTTTTCGTAAAGCTCGAGTTCGATCACCGTGTGAGCGTTTAAAGCGTTTGTAATTTCATCAAACGCCATGTCGAGATTTGTAACTGATTTCAAAATTTGAGCTGGTGATAAAATTACGGAAAAGTGATGGGATATTTCCTAAAACATAAAACATTAGCATAAATTGCAACAAAAAACGTTAAAACTTACGTTAGTTACAGCAGTATAAGTTTCATTTTCAGGCCTTACAGCTACATACTTTCCAAACTCGAGCAACTTTGCATTAAGGCTTTCAACTTTTTTCTCCATCCAACGAACGTACGAATGGACGGTAGTGTCGGAACAACTTAAAATTTCATTTTGACTTTGATAGCTATGAATCAAGTTGGTAAATTCTTCGATTTCGTCGCTACAGTACTGTTTCTTTAATTTTGTCTTAATATGTGGATCAATCAAGGGCAGTTTGGAATTAAAAACGGCCTTTATGTAGTTTAGTAAGATGTAAACGTTTGAAATGTTTTTGATGCTTCCATTAAAGTCTGCTTCGAAGTCCAGCTTGTTGGTTTCTTCCAAACACTTGCTCAACATCACAACAATGGGGCTTTCGGCGTTTTCATTTGCAAAGCGACTGCTGTAAATTTCTTTTATTTTTTCAATACATAAAGAAGTTGCTGCGTTTAAGCTTCCTGGCGTATTCTCTAAATTCAAACTTAGAGAAATTTTGTGTACAAACTCAGAAAAGCTCAATATGAGATACTGTCGCTCACAAACGATAAAATCGTATCTTCCACTCGAAAGCGAGTTTAAATTTTGCCACAAAACTAAACTGAGCGTCTTATGCTGATCCATAACATCTCGATAGTTGCCATACTTTGTAACTTTCAAAATCTCCTTTGACTCTTCCCCAGACACCAACAAACTTGTCACTAAAGCACTAAAAAGTGGGGCAAACGAAGGAAGACTCTCCTTCCTTTCTAATCCCCCTTCTGATACCACGCTAAGTACGTTAGGATTCACCGACGCCGATTTTAAAAGGTAAGTAAACAAGCCAGTTTTAATCTCGTGCAATAGTCGCAAATCTGAAGTATTTTGATACTGCACAAGAGCGCCAATTAAGTCGCTCGGAACTGTTGGAATTTCATACAACATTGTCGAATTCTTTTCGGTATTTTTCAAACTACACTTGAGCTTAATGACACCCAAACGAGCAAAATAATCCAGTACAGGCAACACTTCTAAATCGAACAACTTAATATCACCTTTAGATTGATAATTAACTACTTCTGGAAGCCCTTGAGGTTCTTCTGAAAAGTCGTATGTGAGATCAATTTTGAGATTGATCATATTTACTCTTAAATTAGAATCTAGCAAAATGTCTTTGTTGAAATTTTTGTTGTAAATGTCTATTGTTTTGGAAATTTCTTGAATTTTTGAGTGAGTTTCGATTTGAACTGAGTTTATGAGAGGTGGAGGTGCGTCGTTGCATTTTTGGAAACTTTTTGCAAATTTTTTAAAAGCCATTAAGTCGTCGTGTTCGTTGTCGTTAGTAGCGGCTGTTAGACTTTCTAATTCTTCAGATTTTGAGTTTAAAAGACCACCTAGCTCTCTGACTGAAAATTTGAAAAACCATTTGTAATGCACGCGCAAGTTCGTTAAGAGCGCTTTGTATTGAGGCAAATTTGTTTGTTTTATGTTAACTTTTAATAAACGTTCGAGAATAAAACGCCATCTCATCAAAGACATCGCTTCTATTGTTTGTTCGTCGGTAATTTCTGAAAATTTGTTGAGTAAACTTTCTACTAAAGCACCATCGAACGTATATAAAATTTTCAAGAGCTTTCGTTCTAATGGCTCTTCCGTTTTTGGCTCTACTTGATTATCGAGAACGCCCTTTAAGAACTTTTCTAAAGTTAGTTCGTTTTTCTTGTTACCGTTCTGTTCGGTTATAAATAAAGAGCTGTAGCGTTGGAACATGAGGTAGAGCTTGTTGGAAACGAATACGTTATCTTGATTGCAGTCGGGTGTCCAATGAGGATCGTAAGGTAAGCTCAAGTTGTTAGTTTGAACGTTATTTAGAAGTTTACCTGCGACGGCTGCGAGCCTTATCCGTTCATTAACTTGTTCAGGTTGGAAAATATTTTCGGCAAACATCAAACGCGCCTCTAAGTCAGATTTGTTGGACATCGTATAAAAGTTGATTAAAGAAGACATTGGAAGTTGTCGGATTAAAACGCCCTGTTGTTTAATTTGTTCAATTTGGGATTGTTTGGCTAAAAGAGACGTTTTCATAGTGACATCGTCGTCGTAAAATTGCAAATCTTTATTTTGGGAATCAATTAGTTCTTTCAAATTGTCGTGCAACAAATTTAAGGAGAAATTTGGCTCGAACTCGTTTGAGGAGCGAGTTTGGTAGTATACGTCGACTAGAGCTTCGTAAAATGCTTTAAGGACGTTTCGGCCTCTAAGTAGCTCTTGGGAAATTAAAAATGAAGCTTGTAAAAGACTGTTAACGTTCGGTTTTTCCCCTATAATTTATAAAATGTAAAAAAAAAAGAGAAACATTTTTAAGAAACCTCACCTAAGATGAAGTTGGAAATGAAATTGTGCATACTCAGAAGAGTTTCGATGTTTTTATTGTCTTTTAGTCCGGCTTGGCTTATCAACGATTTCAAATCGAATAAATTCGTCACGCCTTGTTCCGATTCGTTTAACATGCAAATTTCGATTCCTCTATTTCTCATAGCTCTGCAAAAATTTATAATTTTAATTTTGACGAAGTTTGGTTATTACAAAATATTACCTGGAAATTTCGCCGTTTTTAGGGTCCATAGTTAAGAATAATCTGAAATCTTTGTGTGGTTTGATTTCGACCATTTCGCCGTTTTCTTTTACACCGCGTTCGCCTATAGTGAGGACACCGTTTGGTTCTAACAAAGCATTTAATCGGTCTAAAACTGCTGGACTGCATAAATTTACGTTGTCTATTAATAACCAAGAACCTTCTTGTAGGCACTAAAATGAAAATAATATTTATGTATTGCGGCAAGTTGGAAGTTAAAAGAAGGGGCAGTTGGGCCAATGCAGAACAAACAACAGCTGATAGATTGCTCATTCTGTCGAATTGAGCACATAGATAGACAGGAAATATGAGTCATCGATCAGCTGTTGGGAGCTGTTCTGTGCCCTGAACGGAGCAATTGTTCCTGAATTACAGGGTCTTCAATGGGGAGAAGAGAAAACTGGAGGTACGCATGATAAAAACAATCTATTAATCACCAAGAACCTTCTTTTAGTCGTAAAAATTGAAAATAGTATTAATGTATTGGGGAAAATTTGGAAGCTAAAAGAATGGACAGTTCGGCCAGTTCAGTACACAGAACAGCTGATAGATTGCTCATGCTGTCAAATTCAACACATAGACAGAGAGAAAATACGAGTCATCCGTCAGCTGTTGGGAGAGCTGTTCTGTGTCCTGAACAGAGCAATTGTTTCTGAATTACAGGATCTCCAATGGGGAGAAGAGAGAACTGGAGTTACACATGATAAAAACAATCTATTAATAACCAAGAACTTTCTTTTAGGCATAAAAATTGTAAGTAATTTTTATGTATTGGGGGAAGTTTGGAAGCTCAAAGACGGGGCAGTTGGGTCAGTTCAGAACACAGAACAGCTTATAAATTGCTCATTCTGTCAAATTCAGCACACAGAGAGAGATAGAGAAAATATAAAGTCATCGATCAGCTGTTGGAAGCTGTTCTGTGCCCTGAACGGAGCAATATTGTTTCTGAATTACAGGATCTTTAATGGGTAGAAGATAGCCATTAAGCCTGCGCCACACACACTGCCTTCTTTCCGGTTTGGCTGGACATCGTTCAGGTGGTCTGCACAGGCCAAATCGGAACGTCTGAACATCGTTCAGGTGGTCTGTGTGTGTGGCGCGACCTTTAGGAACATTTTCACGCTCACAGAAAATGAAGAAGTCTAGAAATTTAAATTTTTCATTTGACACCAATCCGAAGGCTTAATGTGACCAAGAAAAATGAGAACGACATGGAGGACTATGGGATTAGAAAAATTTAAAATAGTTAGGGGCTACACAAGTAATTAATATGTGATCCATCAATAAATCATGAGAATGAGAAGTTGAGGAATGATTTTGCCAACAAAAAAATTGTTAAAGAGAACGAACTCGCGGGGTATTAGTCATACAACTAGCCCCTTTTTAAATTTAATTCTTAAGGGCATTTTTGTTATAAAAGTATAGAGGAAAATTAAATAATTCGAGTAAATTGTAATGGGTCTATAATTATACCGATGAGACCTCTTTGTTTAGACGTAATAGAAAATCTAAAGCTTCCCTTCCCTAAGGTCCTTTTAGTAGAATTTTATTGTTATTGAATTGCTATACGTTTAATTTAACCAAATCGCTTCGTTTAAAAAAATCTTCCCTAACTATAAATTTAGAAAAAAAGGTTTTCAATAAACTACCCAATAGGTGGAAATTTTGAAAAAATATAATTTAACTTTTCGTAAATCACACACGTACCTTGATTAAAATAGAGTCTACCCATTCGAATTTTCCTCCTGCATTTAAATTGCCTTCTTTTCTGACGACTTGATTAATAATTTTACCTTTAGCGTCCAAAATTTTAATTTGATCTTTAAGATTTGCAGGCGTAACATCGCAAGATAATAAAACAATCCAAATTTTTTCTAAACACTTTAATCTCTTGAGAAAAATTTGAGTTTCTTCTGCCATTGTGCGATTTTCATTTTCTAAAAAGCGAATAAAAAAAAAGGAAATTAACAAATACAAAGGATTAATTATTAATTTACAACATCAGACACGATAAATTCTTACAAAATTTTGCAACCCTTAACTGGGTGAAAAATAGCGACGCTTAAAGCAGGATCAAGAATAAGTAGTTAATAAATCTTTGATGCTGTAATTTCTTTAAATAATTCAAGTTTGCGTACAACGAAGAAAAATTTAAAAAAATTATATCCCTTATAAATGATAATCAAGATAATCTTTTTAACCCTAAAGCATAAAATTAAACTTTGGTAGTAAAATTATTTAAATACCTGTTTGTTGGAAGTTAAGAAAATTTTCCCACATGCGAAGTATTTTACAACCCTCTTGTACGTTTCCATTAACGACACACTCTTGAACGACGTCCAAAAGTATAATTTCGGAACTTCTAACAATCTCCTCCAAGTGTCTGGTATAATCGACCTAGAAAAAAGCACGAAATTAATTATAAGAAAACAAAATATTCAAAATTATTATAAAATCGCAAACAAACAACCACTTTATACACGGAACTCTTCTTATATTTGTGAAGCATTTCTTTTTAAAGTACGTCGCGAAATGCGAATCCTCTTCAACTTCTTTGAAGTCGCTACTCTTGGGATTTAAAATGTCAATTTCATTCATACATTTTTAGAAAATGAAATATGCTAATTTTAAACCAATTTGTAATTTAAATTAAATTAAATTTATTATGTGCGTTAAGTATAGACATTTTTTTAAATTATTACCAGAAGGGCGCAGAAGGGATTATTTATATCTAGCTCCTGGGCTGTTTTTATTTATTTATTAATTTTTATGCTTTGTACAAGAAAACGTACTTACAGATTGAGACTTAGCGACTGCACATCAAGACCAAAGATATGAGAAAGAACAAAAAACTAAGAATCAAGTTTTCATAATAATATTTAGCTCTTTGTTTAAATGCAATTGGATTTTCAGATGATTTTATTATCAGCTGGCAACCCATTTCAATTGGAAAATCAACGATAACAAAGAAAAGAAGAGAAGCTGTTATACCTATGTGGTGTGGCTATTGAAGGATTTGAAAACTGTTTATCATATAAATGCTCCTATAATTTTCTAATTCTTCCCTTTCTCCTCTACTCCTGAGTACAACATTTTCTCGCAACCTTTGTTCGACCACAGTCTTAGAAACTTATATCATTCGATGCCTCGTTTAAGCCCGCATCTATCGCCACGTACATAACCGCATAAAAAGTATTTATGGAAGAGTTTGGTGATAATCGTAAAGATATGAGTACGAAGCGTACGGAGTTAGATGTACGTTCCCACCTCGTAGTTGAGTTCTGATTGGTGCTAAGAACTTGGTGGTAGAGAATTACTAAATACTCGACATGTACATAGTGCATGATTGTATCCAGTGTGATCCTCTTGTACTGCGGGTAGCTGATGGTCTGGCGTCCCCGCACCAGCGGCTGGTATAAGCTGCAGTTGGAGAGTATAAATTGCAGTTGTAGGGTTTAAGCTGATTGCGTCTACCTCGGTACCTCCCTCCTGAACCACAAGTCACTGTCCACGATCTTTGACTTTTTGGACGATCGTGTAGGATTCGATTACAGTCTTTGACTTTTTGGCCGACTGTTGATCTGGAGGAACGCTAGTCAAGCTTTCGGGCTAACCACGAGTCCCCATTTGCGTTCAAAGATCTAGTTCTTTGGGAGTCGCCCATCCGTTGCGGTGGCCAGAGAACGACCGTTATCCGAATGACGCTATTTATTTTGTATTATTAACATGAACTGTTAATTTTATTTTGGTTTTAATAAATATTTTTATTTGGGTTGAAAGTGTTTTTGTTGCTTGTTTATCGCTCCGAACCCCTCCCGTCTTCGATTCGAGTGATGTCGAGGGCATAACGTACACTCTATCGTAAGATCGGTATTACAACGGCTCGAATCTGCTACCTTTCCTCTATATTTTTTCTAATAAAAAGGCTAAAAGAAGCCGTGGAGAGCTCCAGTTTATGACACTAACAAACGGTTTTTTCATGAATTTTATATACCTTGCATGATCGCGGTATCAAAATAAACCCTCTTTTCACAATTTATTTTTTTATTTCTTAAAAAATTTGGTTGTCGTTTCAATTATGCATGTTGGAATAGCGAACACGTAAAATAAATTTACTATTAACGCTAGCAATTTATTTCCACGTGAGTTACAGTTTGCATAAGTAATGGAAGAGTGATGAAATTGGCCGTTTATGAAACTAAAACGTAACATTTTAAATCTTCAACTTTTTTAAAATCCTTCCTATCTTTTCAGTTCTAATAACGATGTGCCATTAGAAGTGGAGAATAGAATTAGATGACCATACAAGTGATGTTAATTTATTACTTTGACTTTTTTTCTAAAAAAAATAAAATAGAAGCTTAAAAGGGTCCCATATGCATATTTTTTTCTATTTTAACAAAAATTATGAATAATTATTAAAGAGATGACATAAAAGTTTAAATTAGTAGAGTGAACCATTAGTAATTCACTTTTCCAAATGCACTTATTTATGTAACTATCAATCACTTTGCTTACAATTTAAAATAAATCTAATTTTAATTAATCAATTAGTAATAATTGATTCAAAACATTAATTTTTAGGGTAGTAATGTATAACAATCGGATAATGTAGATTTATGAAGCGAACACTGACAGTTATGATTAGGCACGTGAGTGGCTTTTAAATCATGCGAATATTATGTATTAATCAGCTTGTTTAAATTTCAATTTATTAAAACTAATTAATAATATAAATTAATATTATAAGGTAGTTACTATAGTTAGATTGGCGATATAACTCAAGATAGTAATAGCAATTGTGAGATTAAAATCGTTCAAATCTCTCCCGTTCATTCGAATGTTATAATGTTTAGTAAATTAAATTAGTAAGTACATAAATTAAAGACGATTGGCCAATTCTAAAAAGAGTGCCTAAATGCCTCTATGATATGTTATAGGACGCTAAGAACGATATTTTAGAGTCTATGTGTCACATATGGCTCGTTGGGATTGAGAGGGTGAGGAACCCTAGTTAATGACTGATCGTAAGTAATAACTGTAACTGTAATAAGTAATAACAGTAGAATGAGTACGAGATTATTACTTTAATAAACATGTATTTTATTGGAACTCTTGGCGTACATTTATAAACCCCCAATTATCCTGGTACAACCTGCGAGTCCGTCAGGAGTCACGAAACTAGTCGTGGCATATGTGTTTTATAAGCGCTCAGAGTTTCAAGAGTTCATGCCCGGCGCCTCCACCATATGTTACATCTGTTTAGCAATACTTAATAATGCCGAAGCGTAAATAGCCTAAAATTACCTTAATTTTCAAAAATTAGATCTAACTACCTACAGTCAGCCTCACAATTATTGGCCACCCTGGCTATACGTTTAGTACGAATTATGGATGTAACCATCATAATACACCATACTTAAATTGAGGGGCAACTTTATTTTGCCAACAAGTAGTAAATAAACAACCTCCCCTTTTGTCGTTGTTGGCTAATAACCGCCCTGGCGTATAGCCAGGGTGGCCAATAATTGTGAGGCTGACTGTACATCAGCATAGCAGATCTACGACACTAAATCGCATCAAAGCCCTAACGTTACTGACGTATTCAATCTCAAAGCCCAGAGGTTACTGAAAAACTTCGTAATTTACGTAGGCTAAATTAGGCTAAAAAACGTAGGCTAAGGACGAAATTAAAAGATTATCATTATCCAATACTTAAGAGTGTCTATCTGTACGTAGATGCTTAGGAAACAACTTACTGCCTGGACAGGAAATATAAAACGATAAGCTGAAAAAAAACGTTTTATACCCCAAAATGTCTGGACTTTTCAACTTGTTTATTTTCCTCCCCTTTATATCAACCATGACATGACATGACAACAGTGATAAATATAAAAATTTGAAGAAGAAAAAAGAGATTTGTTGCTTTCACATCTGAATAAAAAATTTACGATTTTTTCCAACCAAAGTACATTTTTGTACTATCCCCGTAAAAATATAGGAAACTGATCAAATAAATATCATACAGTCATGTGGGTAATTTGATACTACCATTATATTTTTATAATAGTACATGACAATGATCGATTGCCAAAATTCTAGGACCGTAACGTAAGAAGAACGGATTATACGTATAGAATTGACATGCTACTATGTGCTCGAGTGGAAATTTCTTGCGTTCCCTAATTTTCAATTTCTTGTCACTCAAATAGTAAGCCTTGTAAAGATGCAGCGTTTTTCGTCAATATTTAAAAAAAAATCCAAAAGTTGCTCTAGATGGAAAACAAAATATCAATCGATCGTTGTAACAAGCCGTTCTTAATCTGTTCATTAATTATTTTCCTAGTAATTTTCTTTTTATGTCAATTAAGATTTTAATATACTAAAAGGAAATCGTTCCTGGAGCAATTAAGTTACTAGACGTTTTAATCCCTTCAATAATTAAACTATGTATGCAGTTTAAAGTACAATTACAGGAAGTGTAACACTAGGTAAGGTGGTTTAAAGCGCTTTCGAAAGGGATTAAACGACTAAAAAGTTGTTACACTTTTTTTTTGTTTTCGAAATAAAACGTTAAAACTTTGCTTAAATGTAAATAGCGTAGAATTAGAATCGTAATTAGCACCTCTATCAAAGGGGATTTAGAACTGCTTGTTTGTTTCTTTTCCCTCCGCATCGTTTTGATTATTTTGGAACCAAAACCTTTATCGTATACAAGAAGAATTTTAGGATTTGTTTAACTATAATATTGTTGGCATCAAAACCGTTTATCTTTACATACACTTTACTAAGGTTAAATGTTTAACAAGAACCATCGACTTTGTTTAATTAAAGTTACAATTTAGAGAAAATTTTAAACGCCTCTGCGTTTATTTATTGTGTCAAAACGTTTTCGAGTATCTCATTTCCAGTTTATCTCATTTTAACAAGAGCAATTTAAAACTTACTTTAAAGCAATCGAAAAATAAATGAGGCGAAGGTGGAAAAAATGTGAATAAATTACTATAAACAGAATAATAATGATCTTAAATTTTTATTCCCTTCCTAAAAAAAGAAAATTAGGGAAAATTGTGCTAATTTTGACGAATAGATGACTGAACTGTACCAACAGCTGTTGAGTATCAAAATTTATCTGAGAGTTGCTTGAAGAGAACTAATATTTTGTAAAAACAAAGACCATATTGAGCTAATGAAAAAACTGATCCATGGCTCATCAAATCTGTTAATACATTTCTTCGGCATGCCTTGGAACCTTCACCTAATATCACATTCAGATACTCAATTTTTTAACACTGATTTATCAAAATGATTCGTCAAATCTAGATGGCTTAGAAACTTGAAAAAGGTTATGGTTTGTGCCCAATCCGAAGGAAAAATTCTGATAAACTCTAAAGTGGAATGAGAAAAATTCCATTTAACGATTTTCACTCTAGCTGTGGTCAAATTTCTTTTAAATTTGCACGAATCGATTCGTCACGAGCCAAAAGTATGGGTTATTTTTTATTTTAAACTAAATTTAGGGTTGCAAAGTGAGGTGTCGACTTTATTTTAAGAACCAAAGCCACAGTGCCACAGCAGTCATACTTTATTTATGAAAATAAAGGGAAAACTTTACTATAATCTTTATTTTAAGAGATATAGTTTATAGCAGTCAGTTATTAAAAATTCTCATTATCAATAGAACCTATTGAAAATGTTCTACCATTATCACTGCCACCTTTGATTAAAACTTTAGGACGAACTGTCGTGATATTTCAATAACGCTGAATACTACTATGTGTAAATTATGAAGTTATTAGTACAATAGTTGACATGAAAATCTACAAAAGAGTTTTCAATTAATAACGTGAAATGTTGAAAACGAGGAAAGAAAATTTAAAATAACAAAAATTTTCAAAATTAATGTAAAGTAATGAAATATCAGTAAATATTTAAATTATGAATAACGTAAACAATTTATAATTACATAAAATGTAATTACATATTAAATTAATAATGTGGGTATACCGGGTGTTGAATGACCTACTAATACATAGGGCAATAGCACGTAAAATTACTGCTTCCCTAATTGTTTTAGAGCAAACATGAAAGAGCCAAAAGTGATGGAGAATTAAAAATTAGAAATGATAGAGGTATTACATTTTATCATAGTTTTACTTGAAGAGCAAAAAAGACTTTAGAAGTTGTTAAAATTTTCGTTAATCAGGGTAGCGATTTAAATGTTGCTACGATACACAAATAAATTATTGCTTGTGATTGAAATTGCTATCCTGATTAATGAAAATTTTATCAACTTCTAAAGTCTTTTTTGCTCTTTAAGTAAAAGTATGGTGAGATGTAATACCTTTATCATTTCTAATTTTTAATTCTGCATAATTTTTGGGTTTGGCTTTTATGTTTGCTCTAAAACAATTAGGGAAGCAGGAAGTTATAAAAACGTGATATTACGTGCTATTGCCCTATGTATCGGTAGGTCATTCAACACCCGGTATAGTTAATGTGTATAATGGGGATGTAAAAAAATCTTGTTATACGACTGTTAATGTTTAATTAAAGCTAAAAATTGTAGATATAAGCCGAATAGACCGAATGTATCAAATTGGAATTATATATTAATATAGGGTCTAGTAGGATGAAAGAGGTAACCCAACGTAAGGTGAATCCACCACGTGATGACCGTTAAAGTTGAGCAGTAGATTAGTGCTGTCGTTGCTTAGAAACGAACGTAGACAGTGCCGTCGTATAGTTATTACAGTAAAGATATCTTAAAGTGACGAGCTAAAGGAAGCGCCTACACCTAAATTGGTATTTTCCCCCTCTATGCAATAGTTACTAGTTACTTATAATTTAATAGCCACTGATACAAACGAATTTATTTGAAACCAATCGTGTTTAAGGAAGGCGTGGCCAATTCTGCGTGAATTTATCCCTACCGCACCTCAGGTAGGATTGCGTTTGCTGTACATAACTTTTGTCGAAGCAAAATAATTACAAGCATTTTAATAGTGTGAAGATCTCATTCACAAAGTATTAAACCAGTAATTAATTATAATTAGTACTTCAAACAAAAATTTAAATTAAGTAATTATTTTAAATTTTGACAACTTTTAAAAATAATTTTCTTGACAGAAGAAATAACTAGCTCCGCCACTGGGCTCTGAAGCACAGGTTTGGTCACGTGGTGGATTCAACTTATGTTGGGTTTACTATACATCCTATTTAACATACGAATTACGTAATTACGAATTACAAATTTTTGAAACATAGTTTTCGTTTCAGAAGAAATAATTCATCAAGACCTTGGGCACACTGGAAACATCGTCTATAATACCAAAGACTATTTAGTAAGAGACTAGCGAAACCTACATTAAAAAATGTGAAAGACTTTTAAGGTGAAAATCGCTTAAAATCACTAGAAGGGTAAAGTTGTTTTATCCCTTACTTCGTTGCTCCCGCCTCGACAAGCTATCTTATTCACTCGAAAAATGCTTGAGGTGACTAGCGACATCTTCTTTAGCGGGGATTTTTGGTTACAATCAGCCCATAAGCTATGCCAGTCTTACACTGTATAGTCTTTGATAATACCCAGCTAGAACCACTAAAATTTATACGCTTCATGGTATAGAGGTTATTTTTGCATTTTCAAAGCAAAGCGAAGCGTAGTCGAGCGTATGCAAAAATTAGCGCGTAAAGTGATAAGTGCCATAAAGTGACTCAAACAAATTCTCTGATAAACTTTTTAGGAGATCCAAAGAGCTATCAAACGATACCAAACTCGACATTTTATCACATCGACGCTAAGCGTCGAGTGGATACGATAACAGTCGATACTATCTGCACATTCTTGTCAGCGTATGCTGGTTTTCCTATACCTATGAGGCTTTTAAATTTTCGTCATCGTAACTGATGATAAACGATGGTTCCAGTTTGCCCAACCCCTAATAAAACAAAATTTAAAGAAAACTTTCGTCAAATGTTGGCTTCCATTTTCGCTTCATTGAGCTACATGTTTCCTAAAAGTTTATAACTGAATCTCCTCATACTTAGGGCCACTCTGGGCCCTGTATCGATTTTATCTATTTTATAGATCAATTTTTGATAAAGTGACGCAAAAAAATTCTCTTTAAAACTTGTTAGGAGTTCCAAAGAGCTATCAAACGATACCAAACTCAACTTTTTATCACATCGACAGTAAGCGTCGCGTGTATTTATACCATAACGTCCATAACAGTCCATATTATTTGCACATTTTTGTGCAAATAACCCCTAATAAAAGGAAAGAAAAAAGAAAAAGCCCGTCAAATGTTGGCTTCCATTTTCGCTCCATTGAGCTAGATGTCTCCGAAAAATTTACATAGCAATAGAGCCCTTGTAATTTAAAACTGAACCTCCCTATACATGTATACATAGGACCACCCTGAGCCCTGTATCGAGTTTATCTACTTTATAGATGAATTTTTGATAAAGTGAATGAAAAAAATTCTCTGAAAAACTTTTTAGGAGTTCCAAAGAGCCAACAAACGATACCAAACTCGACAGTTTATCACATCGACGCTAAGCGTCGAGTAGATACGATAACCGTCGATACTATCTGCACATTTTTGTCAGCTTATGCTGGTTTTCCTATACCTAATAACCTATGAGGCTTTTAAATTTTCGTCATCGTAACTGATGATAAACGATGGTTCCAGTATGCCCAACCCGGGATAAAACGAAATTTAAAGAAAACGTTCGTCAAATGTGGGCCTCCATTCTCGCTCCATTGTGAGCTAGATGTTTCCGAAAAATTTACACAGCAATAGAGCTCTTGTCATATAAAACTGGACCTCCCCATACTTAGTGCCATTCTGGACCCTCCATCGAATTTATCTATTTTATAGACCAATTATTGATAAAGTGCATCCAAAAAATTCTCTGAAAATCTTTTTAGCAGATCCAAACAGCTATCAAGCGAGACCAAACTCGACGTTTTATCACATCGACGCTAAGCGTCGCTACGTTCAACTTTTCATTTCCTTATGAGAACTTATTGCTTTTTTTTGCAGAAAATTGCTCAGTTGGCTTGTCTAAATTCGGACACAAAAAAATCACCCTGTACTGTGGAATACTGTCCAAATCGGAAGTTAAAACAACGATACAATTTACTTGCTATTAAAAGAGTAATTAATAATGGTATAATGACAAAGTTAAATTATGATGCTACACGTTTGTAAAGCTATCGGTATCAATTACAATGGGCTGTAATGAAATGTGCACAACTAATTGTATTATAAAATTTAATAATCGTGTGCAATGTTACGACATTTTGAAAACGCGCAGCGGTGATTATTAATTATATCTAATTTTAAACTATTTTATCGACAATTTATGGTCGCTTTATGCACATTTTGGTCACTCTCAATCAAAAGTTATTTTCTTTTGTTAAAAAAAATACAAATGAAAATCGTCAATATAACTGCGTAAGTCCAAATCCATTAATTAAACTTATTCAAAATTTCGTTAATTTCGTGAATATTTTAGCGGGGCTTTATTGTTCAAAACGCTTCTCGATTTATTAATAAATCATAATTCAATTATAAAAAAAGGCGCGACCGCATTGTTGACTAAATTTATTGATTAAATTTTTTCGTTTTTTACAACAATATATTAATTTCATTTATTTGTTCATTAGGGGTTTTAAATGCGACGAAAGTATTTAAAATTTTCTCGCTTATGCAAACATAAATAGAGTAACTCATACATCATCATGAAGTGAAAGGAGTAAAGCTCTTGGGAAAGGCAAAGCCTGCTATACGATAATCGTTTGAAAAAAATTGTAAGTTTACGTATAATTTGCGAAAATAAAAAAATTGGAAGTTTTTGCTACTGAAAAAGGTATAGATTTTAATTTTATTTCCACTGCATAGATATTTTATGCAGCATAAATCGATTAAATGGAACAAAACGTAATATTTTTATGTGTGTGAAAATACAATTTACAGAGCAGTATTAGGAGCATTTTAGTTGGGCTAAAATCCAAAATTAGTTTCAATTTTCTTTTTGTAGAAATCGGCACCAATAACAGCTATAACCATAATTTGTCCATTTTAATGATAAGAGCTTTTTGACTTGATAAATCACTATTCTTTTGCCTGCCTATATCTATCGATATACTGCAAGACAGATTTATGTTGGCGAGCGGTGGGAATGCGCAGATACCTAAATTGGTATTTATCCGCACCAACGCAGTCAGTAGTAAAGTATTTAAATTATTAAAGGGGCGTGGTCAAATCTATACGAACTTATCCCTACCGCTCGCCATCAGGGATCTGTGTTGCAGTACCTCTCTGTATATCTGTTTTGAGTTTTCCAAATCCCAACAATCCTAAATTGTCAATTACATGCATTTGCTAACGATTTCGAGCGTAAATTTTAAATTTACCTAACTATTTAATAGGAGGTGCTTTATTACGCCACATTACAACCTTATGTATTCAGTTATTTACAATCTTATTATGTACTTTAATTGTAATTTACTAATTCAAAGAATTTTTAATGAAACCACCCTTGCAAGTTTAAACCAACCTTTAAGTAAGTACAAACTATAGCATTACTTGATCAATCTTCTTTAAGTCTCTTCGTATTAACGTATCGATTCTCTACGAAGAAGTGCACATATTCTATTTTTATACTATCACATTTGTAAAAGACATAATAATTAATTTACTTTTTCACGGGTGTTGTGATCTATAGAAAATCGCAATGAAAGGTCAAATTACAATATTGAGCATTAGAAAAAATTGACAGTCAACTACTTAAATTATTAACGTACGTAACTATCTTAATTAGGAGTATTTTGACTACAATTTATAAAGTGGAAAAAGTATTGTATTCTGCTAGCATACAATGGCTATTACTCATGAGGATGAATTGCGAAATCAGCCGCAGTCGGCTATCGTAATGCATTCTCGTGAGTAATAGCCATCATAACACCCTAACTGAATCATTTCACTTTGTAAAATAAATCTTAAGTATTTCCTTTCAAATAACTCAATGTCCGGATGCACAAAAAAGAATTATATTTTAATCCGAGAATTATATGTATAATCTTTTGATATACCAACGTTACACACAAGGTCTGTTCGTTTGTCTTGCACTGACTTACTCTAACTTGCTCTAACTCGCTACAATTTACTCCTGCTCTTGACTAGGAGTAAGAAATGTAGAAACGAACATGGTTCCGAGCAACCAGTGCAAGACAAATGAACATACTTTGTATTTTCTACTCTTTGTCAAGAGCAGGAATAAGTTGGAGCAAGTTGGAGTAAGTTAGTGCAAGACAAACGAACAGACCTAATGTAATGTCAAAGTTTAACGTTTGTAAATAAATATTAAGATCTGAGATCAAGTTCTTATTGTGTTGAAGCAAAGAAAATATACCTTAACGAATAAGAAACGACACAAGCTCAAAACTTCATGTTAATTTTTTGAATAAATTTCAAATGCGCATGTCTGCTGAATATCTCATTAATTGCTCACAACCAGTCATCTCATCTAAAATACGCGCCACTTTTTAAATTTTAAATAAAGTTTTTCTTCAAACGTCAACAAAACATGACATTTTGGTACTCAAAATGTAAGGTTAATGTTGTACCATAGAATAAATACTACTATGACATATAATAAAAAACGACATTCCGACAAGGCATTTTTGATGTCTGTATACATAAATTTCTACTCTGCATGTGTCACTCATGGCTGACAGCCAATCATATTATCTAAAATACGCACCTTTTAAATTACAATGGGTAAAATATGCAAATATTTTAGTTATATGTCTAATTAATAAGGTTATGTTGTGACACTGACATATCCACCGGACATGCTCCTTAAGCGAAGATTAATTTTTTGGTCTCCGTGTCGCTTCTTGTTCCTTAGTCAAATCCAAGGGTATCTTTTCTTTGATTGAAGAGTGAAAATATTTATTTACAAACGTCAAACTTTGACATTCATATTTATTTATTTAATTTGTAACGTTGCTATATTAATTCTCGGATTAAAATTAAATTGAAATTCTTTTTTATGCAACCGGGCATAAGATTTCAATTTCACGCTTGCTATACCAACTATTGGTACATCAACTCCAGACTACTAATTGATTAATAACTATTTCATCTTGCATGATAATATGATATTGTAATTGTTTTGTATAAACCGCGTGAGTTAAGAAGAAGGGCACGTGGAGCGAGCGAACGTGCTCTAACTCTAATTATAAACAAATAATAAAGGAAAAAAATATATTCATATAGTCAAAGTGGCTCCATTAAAGTCAGTTTTGACGTTTATTAAATTCGAACGCAAATACACAGGAATTTCAGTTATGAAACACGAAGATAACCACCAGAGAGGTCTAAACATAGATGTAAGTTTTTAGATGTGAAAAATTGTTATCTCGCATCGAAATACTTTCAATTAAAATTATTTTTAAAATATCAACCCTTAGAACAATAGAATTGTTTCTAAAACAATAAATATTAACACTATCACTTTCACATGAAAGAATGGGAATTAACAATAAATTTTATACGTGTATTCGGAACTATTGGCGTAACACCTTTTTATTTTTCCACTTCCGAAACAAAAGAATAGTGCAAGATTTTCCATTTACCCTAACAAATATGGAAGTTTTCCCTGCATACAATTAATTGTTCAAACTATTTTTCTATTATCGTGATGCAGCACACCTCTCCTGACGAAGCTTAGTCAATGAGATCGCCTGTTACGCTACTGCTTTCACGGTAAGTAATTGAAATATGAATTGAAATATGTACACTTGTACAGTATTTTTCAGAAGACGCTGACAGTACTCGTAATTCCCATATGAATTATGAACTTCAGCCTTTAACAAGTTTTATCTCTTTTGCGGTTACAGACACTCGAAAATGAACAAAATTTATTTCTTGCCATGCCCAATATTTCAAACGCAACTAAAAAAATATACGTAAATCAATTTCGAATTAATCAAAAGAAAAAGATAAGTAAAAATTTACAGACAGAAATCTCAATGGGTGCATTCACCGGACGTAACATTTGTGGAGCAGCTACCAACTGCTACATCATTAGCGCTACTATCGCGCGGTAATTTTGTGAAGTGAGCAGATATCGAGATAGTTCGATGACTTACGTCTCCGAACGATTTGGTAGCTGCTCCACAACTGTTTCATCCGCTGAATGCACCCAATGTGTTATTTAATCATCGCTCAATGATAGGACGCATCAAAGGTGCCTCAAGGCAATAATTTGGTGCCTCAGTTATTGTTGCAGCTGTCTTAATTTTCAAATAAATTCTAAAGCCAACTTTTATGATAATATGGCAAGAAAACTTAACTTAAACTTCACTGTGCTAGAAAGAATTCGAGTAAACAATTAAAGCACGAAACTCGCACCAATACTTTGTTAGTAATAAGAGGACTACTCGAGAGGAAAAAAAAGAATTAGAGTGGAAAAATCTAATCGTCACAGAGAAAACTTGATTAAAATTGTACTTAAGAAAATTTTATAAATTTTCCTTAATATCCCTACTCATCCCTGACATTAATTTTAAAGTTTTCACATTAAAAAAAACTTCGATACAACTTTTGAACATTGGATATGGCACTTAATTTACTTTAATGATTAATGACCACCGTCTTTTTTATAAAGAAGAAATCGCTTAACGTGCAAAAAGCGCCAAAATAAGTAACTAAAACCAAAAAGATTTACTCAACAACAAATTGTCTAATTTAAAACTTTTTTTTTTTAAGAGAAAAAGATACTTTATTAGCCTTAAACTTGTCACATAAATGTACTACTTTTAATGAAGCCCAAAGATAAATTACTATGGATTCTAAAATTTCTCAAGCGCATATAAATCCACCCTCTCTCTAATTAATGGAAAACTATAAAATTGGCAATAGAAATGGAATGGTAAATTGCCCAACATTACAAAAACTTATTACTTGCACGTACTAAAATTTTTCTTTATGATGCTCCAAAAAGAAGACGTAAAATTAACTTTGGGACAAAAATGATGATATCCTATCTAAGCCATCTGTCCCAAAGCATCTATCATTGTCATACGCCAGCAAACAAACCACACATATTTTATAATACCGTCCTAATATCAAAAGTTTGTTTTCATTATTGATAACTTTAAAATTTTTAAATTAAAAACTTTGTTCTAAAACAGTGTAAAATGACAAAATTTCTTCCATTTAATAAATAATTTAGCTACTTTTATTACATAAACCGGGAAACAGAGAAAATATAATGCAATATGGACACAAATAAAACTTTTACAGGTCAATAATAGATGTCTTCTACACGAAAGGTGGTGTTCTACACTAGGATGGTTCTTATTTGTACAGAAAATTTATTTTTATGAAATATGGGCAGTTTTGCCCCTCAAAATTTTTTCCTAATAGAAAGAAAGATAAGAATCCTTGGTAATCGAAAAACCCTAAGACGCGCCGCGATGGCCTTGACTTGAGATTTATTTTGAAAAATTTCATTCAAAAAGAAAATTTGGTTTATTAGGTGCCTGAGTTCTGTCGACAAAGAAAATAGAATAGTGTCACAACTGGGGTCGTGACTCCTGAGGGACTCCCAGGTTCTACCAGGATAAATGGGGGTTTATAAATGTACGCCAAGAGTTCCAATAAAATACATTTTTATTAAAATATTGATCTCGTACTCATTCTGCTGTCATTACACTTTACACTTATTTACTAGTTAAATTCGCGCCTCCCTTACGATCAGTCCTTACTAAGGGCTCCTCGTCCTTTCCATCCCAACTGATCTCGTCCAACTGTAAACTTAACCAGTTAGCAACTAACAGCCATAGTTATAGACGTTTACACGCGCATAGTACAACGTATAAGAGACGTGTAACTTAATTTAGCATTGAAAACCAGGGGCTTGCACGCGTGTAGTTTACACTCCAAATACACGTCTGACTATAACTACGGGCGTAAGTGTTTTTAGTCGAATCAACGTATGGAATAATTACAGAAGATCATAGTTTCATTATGCTAATGCCCAACTCCATCACTTCCAACTGATCGAGTCTAGATATCGTGAACAATCTCACCGATACCATCGTTAGATGCATCAGCGAGAAGGAGCGTGACGTATTAGTTTTCCTGTCAAACGGCGTGGAAATTCATGAACATTGAATTTACTCCCGATGGTTGTGTATTAAAAACTTTTTAACTATTGTTGAAAAGTAAATTTATTAACAAACTCAATTAAGCCGAAGTAGAAATAAATTTCTCTTTTAAAAAGTTGAAAACTAAAATAAGATTAATAATTTATTTGACCAAACCCGTTAACTATTGCACGATATTCTTTGGAAGACGACCAAAAACAGTTTAATGATAGCCAACCTTTACCACCATCAATTTCTTTTTTTTTTAATTTAAACCCAAATATATCTATTATTTTTTTATAAAAATAAATTGAACCAATTCCAAATTTCTTTAGTAAATTAAAAGGATAAATAAAGCACAATTTAGAAGAAAAATCGTGTTCTTATCGAAATGCATCGATGATAGCGCACAACTGATGAGCCAAACATTTTAATCGATGAGATGAGAGGATTTGAGGAATAATACGACAATTTGGTTGAAAAATTGGGCTTTTATTTTTTACATTTCATAGGGTGGAAAACTGAAAGCTCGCAAAACAAAAAAGTTCGATTCGTCAAAAAAGTCGAAATACACGCAAGAAGATTCTATTTTAAAAATGTAACTGTCGACACTTGTTAATTCCGTAATCTCTCTTCGTAAAAGCTTTAAATTAAGATTTAATGTTTAATGACAACTGTAAAAATTGAATTCGAACTAATGATTTTCCAATAAAAGTCTTCAGTTCTTTCAATGAGCAAGTATCGAACAATTTATATTTTTCACTTCTGATATTTTCTAAGTGGCACTAACATTGCTATCTATGTAGCAGTGAGAATTCCATACTAGCCACATTACCTTCATTATAATGCTAATCTCGACTTTAGCTACAATTCTAGCTAACTCATATCAAAAACTATTAAAAACGGATAATCGAAGGGTCGTCCACTCTCGGAAGTCAATGTACAAAAATTGAGCAGTCAACGGTCGTCATCGGCAGGCAGTCATAGCATAGGTAATCATGATCAGTCAATGGCAGTCATAGGCAGTCTGTGTATAATTTCAGAACAGTGGTTGACCCGTCGGGACTAATATAATTATTTGAAAAATATCAAAAGCAATAGAAATTAACTTATAAACATAGTGCTAGCCACATTACCTTCATTATAACGCCAATCTTGAATTTAGCGACGATACTAGCGAACTCCTGTCAAAAACTATAAAAAGGGACTAATCGAGGGGTCATCCACTCTCGGCAGTCAATGCACAAAAATTGAGCAGTCAACGGTAGCCATCGGCAGGCAGTCATAGTATAGGCAGCCATGGGCAATCAATAGCAGTCATAGGCAGTCTATGTATAATTTCAGAACAGTAGTTGACCCGTCGGGACTAATATAATTATTTGAAAAATATCAAAAGCAAAAGAAATTCACTTATAAACATAGTGCTAGCCACATTACCTTCATTATAACGCCAATCTTGAATTTAGCGACGATACTAGCGAACTCCTGTCAAAAACTATAAAAAGGGACTAATCGAGGGGTCATCCACTCTCGGCAGTCAATGCACAAAAATTGAGCAGTCAACGGTAGCCATCGGCAGGCAGTCATAGTATAGGCAGCCATGGGCAATCAATAGCAGTCATAGGCAGTCTATGTATAATTTCAGAACAGTAGTTGACCCGTCGGGACTAATATAATTATTTGAAAAATATCAAAAGCAAAAGAAATTAACTTATAAACATAGTGTTAGCCACATTACCTTCATTATAACGCCAATCTTGAATTTAGCGACGATACTAGCGAACTCCTTTCAAGAACTATTAAAAGGGGCTAATATAATTATTATGAACATATCAAAAGCAAAGGAAATTTACACAAAGTCGCAATATAAAACCCGAATGAACTCATAGCCATAGCCACTCGTAGCGTTAAGTATAATTTTAAGCTGAGCTCACAAAGATATCAACGTTAGGATTTTAAAGCAAAATTTCCAACTTTCGATGCTTGTTGGTTGAAGTTTATAAATTGAGTCACAACCACAAGTACTCCATACACTGATAATACACTTCAATGATTAGAGACTGGGAGCTGTCTCGCCGAAAGTTTACTTTAGTAAAAGGTTTCATTGATGGAGTATTCGTGCAACCAACTCAAGTGCCCTAATTAATTCTTCATTAAAGTATTCAACAGTTACAGTTTCACGTTCGCAAATAAAAGACATGATCGTGTGGCTGAAAACTGAAACTCTTTCAAATTTTACTACCTAGAAAGAAAAAAAGAAATTATTTCTAATCGAAAGGGCGGCTACGTTATTGTCCCAGCTTAAACAGCGGCTTAGGGAGATGGATACTGTGTGTCATCAACATGCTCCTTTACATGTTTCATATTTACAGAGATCTTGTTCGATATAAATCAGCGTAAATGTTGACGTTTATTCCGCCGCGTGAATCAAGCTTGACATAAGAATAACTAAGATAAAGCTTAGGACACCTTCTGGCGCATATATTGTCCCTTATCAATGACATCTTTATTAGCGACATTCAATTTATCTCGTAAATTGTTGTAGGATTTCCAGCGATATATAACAACTTTAGCCAGGCTTAATCGGCAATTAATTATTAATTAATCAGGAATATTTTTATAAGTACGAGGTACTTTCAAAAAGTCTCTTGAAGAAACTAAACAGCACAAACTTCGTACATATAATCCTCGCGTTCAATTACAGGAATGTAATTAAAATCTAAAGAACGACGTTACCTCTCGAAAGGAAATGGCAAACCAAGTAAAGTTTCCCAATTTAGGGGTTCGAATTACGCATTGAACTAAAAGTCTTATACACGATAGTGTATGCAGGAAAGTCTTATACATTCCTTAAGAACGAAAATAAATAGAAACGTCCAACTTAGACCCGTTTCAAGTGTTATTTATTCAGAGCTTTCGCTTCAATTACAGAGCAATAGTTAAACGTGCTCTTCGAAGCGTGGTTGGTTGCGTTATGGAAATTAGATGGATGATCATCTATTCATACGCTAGCCGGTTGAGCCGGCACTGCACTCTGCAAAGTGCTACTTTTGCATCAAACGATGCACAGTTACCATAAACGTTTTCATGAGTAACAGCATATTATTAAATTAATGCTCTGTATCTTCCAGGAAAGAACTCGAATTCATGTAAAATCCATACTTGGTTAAAAAAATCGAATTTTGTTTTGTATTCCACACGGGAGTATAAAATTTATGCGAAATTTCCAACAATAAACTGGTGATAAAATATGTCCAATACTACATTCATCTCAGGTGATGATTCCAACCTCATATTGCATCAGATGTTTTTATTACAATAAGAAGCAATGAAAAGATGAATAATATTTTCATATTTTCATGCAGCTGATGTCGATTCGGATAAAAATAAGTTTAACAAGTACGTGAAAATTTTGAATACAACTCTGAAAAGCGCAAAACTCCCACGTATTAAAATGACAGAATTATTACACATTTAAAAAAAAATTGTAATTATTTAATTCACCCTTTATTTTCGAGTAACTACCCTTGTTGTAAATTAGTAATTACATGTGGTTGTCGTAAACAGAGAATGCCTCTGGAACAGCACGAAATACATTAAGGGATGATTGTAGAGACTATTCATAATACAATCTGCCAGTACATTATACAATTTACCTTCTGCCTTATTAACCCATTAACCGCCAAAGGTGCGCCAGCGCACCCTTTTTATCTAATTTTTTTGTGGGATCAGGGGCACTAATTTGAAAATTTTTTTTTACAGATATTTTTTTTAACAGTTCATAGAATATATAAAAAATTTTTTTAAATTATAAATCTCACATTTTCACCCCTTTAAAATTTTCTAAAAATCGCATATTTTAACCAATTACGACCACTTCTACAAAAAAATTTTTTTTGAAGTTATTTTGGAATAATAATTATTTATTTTTTGCTAGACTTGAAGAAAATAAGTAAGTTTAAAACACTACTTTGCGTTTTTGTCAATTTTTTTGAAAATAGATGGTCCTACTTGTATGTTTATCTAAAGGGTGCGTATACGCACCTTTGGCGGAAAGTATAGTTAAAAGTTTGAAATTTTATAATATAAATTTTTTTTTATTATTTATTTTTATTTATTTTATTTAGCAAAGTAAGCTATTTTTTCTATGAAAATTTTCTAAATAATCTGTGTGCCCAATAACTTGACATTTTTTACATATTTTTTTAAATATTACCACATAACGAAATCACACCCTGCTACTCAAGAACGATAGATTTAGAAGATTGGCACCCATTTTTTAAATTATAAGTCAAAAATTTAGACAGTTCGGCATTGTTGTAGAAAAGAAACGATGCTCTATTTTGGTCGCCATTCTTGTGAAAACCAATTAAATTCGGTTTTTTAGCTATAGTGTCTTCGTTTGGATAGTCGCCTATTTATTTAGGTCTATTGAATAGGTATATAGCGCAAAAAAACGGAACCTAATGTTAGATTAGGGGCGAGGGTTGTTCTGGTTCATGGTCGAAAATCCACAACAACATACAGTTTTTTTCTTGTTTTATTTGATAACTTTTTCTCATCTTACGCTCTTTTTGATTGTTTAAAAGGAATAGAATTTTTTTGCAACGGACACAGTGAGGGAAAATCGCACTGTTGATTGCCCCGATGAATGACGATAGCAAAACCATGTAAAAAAGAGACGAGAGTATTACAGATGTGAATTTGATCCTAATTTGGAGGTTTTAGTGGAACGGTACAAGGAATGCAAGGGTGTTCTTCTACCGCAGCCTTATGTCATAAATCAGTATAATAAATACATGGGGGAGTGGACTTGCATGATAATGGAATTGTAATCTACGGTTTTGGAATAAGAGGTAAAAAGTGTTAGTGGCCACTGAGTATTTCATGGTATTTCCCAATTAGACTCTCGCTCGCAATTAGTGCTGAGCTTGTTGAAATTTAGTGGAGAAGCAGAAAATCCTGATGTTGCGGAAGACATTATTATAGCATCTAGCAGTTCAACAGATGGCAGGCCTTCTAGAGCCGCTTTACCAAAGGTCATAATATTTTACAATATTCGCCATATTATTATAATAGAAGATGGTAGCGTAAGAAGAAAATGTCCATTATGTAAAAGTAATACTATATGTGTGTAAAAAATACAAGTTATTGGGCACACAGATTATTTAGAAAATTTTCATAGAAAAAATAGCTTACTTTGCTAATAAATAAAATAAATAAAAATAAATAATAAAAAAAAATTTATATTATAAAATTTCAAACTTTTAACTATACTTTCCGCCAAAGGTGCGTATACGCACCCTACCGTTTCTCCTTCCACATAAAAAATTTTGAAATTTTTTTTTTAAATTAGTCTTAATGAATGTATTTTGAATATGTTTCAATAAAAAAATTTTGAAAATTGGGATTATTTATTACCTTGGCCGTTAATGGGTTAATAGTTTTTGAGTTACCTGCGTAGGTAGGGCTGTTAAAATTTGCTTTCAAATTTTGTTTCTTTGTATCAAAGTGATGAAAATAGAGACATAAAATAAGATCAAAAATAAATTATTTCTATTTGAAGATAGGATTTAACACTTTCTGTCCAAAACACCGAAATAACTGCTTACCGGTCGCCATATTGGATCCGCCATCTTAATTTTTTTAAATAAACTAGAAGACAAGGAATGCAAACACGACGATTTACCGTACTATTATATTTAGAGGTTCAATAGACGAATTTTCGGCAGATAAAGCTCCACCAAACAATTTTGCGTTACGGAAAATATGTCAAAATAATTTTATTAAAAATATTTTTTGCAGGAAAAAATTCGTCCAATTATAATCAAGAATTCAGGTTAGGTACAGGCATAGTTAAAAGTCGCGTGTATCTACAACTACTTTAGGTTATGATAACACCTTAGAATAAAAAGATCCGGAAAGAAGGTTAGCCATCGTTGTCTATAAGACAAAATGCGACGGAAACGACATTTTAGAAAACTACGGATGACTCATTCAGTGCGTGGAGTTTACACGATCTGTCGTTGTCATTGGCTGTCATAATCTCTCCTTACAAGTGAGAGTATAAGCAACCTCTATTGAAGAAATTGACCGGAAATCGCTATATTTAGAAAACCATTGCGATCCATATTATTAGCTAAGTGGCTCTTTCCTGGTAAAATAGGGGTTAGGTACTTCTTTATTCAATGGATAAAACCTTTCAAACTGATAGTAAATTGTACTTTTCAAATTTTCTGTCTTAATTATATTAATCTATGTTCAATTTTAATGACAGTTACTTGTCAAATTTAGCGACTGAAATACTTAGTAGTAAGTAATTTAGTCGTGACGCACAGTAACAAACGGTCGTGGCTCCTTTAGTATCGTAAACTAAGTCACAATGCTAGCTGACTCATCAGTAATTTTTGGTCAAACGTCAAAGTGCGTTTGATTTAATTTGCGCTATTTCTAAACCTATTATTTTATATGAGGTTAAGCCATTCTTAATTTTTTTGACAAGAATGAGTCTTAAAATATTAGACAACATTTTGCCTCCCATTTTGCAGCACGAAAAATCGAAATAGCGCAAATGACATTAAACTTCACTTTGACGTTCGAACCAAAATGGCTGACGAGTCAAGTGTCTGTATCACAGTAGACGTCAAGATTTTAGTAGGTACATTGGGACACATTTTTAAGAAAAATAGTACATCATATGTTTAGTGAAGTTGGTCGCCCCTGCATAGATGACCAACAATTGACTGATGGATCTCCTCTGGGTGATTCTCCATCTCTGTCGATATTGGAACGTTTATTAAAATAAGGTAGAGTCAGAGAATCGCTCCGATAAGAGCACTTTCTCTCAACTGTTGTGTGTTTTTATCATTTGTGGCCACGTTTAAACCAATGTCGTGAAGCTGGGCCTTATAGTTTTCTAAATTTACGAAATTCTTATTTTGTGCATTCTTCAATCTCGAGAAAAAAACAGATTAGTAGTTGGGCCTTTTCTACGTAAAATACGATGAGAAGAACTTCCTTTGACTGCTGATTTACGAATCACCCTGCATAAAAGTAAATTGTCTCTACTGATTCACTAGTTAACACACTCATGTGTATCTAAATTTCTGGTCACTTCTAGACGATTTCAGAACATGAACTGAAGGGACATTTTCAAAAATCAAAAATTATTATTTCTTTCTTTGTAAAATGGGGATAGGAAAATTTTTTGTTTGTATCCCAGATTTTACGCCCATGGCTCGGATATTCAGAAACTATAAGAGGCAATGGAAAAATCCCTGAACCAACTTCACGTCCAACACGATCAAGCTCCTGCCTCTCAAAAATTTCACACCCCTAACCAAATACTTATAGCTTCCCCCATTAGTAAGACCATCCAATCCCTAAAAATCATACCAAAGATAGGGGAAAGTAGGGTATTGACGACCGTCCGGGTAGCATTTAAGCAGAATGCACCATTTCTTGATCAATGGGAGATAATCTAGCTCTCTGATTGGCTGTGACCGAAGCGAGGTACATTTTGCCAATTCAGACTGAAACGAGGTGCATTTTGTCAAAGTGAAAATAAAAGGCGGTGGAGTTTGTTCTGGAAACATTAAAATTTATGTTAATATATTATTGGAGGAAATTAAGCTTTATTATTTATAATAATTATTTATTTTACGTTTCGCTAATTATTTTAGCTTCTTCAGAAAATTATTATTTTTTTAAATTAAATATAAAAATTTTGTATCTGTAAAAATTTTAAAATAGATAATAAACAATTATTTTTATTAGAAATTATTAAACTTACAATTCATATTAATGAAATATAAAAATTTATTTAGTTAAAAGAAATTAAAAAAGATTTTTTTATTAAAAAGTCAAAAATTCAAATTTGAAATTTCTATTAAAAAAAATTTTTTTTCTTCAAAAAACAACATTAAAATAAAAAATTAAAATAAAAAACACAAAATTATTAATCCAAATCATCCAAATACTGCTTTAAGCGACCATGCTATAAACAATTTTCATATATTTAATTTTAATAACCCAAAAATTTTACAAAAAGAAATTAATTTAAAAAAAAGAATATATTTAGAAATGTTAGAAATCAAAAAAAATCAATTTTCAATTAATTATCGAACTGATATTGAAAATCTAAATTCCATATTTTTCAATTTAATAAATTAATTATTTTTTAACTTTGCAATTAATTGAATAAACTAATTTCTTTTAATTATAATTTTAATTTTAAAATTTTTCTAAAGTACTTGTTTCAAACTAAAAAAAATAATTTATGCTTTTTAATCATCAATGTTGTTTTGTTGAAGAAAAAAAATTTTTTTTAATAGAAATTACAAATTTGAATTTTTGACTTTTTAATGAAAAATTTTTTTTTAATTTCTTTTAAATAAATAAATTTTTATATTTCAATAATATGAATTGTAAGTTTAATAATTTCTAATAAAAATAATTGTTCATTTATCTATTTTAAAATTTTTATATTTAATTTAAAAAAATAATAATTTTCTGAAGAAGCTTCGTAAAATAAATAATTATTATAAATAATCAAGCTTAATTTCCTCCAATAATATATTAAAATAAATTTTAATGTTTCCAGAACAAACTCCACCGCCTTTTATTTTCACTTTGACAAAATGCACCTCGTTTCAGTCTGAATTGGCAAAATGTACCTCGCTTCGGTCACAGCCAATCAGAGAGCTAGATTATCTCCCATTGATCAAGAAATGGTGCATTCTGCTTAAATGCGTCCGGGTAATCCCGACCTGGGCATATTACAGTAAATAGAAATATATTTGGAGAAAGTACCCCATAGATATCTAGGATATGTACGAGGGTAGATTTTTAAGTTCGCGGAATGGGGCAGAAAGAGAAATAAATATTTTTTTTTATAATTTTAATTTTCAATATTATCTTCTCATCTCATCGAACATCAATATATATATTACTTCTGTGAATTAATTTTTGTAAACCCCCAAAATTTCCAAATTTAAATTTAAAACATTAGAAGTCGTTAAATTTTTTGAAAAAGTTCAGAGCACACTTTTGAGGCACAGAGCACCGATTTTTACGAACTAAAGCCCCTGGAGTTAATAAAATAGCTTTTATTTACCTTTAAAGTATAGAAATAAAAGCTTCGAGAAGATGAAAGATAAGGTTAAACTCGAAAAGGTATGTTTTATATTAACACTTCACTCTTCTCTTTCATTTTTTACACATATTAATGAATTATGCACGCTTTTACAGCTAGTTTTACATATCAAAAAATAAAAGCGCTAAAAATTTAAAAACATATAAGACGTTTTATGTCGATCATAGCTGTCACGTATTGAAATCTTATGACAGATTCATGAAATTTGACGATTTATGATAGAACATACAACTGATCGATTCCTTTCCAGCACCGACACCTTATTCCACGTAGCATTTAAATTTTGTCAGTTTTCAAATGTTTGCGATATTTAAAAGATATTACAAAAAGAACGGACAAAATAAACACAGGCGAGTTTTTTTACTTTTCAGCAAGCCATAAACTTTTCAGTTTATTTAAATTTTCACAAAAATACGTTTACGAGCTTTGTATACAAGATAAACTCACCCTGTAAATTTATTTAGATATTTAATGTAAATTTGAGTACACATAATTTCAAATAACCTACAGGTATTTCACAAACCTAACACACACTACTCGAAAATTACAATTATATTCCAATTTCAGAACCCTTTATTTACTTTAGACATGAAGTTGCTACACAAATAAACAGAACACACAACATACACATTTATTTAAATGTTAAAAATGTTAAAACTAATTTATTTTTTTATTTAAAAAGGAAAACTAACAACCATTAGTTAGTTTATAACTTTCCTATAGTTGATATTTTCTAGTTGGGAATTTAACGGGTGGTAGCGAATGAAAACGCGAAAAGAAAATAAATAGGACACAATGTAGGAAAAAGAGAAGACGCCCTGGCGACTAGAAAAAGGAAAGCTAAACCCTATAAAGATCGCTAGCGCCAATGTTATTTGTCTATACACCAACAGGATTGTTGTGATAAATTTATTTTTTCTTTTTACAAAATCATTTCCAAATTTTACAATAATTAAAATTAGCGGACTTTAAAAAAAAACACGCGAGTTGAAATGGAAAATTTTTGTTTGTATACAAATCATTTTGTTAAATTCCAGACTCTTTTATGTTGGGTTTCGTTTTAAATAAATTTAATAAAACGTGCTAGGTTTTTAAAAAAAAATCCCTCGTTGGGATAAACGTCAAAAATTTTCTATTACATCATAATTTTACATTGGAACTCATCAATCAATTACGGATTAGGTTTATATTTTGACGAACAAAAAAAACACGCACCATCGACGTAAAATTGTCGAGAAAAATTTTTAAAAATATTTTTGGCGCTCGGTTGCGAAAAAAATATATATGAGCACACCTTCTAATTCATCCCTGGAGAACGAAAACTGAGATAGGAATTGCACATTACAGCATCCCTGCAGTCTCGTCGCGAAATTCAACCCTTGTACATGAGATCTAACCGCTCCAATAGTTCGAAGTATACGTAATTTACGAAAAATAGTTATGTGACAAAAATCAAATGGAAAATTTTTATTTAAAATAAATGTGCGAAATTAAAGGGGAAAAATTAAAAAAAAATTTTTTTTGAAATAAAAAGTTTATCTAATTACTAATTTTCTCTCTACAGTACCTACCAATATTTTATTGAAATTTAAAAAGGGCTGTAAGTTAACTTTAAGTACAACTCCAGTTTTTTAGAAAAAAATTTTAACTTTAATCAAGTTTTCTCTCATTAAAATGAAAGACTTAAAAGTTTATTTCGGTTTATCTCAAACTGCATAAATTATTTGCTAGGGAAAAATTCACTTTTGACATAAAATTTTCCAAACTTTAGACATTTTAAACTTACGTAACTGTGTAGTAAAATTGTAAACAAGTCGAATGCTTAAAAAATACAAAGTAGGCTTCGTGATTTCGCGAAAAATTTGTTTTCGTGGAAAGCATCGATTTTAAAAATTAAAAAAAAATATAGATTTTCTTTCATCTAATTCAAATTTATGCAAAGCGATTAGTTAACCCGAAGGATATAAATTTGACAAAAAAAGTTTTTGGTTTCGTACTATCATTTTTATCAAAGTGGAAATTTTTGGAAAAACTTCAAAACTCGAAATAACTAAATCAAAATAAATGTTTTGGAGAACACGTCATGAGAAAAATAGTGTAAAAACCTCCTTACAATGCCAACTTAATCCTTAATAAAAAGAAAAGCTTCGAGCTTGATGAAATAACATCGTGTGTACCCTCCAACACTTAACTGTTATTTACTTACACAACCGAGCAACTTAAAATAAATAAACTTTTTGAAAAAAATGGCTCTAGTACTAATTGCCTTTTTTTAATAAAAAAATAGTAAGCTTTGAATTAATTACCCCAGTTTAAAAATCAGACAATCAAGTCGCCTCGAGAAAATTTAGTTAAAAAGTTAATTTGTTTTTTCTTCTCCTTTAAAAATAAGAGAGAGAAACCTCGACGTTGTATTTTCCAAATATTTTCATCTGTCTCAAAAAAATTTATTTTTTTCTCAAAAAAAGTTATTTTTCTCCCGAAGTTGTTTGTTCACCATGAAATTTTCTAGTAAAAAGATTTAAAAGTTTTCTGTTACGTCATCGATTTGGCAATTTCTTCGTAAAGAAAATGAATAGAATTTAATTTACTTTATATAGTGTTGGGAAATTGTGTAAACTAAATAATATGAAGAAAATAACTTTATGAGAGAAAATTGGTTTAAATTATACTACTTCTGAACCACTAATACCTATTAAATTAGTAAAGCTCAACGTTCGATAAATACGATTCAAATGTATTTCCTTTCCTTTTGATACGAATTAAATACAAAGAGCATCTGGGTAATTTAAACATCGAGGAAAACCTTTACGATACGAGCTCGTTCAATGACCAGGGCAACCTACCACAACTTGCATTTCGGCAGGAGACCATCGGAAAAATTTACTGTTTTGTGCAATTTACATTTATTTACACTGATTTGTGCTCCATATAAATGTCACTTTTATTTTAATTCTAGTCGGTTAGATTTTGACTTTTGAAAAAATGTTATTCTTACAAAAAGATAGATCTTAATAGCCTACATTACTGATAAAAAATTTATTTCGATTGCTTTTAAAACAAGAAAGTTCTGCAAATGTTTTTACCTAAAGTGAAACGCACTGTATTATTGTTGTTCTAGTGACCTGATAACCCTGTAAGTGGGGTGATGAGGCGCAGCAAACGTCCAGTGTTTTTAAGCGGTCTTCATAGGTACTAAAAGCAACGAATACGGAATCTACTGTAGTACAAATGTATAGCCCATTCCGCACCAACAGAACATTTCAAAATATAAGGTTGAAATGGTTCAAATTGAGATATAACATTCCGGCCCTAGTGACCTTATAACTCCACTCTGTATCCACTTAACTCGCTAAGTGTTGCATTATTGTCATAACTATGGTGCAAATCGTCTCTTAAAGCTACGATAAGAAGAACATCCACCAGAACTCGACGTATTATTTTAAAAGTACTTTAAACACTGTTTTAACTCATTTTCAAGTTTTACATGTCCATCATTAATTGCTCAGCCTGACACAAAATATCCCACCTTAAAAGTGAAGTTTCATTTTGACGTCATCAAAACTCAAAAATTATACACACTGACAAGGTAAGGCTGGCAAAAAATTAAACAATCGAATGTTAAATCGAATATTATATAATAATCGATTTTACGAAAAACCGATTGATAGATTAATCACAATTAATTATAGAATTGACTAATGAATACTTCGATTACTCGATTATTTGGTTATTAAAATTCATATAATGGCGATTTTCGATTAAGCAGATCAGTTAACCCTATAGACTAATCGATCCTTAGATTTTTAAAACTCATATAATCCCGATTTTCGATTAATCGTTTCTTCGATTAATCTTTTGCCAGTTTTAGTACACATCAGTTAATCGTAGAATAGACTAATCGATTCTTCGATTATTCTTTTGCCAATTTAAGTACAGATCAGTTAACCGTAGATAGACTAATCGATTCTTCGATTTTTAAAACTCATATAATCCCGATTTTCGATTAATCGATTCTTCTATTAATCATTTACCAGTTTTAGTACAGATTGGCTAATCGTAGATTAGACTAATCGGTTCTTCGATTAATCTTTTGCAAGTTTTAGTAAAGATCAGTTAATCGTAGATCGACTAATCGATTCTTCGATTTTTAAAATTCATATACCTAATCCTGATTTGCAATAAATCGATTAATCTTTTGCCAGTTTTACTAAACATCAGTTAATCGTAGAATAGACTAATCGATTCTTCGATTAATCTTTTGTCAATTTTAGTACATATCAGTTAACCCTATAGACTAATCGATTCTTAGATTTTTAGAACTCATATAATCCCGATTTTCGATTAATCGTTTCTTCGATTAATCTTTTGCCAGTTTTAGTACACATCAGTTAATCGTAGAATAGACTAATCGATTCTTCGATTATTCTTTTGCCAATTTAAGTACAGATCAGTTAACCGTAGATAGACTAATCGATTCTTCGATTTTTAAAACTCATATAATCCCGATTTTCGATTAATCGATTCTTCTATTAATCATTTACCAGTTTTAGTACAGATTGGCTAATCGTAGATTAGACTAATCGGTTCTTCGATTAATCTTTTGCAAGTTTTAGTAAAGATCAGTTAATCGTAGATCGACTAATCGATTCTTCGATTTTTAAAATTCATATACCTAATCCTGATTTGCAATAAATCGATTAATCTTTTGCCAGTTTTACTAAACATCAGTTAATCGTAGAATAGACTAATCGATTCTTCGATTAATCTTTTGTCAATTTTAGTACATATCAGTTAACCCTATAGACTAATCGATTCTTAGATTTTTAGAACTCATATAATCCCGATTTTCGATTAATCGTTTCTTCGATTAATCTTTTGCCAGTTTTAGTACACATCAGTTAATCGTAGAATAGACTAATCGGTTCTTCGATTATTCTTTTGCCAATTTAAGTACAGATCAGTTAACCGTAGATAGACTAATCGATTCTTCGATTTTTAAAACTCATATAATCCCGATTTTCGATTAATCGATTCTTCTATTAATCATTTACCAGTTTTAGTACAGATTGGCTAATCGTAGATTAGACTAATCGGTTCTTCGATTAATCTTTTGCAAGTTTTAGTAAAGATCAGTTAATCGTAGATCGACTAATCGATTCTTCGATTTTTAAATTCATATACCTAATCCTGATTTGCAATAAATCGATTAATCTTTTGCCAGTTTTACTAAACATCAGTTAATCGTAGAATAGACTAATCGATTCTTCGATTAATCTTTTGTCAATTTTAGTACATATCAGTTAACCCTATAGACTAATCGATTCTTAGATTTTTAAAACTCATATAATCCCGATTTTCGATTAATCGTTTCTTCGATTAATCTTTTGCCAGTTTTAGTACACATCAGTTAATCGTAGAATAGACTAATCGGTTCTTCGATTATTCTTTTGCCAATTTAAGTACAGATCAGTTAACCGTAGATAGACTAATCGATTCTTCGATTTTTAAAACTCATATAATCCCGATTTTCGATTAATCGATTCTTCTATTAATCATTTACCAGTTTTAGTACAGATTGGCTAATCGTAGATTAGACTAATCGGTTCTTCGATTAATCTTTTGCAAGTTTTAGTAAAGATCAGTTAATCGTAGATCGACTAATCGATTCTTCGATTTTTAAATTCATATACCTAATCCTGATTTGCAATAAATCGATTAATCTTTTGCCAGTTTTACTAAACATCAGTTAATCGTAGAATAGACTAATCGATTCTTCGATTAATCTTTTGTCAATTTTAGTACATATCAGTTAACCCTATAGACTAATCGATTCTTAGATTTTTAAAACTCATATAATCCCGATTTTCGATTAATCTTTTGCCAGTTTTAGTACACATCAGTTAATCGTAGAATAGACTAATCGATTCTTCGATTATTCTTTTGCCAATTTAAGTACAGATCAGTTAACCGTAGATAGACTAATCGATTCTTCGATTTTTAAAACTCATATAATCCCGATTTTCGATTAATCGATTCTTCTATTAATCATTGACCAGTTTTAGTACAGATTGGCTAATCGTAGATTAGACTAATCGGTTCTTCGATTAATCTTTTGCAAGTTTTAATAAAGATCAGTTAATCGTAGATCGACTAATCGATTCTTCGATTTTTAAAATTCATATACCTAATCCTGATTTGCAATAAATCGATTAATCTTTTGCCAGTTTTACTAAACATCAGTTAATCGTAGAATAGACTAATCGATTCTTCGATTAATCTTTTGTCAATTTTAGTACATATCAGTTAACCCTATAGACTAATCGATTCTTAGATTTTTAGAACTCATATAATCCCGATTTTCGATTAATCTTTTGCCAGTTTTAGTACACATCAGTTAATCGTAGAATAGACTAATCGGTTCTTCGATTAATCTTTTGCCAGTTTTAGTACAGATCATTTGATCGTCCGTCCAAGTCGCAAATATTTAGTTTTCAGTTGATAAATTTAAAAAAATCTGGTTTTCGATTTTATGATTCTTCGATTAACCGATTCTTCAATTAACCTATTTTCGATTAGTTAAATCTTTGATTAATCGATTTTCGATTAGTTAAACCTTTGATTAATCGATTATTCGGTTATTCGATACATCAATTAAAAAATTAATCGATTTTTCGATTTTTTAAATTCAAATAATCACGTTTTTCGATTAACCGATTAATTATTTGACAGCTTTTGTACAGATCAGTTGACCAATTTTTTTTCTCATAAACCCACAGGAGATTCGACTTTAAATACAAATCGACCAAGTCGTAAATATTTAGATCCGAGTTTATAAACTTAAAAAATTCGGTTATTCGATTCTACGATTATTCAATTTTTCGGTTATTCGATTCTTCGATTTTTCAATTAATCGAATACTTTTGCCAGTCTTACTCGGTAATTTACATAAAAATCTTTGAATTTTCCAATGGAAGAAAAAATCTATTTGATTACACCAAATCATGTAATAGAAAGAGTTGACTAGGCGACGACGCGACGTCACCAGCATTTTCATTAATTATTCTCAGTGTAATAATTAAAGAAAGTGTTAGTTTAAAACATCTTTCGAATTTAAGCCATTGTCTCACTCGAAATGTTTTAAATCAACTTAAATTATTCCATAATTGTTTTTCATCATTAAAGAAACTTATATTTTTGGAATTTTCGTTTCAACTTTTAACAAGTTGTCGAAGAGCAAACATCGCCTACATCACAAGAATTCAAGAGGATACGGGTGATCAGTAAGGTATAATGACATCCTGTGTATGTATAGTTTTTATTGTTAGGACTTTCTTATCGAATTTCGTATAGAATAATGGTGCATCAAGTAGGCGTTTTTCGTTTCTGATATTTCCAACTACACGTTATCACGGGCGAATCCGTTAGAATTTATCGAATATTTATCGTCTAAGCGATTTAGTCCTGGTTTCGATATCACAATTAATTGTGGCAAACCCGAGCCTGAACGATGTCCAGACCTTCCGACAGACAGCGTTCAGATGGTCAAACCGGAAGGCAAGTCTGTGTGTGGACGGGCGTTTCTTGTATATGTAGAGACTTGTACAAGCCAAAACTGTTCAGGCAAGCCGGAGTAAAACACTGTGCGTGTGTATTCACCTTAAGTGACGTCTGACCGATGCGTATCACTAAGCAAATTACTTTTTCGTCATAAAACAAAACTAAATCCCCAATATAAATGCACCCCCAGTGTAAGTTACCCTAGAAGTAACAAATAAATTCCATCACATAAGCTGAGACATGTCAAAAGGTTTTAGCAGAGCTTTCTTTTGTTTTTACTAACTATTTATCGGAGCGAAAAAGTTTTGTCAAATTGATTCGTTAATTTTGAGATGAGACTCACAACGTACTTATAAAAAAAATGTTATTGAAGATCTTTATAGCGTCGATAGATTACACTATAAGATATTAAAAACGTAAGAAAATCTCAATCTCTGTCAAGTGATTTAGTAATTTCGAGCTACAAACATAAATTTTTAAAAACGTTTAGTTAACGCCCAATTTTTCTTTTTCAATAGTATACGTTTCTATTTCTTTTCCCACAGTGAAAAAAACTCATTGTTTACAAAACTCGCTCCGCTTCATTGCCAATATTTAAAATTACCACCTTTGTGAGCTCCATATTCCATATTACTTGAAAAAAAGAAAAGAGTAAATAAAAACTCGAAACTTTTTAATTGGCTGGAAAATTTTCACGAGAAGGCGAAAAAGTTTTGCCTTGTAAGGTACCACTTTAACTATTAAAATTATAATCAAAGCTCTTCTAATGTGTACTTTGTAAAATAATTAATTTTTGCAGTTAAGGTAATTCCATTAATAAAAGAAAATTTTCCGTTCAAGTTCGCTTCATTCTTGTTATTCGCGTTTCACAACTAATAAGAATAATGAACAAGAACTAACACAAAGTTTAAAAGTTGTTTTCATCGTCGTGCACAAAATATAAATCACTTTTTGTAGTTGCTTTACGAATTGTGTTACACTAAATCGAAATAAAATTTATAGAAAACCTATTTTATGTGGCAAATTTATTTTTTTTCTTCTTTTGCTAACCACGTATTATTTAATAAAAGAAGCAAAGAAAAAAAAAGTTTAACTGCGTGAATGTAAAATTATTATTTTTCCATTCACGCAATAAAAGAAACTGTTAAGTTAAAAGCTTAAGCGAAAGTTCATTTCCTTAGTTTCTTTTATTACCAAATTGGCAGCCACTTTTATGAAGAAGCAAAAAAATTTTTCCTCATTCGATTTACGCAGTTTTCAGATAATGATTGATTAACGTCGCTAAAACGTAATAAAAAATTTTGTAAATTAACTTGGGAGATAGTTGAGTTTTTTGTACTTTAAAACATACTCGCAAGGGAGGTGAAAGAGGATTTTTCTCGAATAGTCTCGAAAGAAAATTTGATTTCATTCATTCAGAAAAAGTTAATGAAAATAAGGATATAACTAAATTGCTTCCATTTTCTTAAATTGCATTTTCGAAAAGTTAAAGAAAAACCACATTTTTCAACGAGTCATGAAAAATAAAACGTTTCCAAGTTAAACATTTTTCTTACTTGCACTCTGCGAAACATTAAAAACGATAATTTACAGCGAGATCAAACAAAAAATAACGTAATTAATGAGACTAATATACATCAAGAATTGACCTAAATCCGTTTTCAAGTAGAATTTTATAGATGATGTTAAAAGATAATTTTTCCTTGTATCTTGGAGCGTTTCGTAATAATTTAAAAGATAAGATGGTGCACACCTCGAGTAATAAGTTCATGTAAAAATGCGGCTTTAAAAAAATATCTCCCTCAAGGCTCGGTTATTATGTAAAATATTGAAATATGGGCTTTTTCAGAATTTTTATTTTAATAAACCACTTAAAAGTGGTCCAATTTAAATAACGTGTAGCCCAAATTGGACATTTGGTGGAAATTATCGTTGGAGCAATTTTCAAAACATTACAAGATGTTACGAGTTTATTTTGGAAAGTAATCAGTTTAGACATACCCGCGATGTAATATAGGATTTCCACAACTATAACAGCTGTGCATTACACGTATGTAATTGCAATTTCTCTTCCCTTACAGAAGCGCAATTTTCACGTACATATTTCGGAATTTAAATATATTGAGAAAGCAGAAACGAATGCTCAATGCAGTAAACTTATGACATTTATTTATGGACGAATTTATATTTTCGTATACTTGTTCGAGTAACTTGAAAAGAATTCGATTAATAATCCTCAGAGATATTCATCTATACAACTACAGGGTGGCCATCTGGATTTACTATATCATTTCCTTATGTCCTTAGACATATGCCCTTGAAATCTGCTGGATCAAAGGGCACCGAAGGCAATGAGAGATCAGATGAGCTGGCAAGGCAGAGCTCGGGCTCCTACCCGATTGGGCCGGAACCGACCCTGACTCTGGCAACCAGCACTCTCAACAGCCTAAGCACTAAGCTCACATAGACATATTGTGGTCGAAAAGAAAGAGCTGTAGACAATGCAAAGCAGCAATTGCTAATCTTTCGACACGACACGCAAAATACTACCTCAACCTGTCTCGATTACATCTGCGAATACTCACGGGCATCGTTACAGGACATCGAAAGCCAAAAAAACACCTTCACACTATGGGACTAATCGATAGCCCTAGATGTAGAGGTTGTAATCAAGAAGATGGAACTGCAGAGCACGTGCTTTGTTCGTGTCCTGCGGTAGCATCAATTAGAGGATCTATACTTGGTAACTACTAGCTGGATGTCTCAAAATCTCAGAGTGACGGAGAACCTCTCCCTGTCACGCGCGGGGAAGAGTGCAACCTCTGCGGAGGTTGCACAATGGGCCCAATCAAGCGACCTATTTGTAAGCTGGCTAAAAGCAAGCCCTCCCATTAGCAATCCAATCCAAATCCAAGGTAGGTAGGGAGGCAGGCAGTCAATCAAGTAAACAAGCAAACGGTAAGGAAGAAAAGTGACCAAGCAGAGTCAACTTTCCATCTCTACTATACTGAAATTGTCTAAGCTTCTGTACGCCTGATGTTTGGTTCATCCTCGAGAACTTCACGAAAATGTTTCTTAGAAGCTTCCAACGTCAAATAGTTCGTCTGTCAACGTAAACATCGAGGAACAATCACAGGAAGATTTTAATGAATTTTAGTGTTTTTAGAAAAGTCATTGCAAAGTATTTATGTGGAAGGAGTTTAAAGAAAATAAAGAGACCGGAAATTGCGTTATAAATATGATTCAACAATGAAAGTTAGGAAACTATTATAAAAGATTATAGGGTCGTTACAACTTGTATAAAACCATTAACATGAGATTATATGTTCAGAAAGCTTAGAAATATTGTTAAAGTACCAAGAAAAATGAGCTATCTTGATACTTTCGTGTTCGAGGACTACTTCGAAGGACGCTACATCACAACACTGACAAATAGATTTAATTTTTTTCGTATAACATCAGTAGAATGGAAGCTTTGGAAATTTTATTTGAAAAGACAAAACTAACATTTCTAGCTTACTCGAGGGATGTTACAGAGGCATTAATTACTTTTTCGCTCAGCACTCAAAACATCAGAAATAATAGATTTGAACTAAATAAATCACTACTTTTTAGCATTTTAATTTAGTTTTCCCAATAACTCGAATAGCAATAGCATGTGCGCCCCAAGCACCGTGCAGATACACCTCGTGAGAGTGTTACCTCCGGCTACACAAATTGCTATCCACAATGGTCCTACTATTCAACTTATCCGTTCGAGTTTCTTTTTAAAAAACAGTTCCGTTCCAGTTGCTTTCAATTTTATTAAAAAAAAAACGAGAATGAAGAACGAACCGATGTGAACGCTTACAACCGGTACTATAAAGCTCGCGATTAACTAATGTCGGTATTCATTTGGGCAGGTCAAATTAATCCTGTAACAGCATTTTGCCACTACACGCTCTCTCGACCTTTTAGAGATATTAATAATTTTCAGGATATACAGAGACTGTGCTTACTTAAAATAAACAAAACATAAAAATCCATATTTCTATAGGTTAGGTTAGGGTAAGTAATGTTAGGTTAGGTTAGGTTATGGTATGTGATGTTAGTTTAGGTTATGCATCGAATAAGAAACATGTTAGTATCAAAGAAGGAGTATTACAACAGCTAATGATATATTAACGCGATGGAAACCTAAAATGACGATGGAAACCTAAAATGGCGATGGAATCCTAAAATAACAATGGAAATTTAAAATGGCGATGAAAGCTAAAATTGACGGTTGAAGCTTAAAATGGCGATTTCTGTTCTCTCGAGAGATATATCAATAATTTTCAGGATGTTGAGCGACTGTACTTACTTAAAATAAACAAAACATAAAAATTAATACTTTCATAGGTTAGGTTACAGTAAGTTATGTTAGGTTAGGTTATGGTATGTGATGTTAGGTTAGGTTATGGTATGTGATGTTAGGTTAGGTTATGGTATCTGATGTTAGGTAAGAGTAGGTAATGCATCGAATTAAAAACATGTAGGTATATCAAGGAAAGAGTATTCCAACAGCTAATAATATATTAACGCGATGTAAGCCTAAAATGGGAAAGGATGCCTAAAATGGCGATGGAATGCTAAAATGGCGATTGAAACCTAAAATTGCGATGGAATCCTAAAATGGCGATGAAAGCCTAAAATGGCGATAAAAGCCTAAAATGGCGATTTCCGTTCGTTTTCTCCTATAATAAACAACGGATGCTATTATTGCTAACACTCCTTCCGGACATTTTATTTTCTAAAACGTTAGGTTAGGTTCATTACTAAACGATAAACTAAACAGAACCGGGTTGGTTGCTTTTGATCCTGTGACCGCAGATGTAATTTTGTCCCTACGCCCTCTCGAGGGAGATATTTATAATTTTCAAAATATACAGCGACTGTACTTACTTAAATAAACAAAACATAAAAATCAATATTTTCCTAAGTTAGGTTAGAGTAAGCTATGTTAGGATAGGTTATGGTATGTGATGTTAGGTTAGGATATGTGCTGTTAGGTTAGGATATGTGCTGTTAGGTTAGGGTGGGTAATGGATCGAACAAAAAACATGTTTATATCAAGGAAAGTGTATTACAATAGCTCATGATATATTACCACGATGGAAGCCTAAAATGGCGATGGAAGTCTAAAATGGCGATGAGTGTCTAAAATGGCGATGGAAGCCTAAAATGGCGATGGAAACCTAAAATGGAAATTTCCCTTCGTTTTCTCCTATAATAGGCAACGGATGCTATTGCTAACACTCCTTCCTGACATTTTATTTTCTCAGAGTTGCGATGTTCATTAATAAACGATAAACTTGAACTTGTACAGCCGGCCAAAAAGTTTTTAGCCACCCCCTGACAAATTTAAAAAGCAACCAACATTACACGCCGTTTAATTTACACGGCGTGTAATGTTGGTTGCATTTAAATGTTATCAGGGGGTGGCTAAAAACTTTTTGGCCGGCTGTACATAAAAGTTTCGTCTCCAAAGGCGTTGTTTGCATCCGCCAGCATTTGCCGACCTTACCGGTCCGATCCTGGAGATATAGGTTAATCAGTGTTTGAAAAACAACCTACCTCTATGAAAAAGCTGAACATAAATTGATGGAAATTGTGGAAATTAATAAAGGGAAAATTTTAATTCATCTGTCGTGCCTCACGTCCGTCGTAAATATCAAAATATATAGTAACTTTTTATAGCTTTAATATTCTACTGCGTGTCTAATAAAATTTTATTGTCACATACATGAGGCGACCATACTAAACTATTCCATCAAAAGCTTTTAGGAGCACCGTTAAAAAAGTAAGAATTTACCGTTGTCTCTTTGAAACGAGAATGTTTAAAATATTCGGCGCTTGCTTGGACGAATATTGTTGGTATGTTGTACGTGACGTGACATAATAATGAATGAATATGCTACTACCGTGTGTGTGCCTGTAGGTACCTCTACGTGTAGCTCGTGTCTCTGAAATTTAGATATTCATAGATTTTCAAATATTTACGAGTTTTTTTATTATTACAACAACACAGCCGAAAGTATCGATTACAACTTTTGTTTTAATACTGTGCTATCAAAAATAAAATTGTAACGAGAAGGCTTAGCGCTGTAACTACCCTCCTAACTGACAGATTGGATTATTAAACGTTCCTAAGCCTTCTTTTTCAATACAGTTTTATTTCGATCGCACTGTATAATTTATGATAAACGTCAAAATGTTATTTTTTATCTTCGAGAAGAAAATTTACATTTCGCGATAATTTTTTACGCCACGAGACAAAAGAAGGGGTTGTGAGTTTAAAGTCTGGAAAATTTGCAAAAAGAGAAAAGATTTAGTTCAAACAAAAAAAAAACATTATTTACCCCTCTTATTGTAGATAACGAGTAGGTAAACAAGGGGTGTTTAATAGCGAGAAAATTCAATACAAAAGTTTGAAAACTTTCTTTTGGGTAGTTTAGTAACAAGTTATGAAATTTAATTTCTCCCTTTTAATAATCATCGCGACGTTATTTCCCTAATAATAAGTGATTAGATAAACTTAAAAGGATACGGGGTTTGTTGATAAAACTTTTATGAATAACCCTGTATTTAATTAAAAAAATAAAAGGTCGAAAAGAATAGTCTTTCAAAAATATATGAAACGTCAAAATTAAGCTTCTAACAAATGAAAACTAACGAGGTGAAACAATAAAACTTCTAAAACCATTGAGCTTGAAAAAAATGTTTTGACAAAAATTAAATTAAGTGAATACGACGCGTAATTAACAACAACAACAATGGCTGCAGGTATGTATCAAATGAAATTTGAATAAAAAAAATTTTTCGATTTGCAATTTTATTAATCCCCTATTTAAAAAAAACAAGGAAACGAGGGTGTTTTCGGGTTACCTTTTATTTATCACACCCGACTACTTAAATTACCTTAAATTGAAGTTGGTACAACAATGAAGGCATCATAAAAGTACCCTGTATAACCCATCAACCCTTATCCTTTTGTATCAACTTATTACGAGCGACGATCGGTTGATTTCCTTCTGATTGTAACCATTTAGACCTAACTTAATATAAGCTGATAAGACATTAGACTAATTTTATGAAAAATTTCAATCGCAATTACCAAACGACGTTGTTTTGTTTTGTCATCAGGCTAACTCGATTACGTTCAAATCAAGATTCTAGTTGTGTTACAGCTCAAATCAGAATTTGAGTTAAAAAAGTTATTTTAAGAACGTTTGTAAAAAGCAATTATTTTGGTTTGTAAAGCCCAAATTTAACATTTCTGTATTAGTGACACTATCGTTTATTTCTCACGTCTTGTTCGACTGTCAATTGAAAGATTCGCTAAATCTCGAGCAACGTCTGAGTCCTTTCGACGTTGACGTACAGAATAAATTTAATGTTTTTCTTGTTACGAAAGCCAATCAATACTCAAAATCAATGCACAAAACCTCTATCAGTGCGGTAAATCGTACTCTAGTTGAATTTAATTTACAAAAGTATAATATATGGATATCGTTTGATCCTTTTTTTATTATATTGTGCATTAAAAGCGGCGTGTTTTCTGCAATTGACTCGAGCAGAAGAATTTAAGGGGCGACGCATTTTATTTTCTAAAAATATTGCAGATATTTGCTACGTTTTTAAGTGATTTTGAAAGTGGGATATGTTACAATATAGTACCCTGAAAGGTTTATTGCAGCTATATGAAGTAATAAGTTTTATTGAAGAATTTTAAAGCTCGCACACACGCGCGTTTTTGTCGACATCCATACATTATCACCCAGTTCACCATACATCAGGATATTTTTAACGATTGCCTAAAACCCAGTACAAAACGCTCCGACTTTTACAACTGCACGCTGCACAAGCAAACGTTTTATCTCACCGTTCGTGATAAGTCGATGAATCTCAAAATCAAGCCCCTGCACGCTGCACATTGCACAAGCAAACCGGAGTATCGTTTAGCGGGCCTATGCAGTTTTGGTCTGCTGTAATAAAAGCCTGGACCCTCATTCTCGACCATTCGCTTTCGTAACGAAAGTAAGATAAAACTAATGTTGGTATGCCAAACCTTTGTCGAATAGAACGTTTGGCAACGTTGTAAAAATGCCATTTATTTGCCAATAATATCGTGTGAGGTCGAACCACGTCCAAACTGTTTAAAATCTCTAAATTATTATGTTTATTTTTATCTTGGCCGAGTGCACAGGTAACAAATGCGATAATCAATGAGTACACTCAAGCAGACTGCCGTGACCGAGATGGTTACTTCACAATGAATGAGAAAAAAGAGTTCTATGTCTATTTTTCCTACGTTTAGTTTGTCACTGGGGCAAAAGTTCGCTCGTTGTAAAACGAGTGGCTTTGAAAACGAATACGAAACGAATTTCTCAAGAATACAATTTCACGTAAATTCCTTCGTTATTGACGTCATTCACGTGGCGTTTACAAAAGGATAAGGGCGTTGTGAAGCGGGATTCGAGATAAGTTGTCAAACTGCATTCGAGATACCGTTCGTGATAAGTCGAAGAATCTCAAAATCAGGGCCTTGCACGCTGCAAGCAAATAGCAGTGTCTGTAGATTGCTCAGAAGGGCTAATTCTCGTCCATTCGCTTTCGTAACAAAAGTGAGATAAAACGAATGTTGGTATGCCGAACGTTGTCGAATAGAATGTTTGGCAACGTTTTAAAAATGCCATTTAGTTGCCAATAATATCGTGTGAGGTCGAACCACGTCCAAACTGTTTAAAATCTTTAAATTATTATGTTTATTTTTATCTTGGCCGAGTGCACAGGTAACAAATGCGGTAATCAATGAGTACACTCAAGCAGAATGCCGTGACCGAGATGGTTACTTCACAATGAATGAGAAAAAAGAGTTCTATGTCTATTTTTCCTACGTTTAGTTTGTCACTGGGGCAAAAGTTCGCTCGTTGTAAAACGAGTGGCTTTGAAAACGAATACGAAACGAATTTCTCAAGAATACAATTTCACGTAAATTCCTTCATTATTGACGTCATTCACGTGGCGTTTACAAAAGGATAAGGGCGTTGTCAAGCGGCATTCGAGATAAGTTGTCAAACTGCATTCGAGATACCGTCCGTGATAAGTCGAAGGATCCCAAAATCAGGGCCCTGCACGCTGCACATGCAAATAGCAGTGTCTGTATATCGCTCAGGAAGGCTACGCAGTTTTGCTCTGCCGTAATAAAGACCTGAGCCCTAATTCTCGTCCATTCGCTTTCGTAACAAAAGTGAGATAAAACGAATGTTAGTATGCCGAACGTTGTCGAATAGAATGTTTGGCAACGTTTTAAAAATGCCATTTACTTGTCAAATGTCGTGTGCGTTCGAACCACGAACCACGAATTGCTTAAAATCTCGAAATTATTATGTTTATTTTTATCTTATTTTTAATAGATCGATGAGTTCGATTATTTTTACAGAAATTAAATTAATAACAGGAAGTGTTCCTGTAAAAAGTTATACACGCATCTATTTTGTATTAATACATTTAAGGCAATATAAGCTAATTGTCAATTTAGGGTGATTTATGACCTAGTGCACAGGTAATAAATGCGTGACACCCAAGCAACCTGCTGTGACCGAGATGGTTACTTCACAATGAATGATAGAAAAGGGCGCGATGTCTATTTTTCCTATGTTTAGTTTGTCACTGGCAAAAGTTCGCTCGTTGTAAAACGAGTGGCTTTGAAAACGACTACGAAACGAATTTCTCAAGAATACCATTTCACGTAAATTCCTTCGTTATTGACGTCATTTACGTAGCGTTTACAAAATGATTGGCAACGTTGTCAAGCTGCATTCGAGACTCACCGTTCGTGATAAGTCCAAAGATCTCAAGAATCAGGTCCCTGAGCGTGTGTAGCGGGCTTTAGATTATCGCTATAGTTACAGAAACTGAAAGAGCAGCTACACATGTCCTCCAAAAAAATTCAAAACATTTTATTTGAACCTCCCAAATATTTGTTAACGTTTTCCATTATTTTAATTATTTTGTAAAAATTATTTAACATTTTACAAGAATTGCACATTTTTCACGGTTGAGAAACTTTTAAATTTCCTCTATGATGGCTTTTTATTCCTTTCCCTGTTAAATTTCTAATTTCTAAAAGTACATTTTTCACGCGACTGATTTTGAAGAAAAGAAGAATTATGAAATGTTTAGTGAAAATTCATCACCATCTACTTTGAATACTATAATTTCATTAAATAATTAATTTTGCTATTTTTAAAGCCACGTTTTCCATCATTTCTACGTGAATTTTGAATTTTTTGCAATTATCATAATGTAATTGGATTTTATTTTGTTGTACGCATTCGAAAAGAGTATTCCCATTACACCTTGTTAAAATCTTGCATAATTAATGACTATGATACATCACGCCCCTTAAGTTTTTAGACATCCCTTAAGTACAATAAGTTGTTTCGAATTTTACATTATGATGAAACTTCACGTTTTTCATCCCTTAAATTTACAATTTTCCTTTCTAACGTTAAAAAACAACTTAAGAGATTAATTTTAACGTTATCGAATGTCTAAAATAAATGCTACGTATGTAAAATTCTTAGGAGGTTGCACGTTTGATGAATAATTTTCAACTTTGATAAAGTCGATTGAGAAATTTATAATAATGCTTTTAAAGTGGCGTTATAATGTAAAAGCATCAGTTTAACTAACGAACCTCATAAAACAACACTCACGAATTTATAAAATTTTCACTCGGAAAATATAACAATATATTATTTCGAGTTTTAAATGCAGGGCTCAACTACACTTTGTAGTTCGCAAATTAAATTTATGTTATGGTTTTTATTTGTACTGGTTTATTAAAATTTAGATCCAGCTTTGATCGTTTTTATAGCAGAGCTTCTAAAACACTCTTTTTGCGATTGAAAAATCGTCATAATGTTAAGGGTGGCATTTATAACATTAGAAATAACTGGGGTTCAGACACATTTGTATTCGTTACGATTTTTAAAATTGAAAATCTCTATTGAAAAAATTATAAAAATATGTTAAAGGAAAAGGACGAACTTGGGGACTGGTGGTTTTAAAATTTCAATTTTTGGGGCAAATGTTTCCAAACTAGACTTGAAAAATAGGAAAAAACAGAAGTTTAAAGTAATAAAATCAGAACGTAAGACAAAAAAATTTAAAATTTCAAAACCACCTAGTCTCTAAGTCTATTCTTTCTCTTTCATTTGACACCTTATTTGTAGAAAAATATTGAGTATTTTGAATGATCGTAGGGAATGAATAGAAAGTGAGAGAAAAGTAAAGATGGTGTATGCGTTCACTTTTCTAATAAAAATAAATTATTTATTGGTGTTGTCATGGTAGCAACGTGTGCGTATTTTTCATCACTTCCGATCGAAAAATTAAATTTCTTTTCTAATAAATGCCAGTCTTAAAAAATGACTTGAAACGATCACATACTCCACATTAATAATTGTTGTTAATAAAAAACGCAATTACAAACTACCGAGAATAAAATTGTCTAGTCAAGTCATCAAATGTACTGGTTTCAATCCCACATTAAACTGAAGCCCATAGAAGGTGAAGGGTTCTCTAAAATTTCTTAAGTAAAAAAACTGTGAATCTGTAATACATTATTACAGTCTCAAAAACCAACGTATGAACTGAAGGCAAAAAGTAGGACATTTAAAATGAGGGTATTGCATTTTCTCTGGAAAACTGAGTAAAAGCTATCTACGGTTAGTATTCGAGCAATATAGGCACTCTGACAAGATTAGTATACCACATAAGGGAGAAAAAGCATCCCTAGACATTGGCGTTGCAACGTGCAACGAGACGGCTGAATATGTACTCGATAGCTATACAGATAAACGTCAACAACAATATTCGTCCTGGAAGACAACTCCATATCGTCAGAATGAGCTTACTTACCAATTGAAAGAAAAAGTTATCCCCAATACGATTCAAGAAGTAAAATCCGTATGCCACAAAATCCAAACAAAAAAGGGCTGCTTTCACGTAAATACAACTCTGGTTATTTGTAAGTTAATTTTACGCTCAAATATTAAAATAATGCGAACAATTAAATTAGAACAACTTCAAAGGAGCTTCTTTAAGTGTTTAATAAAGGATAGTACCAAAGTCGGTTTACTAACAAACGTTTAACGTCGTAATTAAAGCTGCAGAACATCCTATCTCATAATGTAAACCTCAAAATTCAATTTCTAAACTAAAAAAGAAAAATTGAAAATTTTATCGTACAAACTGCACCATGCATTTTATTTCCTTGCAAAATATAAATCGAATAAAATTATTTCGAGTTGGCTTAACTCTACCAAAAGTTAACTTTACGTCGAATTTTTAGTCGTTGAAGCAGATCGCTTAAAAAGACAGGTCAGATGAATGAAGTGGATGTGAAAGCAATTTATACTGCAAACAAGACATTCCGAGACATATTTGAGCTTCAGGCCACCCTTTTATAAAATTGATAGATATTGTAAAGAAATTGGAGCAAACAGAAAAATTTGCGTAATACGAGAGATGTTCGAAAGTTTTCTCATTAGCAGAGATAAAGTTGTGAATTTTAATCAAACGATTTCCATCATAATTCCGCATCAATTTGTGGCTCATCAGAGAACAATGTTCAAATAAAGCTTTTTTAAATTTTATAATTTACCCTTCAGCCACTCACTGATAAAAGTCTTGGTAGGATAATAGTATGGCTCTTGTTTACTAGCCATAACTTCAATAAATTGATTACATAGACTCATAATTAATTAGTGTGGCGTCGAAAAGCTTCTAAATTAATTGTCGAGGTTTGAAATTAACGATCTTTAGCTAGTTCAAATTTCTCAAGCCTGCAGTTCGTTGCAGAAGTATTTCGACTCCACCACCGTACTGAAATTGTGAAATTACCCAGAGCAAGAGGAAATGCACACACGAGAAATACAGTCAAAGCAAGCAAACATCGACTCGCAGTAGGCGTAACAGACGTTTTAAAAGTACAGTCAGTGATAAAAGATTTCGGTGGCAAAATCACAAACCATAACTTGTAACTTTAAAGCTCATAAAGACTGTCGCTCGCGACACTAAAATCAACCAATCATATTGCGCTACACATTGACGTCAACTTATTACCCTTCCTTTGCGTAATATGATTGGTTAATTTTTATGTCGCGAGAGAAAGTCGCCGGTCTGTGACAAATTTTAAAAATTAGTTAAAAAAACTTTTGAATACTTGCTTTGCTCGGCTTCACTGTAGCAATACTGTAACGCTCGGTTGCATAAAAAGCGAATTACATTGTAATCCGAGAATTAGATTTATAATCCTTAGATATGGCAACGTTACACAAGTGTAACGATGTAGATTTACCTATGGCTTGGAGGTGTCGTGAATCATCAAGGTTCTGCCTCCAAGCTTGGTAACATCTGCATCGTTCCTCGCTCTTCTCTGGTGGTTCATAAGTAGTCACATTGTTTACCTCGGCTCCCCTGATTATTTTGATAAATTTAATTAACGTCCCTGCATCTGCTTGAAAACCGTATGAATTGTTATTCGAGACCGGTCGCAGCGTTCCATGTAAATGCGACAAGGTCGAGCGCATTAAATTCCAGTGCCCGCGATAAATCAAATATTTAATTTGTTAATATTCATTCTTACCGTTGTTTTAAAACCTTCTGGCATCCCACCTTAATTCCGATACCTCCTTGAAATTGTTTAGGTCCTTAATATTTATTTAAAAATTGTCAACTGTAATAACCCTAGGGCATTGATAACAACCGAAATAATTTTGCCATTGGGAATTTTTAATGTCGTCTAAAGTTAGTAAAAATCATCGTAGATCGATGAGATTAGGTTCGTTAGAAAGCTACTATTAGCGCGCACCCGGTCATTGTAAAATTTTGATAAAATTTTAATTAATAAAAACGTCATTAATTAACCGTTAAATTGATAAATCTTGCGTTAGCACGCCAGCTGTCGACGTTCCCACTTACAACCAACTTCAAGCAGCGCTCTCATTGGTTTTCCGCCTTAAGTGATGGCAAAGCTATAAGTAGGAGTACCTTTCAATAGATAAGGAAATCTGGTGTTAACATCGAAGGCAGCGTGATCGTCGAGTAAACTACTATCGGAGACTACTATAGGGCCTCGGCCCCCGCTTACCCTCATTTGTTTCCCTAGTGTATTTGGTAGAAGGTTACCAAGAAAGAAGAAGAGTTTTATTCTAGGGAAGAAGAAGAACCCTAAGGGTGGGTTTCATAGAGTGCTAAGTACGTGCTGAGCACTTGCCCAACTTAAGTCCAACTTAATTGTTCGGGTTTGAGAAAGCTTTATCAATCTCGAACTTAAGTTGGGCAAGTGCTCAGCACGTGTTTAGCACCCTTTATGAAACTCAACCTAAGTGATTTATTTGCTTGTAATTTGAATTATCGAATTGTTTATTTATTTATAATATTTTGACGAATATTAAATTATTTTTTTTGTATTCAATTGTGTGTATTTGAACTCGAACTTCACCTCCTCGTACGTCTGAGCTATGCCAATATGGTACTTTTCAGAAGACACCAAGTTTGCGTCTTAGGTTGAGTCTCATAAAGGGTGCTGAGCACTTGCGAGATTTAAGTTCGAGATCGATCAAGCTTTCTCAAACTCGAACAGTTACGTCGCCGCTTTCGGCGGTTATCGGTGGAAACAAACTGCCAACCTTTTCGAAACTTGGGCAACTCGTTCTTCACGTTTGTTTTCAACCGATAACTGCCGAATGCGGCGACACGTAACTGTTCGAGTTTGAGAAAGCTTTATGAAACGGACTTAAGTCTGCGATCTCGAACTTAAGTTGAGCAAGTGCTTAGCACCCTTTATGAAACCCGCCCTTACAAGATAAATTAATAAATAAATAAAAATGTCAAAGTTTGACAAGCTGTATTCACAATTCAACACAAAAATAACTTAACCTCAAATTTTTATTTTTATTTACAAACGTCAAACCTCGACATTAGTGTGTAACGTTGCCATATCAAAGGATTATAAATCTAATTCCCGAATTAAAATATAATTTGCATTTATGCAACCGAACGTAATTAAATTATTAACTAAATTGCCTTCGACAACACTAGGAAAGACGTGAAATGGGTTTCTAGAGCTTCAAGCTGCATTTTTGACCTTTAAAACCTCGCCCTAGCTCAACGTGCCTTTTTCCCACTTTTTAACGTTCTTAAATTTTTTCAAGCAAAAACGAGATAAATAAAAGAGCGAGGAAAGTTTTTTTAACATCCTAAATCCTTGAGAAAAAAATAAGTCTTCCATAAGCTGTTTACTAAAGAGCCTTATGAAACTGTGCTAATCTAGGAAATTAGAGAAAATTCGATTCGACTAAATTGAAGGAAATAACTTAATCTCTGATTTTTAGTACCAAAACAACTCAAATTATGTATCTAACCATACCTAACTAACTTTGACTAATTGAAACTATACAGAGTAATTTTCCAATTTGGAATACTCGCGTTCAAGCATCGACATTTACTACGTTAATTTTCCAAGAGTGAATTTATAACTGGTAAACTTTTAAGACAATACTCGTTTTGTTTCTTTTATTACCAACTCTGAAATCGAATTTCACTTTACTCATTAATGTGGTTTTTTTAAAACATTTTTTATTGCAAAACTTTTTATTGTCGGTAAGATTTATCTTTGAAGAACGTGCAATCATATTTCTGCTAGATTAAGGTTGATTCATAAATATGAAACTATAAGAGCTTCCGTTTTTTTGTGAAAAAATCGCGCGGTTTCCTTATTTCCACTCAAAGCTATAGTTTTGTAATTAAACTTTTTAAATTGAATTTCATTTTAATTGGCTCGACGTGAAATTATTTCTCTTTCCAGTTTGATTATATAACGAGTGAGAAACTTTTTAATTTAATTAATGTTTTTCCCAAAAAAGACTTTCCTCGACGTTTCAGTTATGATAATTCGTTATGCGTTAACACATCTGTGGTAAGTCACAAGTTGGATATTTCAAAGTTGAGGTTAATACGAAAAGGCGTCGGTTTAGGTCTTAACCGCGCCAAAGAGGTTTTACGTTTTCACGTATAAAAGGAAACATCGCATTTGAAGTAAAAAGGTTGAAAAAAAGTTCAACTTGGACGTAAAAATAGTTTTCTTCTTTTAACAATTCTATTGCTAAATCTTGCACGACTGTCTCAATGACTGAAGTAATTTGTCACCTCTGTTTAACCACGTTCCACGCTCGATTTCCTAAGGGCTTTACCTTAAACGAAACAAGCCAAGTTTATTTAAAAGTTGGAAAATTAATTCTTATTTTCTTTCTCATATTGATCGATTGCTTTTTAAATCTTTAAAAATTCTTCCTTCTCCACACCAGTTCCAAAAAAAACCTTCCATCAACTTTTGCAATATCGGTTCGGTCGCAGAAAAGAGGAGCTTATGAAAAATTTTGTAAGTTAAATTTGTCCAGAAAAAAGTTGAGTTGAATAGGAAAAATTTTTCCGATGGTTTTAAAACTTTTTATTGTATTTTTTTAAAAAGTTTTATTGAAGATTTATGTTCAAACAAAATGTATATTTTTGAACTTTTGTTTTTTATTAAATAAAAATATTTGTGTAAGAGCATTTACTTTCAATCAAAACGCTATCTTTTTTCAATAAAGGTTGATTGGTTCTTGCGCGCGAAAAACGTTAATCAAACAATTTCCATCATTAATAAAGTAGCTTAGTTCGAAACTAATATAATATTAGGATCTTAATCGTCTATCTTTTTTGTCCTTTACTTCCCACAGGAGTGCGATTTATTTATTGGTTCTATTTTTATTTAACCTTCGCAGAGAATTATAATTTATATTTTTAAATCGTAATCTTTTAAAGGAAAAATTAATCATCGAAAAAAGCTCTCAAATGTTTAATTAATTAGGAAAAAGAGATGGAGATTAATATTTGCTTTTATCAATTAAAGAACGAACTCTTGAAGCATGCATTAAAAGAGCTCGATAATTTTTAAAATTAATTAAATCAGTTTTAATGTGCGCCTTTTAGTAGCATTAATTAAATAAGAAAATGAACAAGAAATTGATTTACTATCAGCATCATCACAAATAGACGAGATGACAAGAATTTGCAAAAAGAATTAGGTAAAAGTGTTGCCACAAACTGTCCTCATTTGCTCATTTGATTCTTAAGCATTTTAACACGGTAATAGATATTAAAGTTACGTCAACGGACGTCCTAAGTTGAAGCAAAACTTGTACACTAGCGGCGAAAGAGAAAGCATATTAAGAGGATTAATACGTAGGTTACGCCGGCTCACTAACACATTTTTGTAATAACTTATCAGCCTTTAATGAAATAAATCATTACTAATAATTCTGGTGACTGATTAAACACACTGAATTACTGCGAATAATATCCCTTAATGTGCTTTCTCTGTCTTATATTGACGCGATAATATCCCTTAATGTGCTTTATCTGTCTTATTAAGTCGTTAACACGTAGCGTCGTCATTTCGCTACGAGTGGTAAGATAGCCCATCGGCATACCTTCAATATCTATTACCGTGCTTTTTAAGAATCTTCGGAGCAACATAGATCACAAGCTTTCCTGTTTTTTGTAGGCACAAAATATCAACTAAAGGCCGCGACACACATACAGCTTACCTTCCGCTTTGGCTTATGCAGTTCGACCTAGACTGGAGATCGTTCAGGCGGCCTGCACAGGTCTAACCGGAGCGCCAGAACACCGTTCAGGCTCCGGTTTGGCACAAGACAAACTGGAAGGCAAGCCTGTGGAGTGGCGCAGGCTTAACATAAGCCATACAATGCCTTTAAAAAAGCCTCTGTGATAGGCTAAACTTAAGGCCGCTTACCTTCTGGTTTGCAAACGGTCTGCACAGGCCAAACCAGTCGCCTAAACGATGTCCAGACGCTCCGGTTCGGCCTATGCGGGCTGCCTGAACGATTTCCAGAAGGCAAGCCTGTGTGTGTGGCGCAGGTTTTAGGTCGAGAAGTAAATTTTATTCGGAGCTTCTGATTTGTCCTTATAAAAAATAGCCAAGAATAGCTGTGGGCCGGCAGAATTAATTTGAATTCGATATCATCGTTTTATGGCAGGAAAAATAAATTTTTAGATCAGATTCAACTTTAAACTTTCTACAAGCCAAAAATGGGGGTCAGCACACGGGACTTAGTACTTTTATTATTGTACTTAGAAGGCCCTACAGACCAACTATCAATTTACTAAAGCTTTTGAAAAAGAAAATTCGAAAGTTTCTCGACTAAATTACTTTGGTGAAAACCTACTGTTAGGGATACACTTGAGGGTTCTCTGAAGTCTTAACTTAAACATAAACTGATTTAAGTATTTATTTCACAAAAAAAGCTTTATAGTACGGTCATTTAAGAGCAAGATGATGAGGAGAGATAACTTTTAATTCTGAAGATACTTTAAATTAAAATATTCAACTGAGTTGTTCAAGGAAAAATTCTAAATTACGCCCAGTAAGAAACAAATCGTATTGTCAGTAGTTGGACGTCACTAAAAATGTCTCGTGTACGAGAAGCTTTAAAATCACAAAAGAGCAAGCACGAGGAAAACAAATATTTACATTTAACTACCTTTAAATGTATCTCAGACAATTTAAAAGTTATTGAACTTTTTACAATAAAGAACAATTTAAAAGTCTCCGCTTGCTTTGTGTTTTCTAGTTGTATAACAATATTGACTTTTTTGTCTGAAATACTAATAAACACATTGCTTCCAGTAATTGCCTCGCTTCTTTCTGCAACTTCTTTTCATCTAATACGACGCTATAAGGAACCATTTCAATTTTTTAGTTTTATTTTCACACAAGAAAAACCACCATTATCACTTTAGTTTTAAAACAAGTAATGATGTTACAAGAAAGCTCTATAAGAGCTATAATTTGTCCCGAGATATTTTAAAGTTGCTTCGTGTTGCTGTAAAAGCCATTTAGGCTATTCAGAAGGTTTTAAGAACACAGAGAGAGTATACTTTTATTTAAATTCAAATAAAATTGTCGCATTATCTGTAAACTTGAAGCGAAAGAAGATTTCTAGTAGTTGTATAATAGGAATCACGATCGTTTGTAGTTTTTGAAAAATTCCAAACAATGTTGTTAGAAAAAAAAAAATTACAGCCATCGAGTGTGGGATACTTCAGCACAAAAACAAAGTTGTTATCAGCTACTTGCAGCACGTACACATTAATTTTTTGTGGTTAAAGCTTACAGACTAAAAACTCGCTCCTCCATAGGAAGAAATGGGTAAAGATATGCCTTAATCTTAAGAGAGATGGAACAATACCCCATACTTAGTATGATATCTTATATGGCCCTCAAAGAGGGCAGCAAAATAAGACCTATTGGACCAGAACCAGCCTTTCTTAGGATTTCTTAGGAAATCGCAAAGAGAGAAATAAAGTCACTTCTGGTGAAGTGGCATATTAAACACTGGAGGGAAACTCCTAGACAGGAATATTCTAAAGCTCTACTGGAAAACCCTCTACGATGGGACTAGAAGAAGGTTTACTATGTAGAGGAAGAGGAAACTCGAAGCGCACAATAGATTCGAGAGGTCGCGATGCAAGGGACCGCTAGGGAACAACCTCAGAACACAAATTGTTATTATTATTAATTTCTTGTGGATAGAAAAACATTGCGATATGAAGCAAAGTACTAGCCGCATTACCTTCATTTTATACTGCCTGAAGATAGTAATCTGTAGTAGTTAACTTCTTAAGACGACTGAAGCGCTAAAAAGAGTCAAGCTTTCTACGTTCTTTAGTTTGAAGAAGAATAGCAAAGCCCACAGGGCAAAAATGTACAGTGAGCTTCACAATTAATGGCCACCCTAGCTATAAGCCTAGCATTTTGTGGGTGCTACCATCATAACACCCCCTTTATTTTGCTTTAACTTTATTTTGCCAACAAGTAGTAAATCAACAACCTCCCCTTCTGTCCTTTTGTCGTTGTTGCCCAATAATTGTTAGGTGGACTGTACTTCAAGTTAGAAGTTTGATGTTATTTCATGTTATTAACACGAGGTAGAGTTACCAGTAATAAAACTAAGTTTTATTCAAGTCAAATTACTAACTTTAAATGTAAGTGGCGTACACGTGCCGACTTAATATAACATTATTTGAACAGTTTCCTTGAAAGAAAACATAAGGCAACCCCACAGATATTTGTTGCAACTACTTTTCGCCCTACACAATAATTCCCTTCAAGTCACTATTTCTTATTAAATTGAAGACCCTTTGACGACCACAGTTCCCAAAAATAAATTAGAAAAAATGTTCCAGCATTTCAAAACTATTTTAGTATTTTTTTTAAATGGAAAAAAAAGAGAATTTCAGTGGCATTCTTTTGTGCAATTTATCACATACGTTTCAGGTGAACAATTTCGCGAATGCACGTAAATATCAAAATTTAAATCTGGAAATCAAATAAAGGGGATTTAAACTAAACCTCGAAACGAAAATCATTCATGAAAATTGTATAATTTCGACTAAAACTCGCTCAGATTAATATTACTCTCCAGATAGTTGCCATAATTAAAGAAAATTGACTTGTGAAATATTCAACGCTCTTATACGCGCTAGTTACACAATTCTCGATAGTTTCAGAATGCCATTTATTCGAAAAATTATTTTTGGGAAATCGGATTTAAATTAGGACGTATAAGGAGCAAATTTAATTTAAACTTTGCATAAATCCTTTTAATTCAAAAGTTACTTACTGTGACGACAATTTGCATTAATTTAATGCGATATTCTCTGTTACACAATTTTTATTCAAAATTTGAATTAAAAGTTGTTACAACTTACCATAAATTAAGTATCAAAAGCGAAAATAAAGCGACAAGCTCACCTGAAACAAAAGAAAACAAAATTAGTTACTTTTTAATACACCCTCGTATTTTAAGCTTAAAATAAAATTTTAAAACGCTTAATATTTAGAACAAGACGAAGAAATACAAGAAAGTTCTTTGCCACATCTTCAGGATGCGAATGTGTCTGGGGTGATTTTTTTTCCTGAGGGACCTGTTACAAGCCCTAACACATAGGCGAAAGCAACCCTTTATATTAAATGGATTATGGATCCAGACTTAGTCCCGTTTCCTAAAAGAATGTTACTAGCCTACATGGGTGGATTCATTGTATGTCTGCTGGTTTTCGGTAGGTGGCATCCAGTGCCGCAAAAACTGGGCACCGCCATAAAATATGTTGGGCAAATTCGTCTTCCTCCCCACACCCTCTACATCTTGGGTGATCACAGATTCCAATAGTGTGTACTGTGTACTACACATTGGATAGGTTTTTATTTAGGGAACAGTGATCTATCAGTAGACCTGTCACCTTCATCAGTTGAAGCTTGTTTAGATTTAGCAGTATGTTTGCCTTCTCAGAGCAAGGTTCTTTAATAAAAAGCTTTGTATGCCTGAGATTTTGGTTTTTCCCTTAGAACATAAAACAATCGGAAGGAGGGTTAGTAACCGTTGCCTATAAAAGAAAATGCGACCGAAGTAACATTTTAGAAGTCCATGGATCCGTCTTCGCATTCATTCCGTCGAGTTTACATTATCATTGGCTTTCATGATCTTTCCTTATACGTGGGAGGAAGAGCAACCATTTCTATTGGAGAAATTGGCTCTTACATGATACAGTAGAGGGTATTTCTTTATTCAATGGATTTTTCCATTGTATTTGTATTCCTTGGAGATCCATTTGGCAAGGTCTAGTTTCATGAAGCTGTATAGGGGATTCCAAGTGCTGGTTCCGGTCCACAGAAAGAGATCGTTCTGGGGTGTTGTCTGATCAACTCTACTGTGTATGGAAGTGAGGTCTAAACTCTGGACTTTATGTGATCGAGGGGAAGGTAGGAGACGTACATCTTGGATGAGCAAAATCCGACTCGTCGGAGTTAAACGAAAGACCCACCACCAGAAATCAATTGCTTTTTACGGTCACAAAATTTAAGTTTGCAATTTTTTTTAGTAAAAAATATGACGGCATGTGACGGGTGTTCACGAATACTTCTTCATCTGACTGCACAAGTCCACACTGTGCGAAAAAACACGCCCACTCAGCTTTTGAAGCTTTTATAAGCTTGATGCTATTTTAATTAGTATTCTATTTAATTTTACGCTGTTTAAAGCTGGCCTTACATGCCAACTTCTAAAAGCTAGCTTTTTTTTCTAAGCCAATAGAAATCCTGCATTTCCAGCGGCAGCAGCTAGAAAGTTGGTTCAAGTTTAACTTCTAGCGTCTGCCGCTGGAAATGCAAGGTTTCTATTGGCTTAGAAAAAAAAAGCTAGCTTTTAGAAGTTGGCATGTAAGGCCAGCTTAATGCAGACTTTGCCAGACTACAGATTAACACACGTTCGTTGCCGCTGGCTCTCCTATGCGAGAACAAGTTAGTGGGCTGTTGGTATAATGTGCCGGCGACTTCGATCAGAATCGTGTGGTTTTGCTTAGAGTATTTAATTTATAGCCAGTATTGCAGACAAGGGTATATAATGTAAATTCGCAATTTGGCTACCGGTGATGGAAATCTAGCACCAACTGCTCCAAATGTATAGCACAGAAAAACCGCATGTTTAAGGAAAGTTCGTTTCGTGTTTATAATATTAATGCTCATCTTACAGCGATCAAATCTAATTTAAACAGTCGCTTTACTTCCTCAAATAAGGAAGTTACTGCAACACAGATCCTTGATGGCGAGCGGTAGGGATAAGTTCGCGCAGATTTGGACACGCCCCTTTAATAATTTAAATACGTTTACTATACTGCGTTGGTGGGAATAAACACCGATTTAGGTATCTGCACACTCCCACGGCTCGCTAACATAAATGTGTCTTGCAGTACTTGTTTCTCATAAATATTCAGATTAAATGAAACGCCCTATATATTTAAATTGGCTATGAGGGCAGTGGTGGGCAATTTGAAAAATATGCCAAATACAATTTGTTTGAAAAGGTATAAAAGTTAAAAGTTTGTACGAGGGCAAAGGGAATACCTGTGCTTTGATCCAACTTAAGGCTTAGACACTAAAAAATCTTGATGGATTTTTGAAATACGTGAATGAATTACAAATCAAAAGAAAAACCTTCGAACGCTTTTGTAAACATAATTTATTAAACATTTTCACGTTGAAAAATCATTTATTTCAAACTGACACAAATTTATCTTTTAATAATAATATAAAAATGATTTGCATAAAAAAATAATGCCAGGTTACTTACGGTCGCTTTTATCCGAGGGTTTTGCTCGAGTTCCTTTAAGGAGCTCCAACCTCACTTTAAAGCCATTAATAAAAATATTTATACAAGGAGCTCCTGAAGATTTGTTATACAAAATAAAGAATTGTTCCCAGCTTTTAAAATGCAGCAAAACCCACACGACGTCAAGCTAACTTTAAAAGTTACCTTTACTACTTTTTAAACGTAAAAAACCCACATTGCTCTCTTTGAATCAACAATAACTTCTTTAAACTTACATTTTTAGATACTGCAAACATTCAATAATTTTATTTATTTATGAGAAAACACCAAACTATTTTCTTTTGTGCCACAAAAGACCAATAAAAAGTAAACGATCGTTCAAGACTTCCAAGCTTGCTGTATGGAATTTGAAACTGCAACTTTATATTAATGTCAACTCTTCTCTATTACAATTTTTATATTATTGATTAAAGGAAAAACAAATACAGTAGAACCCCGTTATAACGTACCATCAGGGGCCGAAAAAGTTGGTACGTTATAACCGGAAGTTCGTTATAAAAACACAATAAATAAAGAATATATTAAATTGGGACCAAAACGGAACGAACGCCACTGCTTTCAACAACAAAAGATGTAACCTCACTTTTACCTATGGAAAGATATTTCTTTCTCTTTTTTATCTAATCTCTTACACACAACCACTAAAAACGTACTTTGTTTGGAAATCTTATTTACAAAACGTAAATAAACAATGACTATGAACACGAAATATCAGATCTTCGGATGCAGTTGTAATAGTACGAACGTGACAGTTCGTATTACTTCGTTTCGAAGCTGATCTTAACAAAGTTGACCATAACAAAAGGTGTAGGGGACAAATAAAAATGTAAATAACGATATCCATATTGTTTATTGGTTTTATATCCGAACCATTGACCATCACTATAATCTTCAATATAACAGCACTCACTGGGTACTATATCAGTCAGAGGCAACTGATCAGAATTTTTCTTCGAACAGACGAAGTCAGTATCGCTAAGTCTTAACAGAATACACGGTTCTGAACCTATCTACCATATATACAATGATGAGATTGGAAGAGTATAGATGGTCACAAATGGTCTTTACCCTGGGACAGACGAAAGAGAGAAAAGTCGGTGATCAGACGAAGTAATACAAAGCATGGAGACGCACGACCTATAGGAAGGAGAGTGAGATATTCGTGTTCAGATATCAGTCATTTCTCTTCCATTGCTACGTTCTATTTGTAACTTCAAAAATCACAGTAAATTGTCGTTTATTTTTAAAAAAGGCAGAAAAATGTGACATTAACGGGATGAAAACGTTAACGAATGCTTTTAAAACGTTAGGTTTATTCACAGCTTGCTGTTTCCCAAACACTTAACCCAAAACTAGAACAAATTCTTTAACTTTTCACAACCATTGTGCATTATGCTGTTGCTTTCACTATCTATTCCACTATTATTAACTAACTTCCAATCTGTAGATACATAGTTTATCCATTTGAGCTTTTTAGAGCGAACAGAAAGTCTCGTGTATCCCGCAGGCTTAACACAATCCCCACGAGATTCGAAAAACTATTTTTAAAATGTCAACATTTAAAAGTTCATCCAGATATAATACAAAAATAGAAAAAAAAAAGTTTAAAAACCACTGACTATCTAATCCATTAGTACCTAAAACAACCATCGAGTTAAATTTTCTCCAACTTTATCGCCAAAACTAAAGTCGTTTTAAAGAGTTTAGAACGTACAGAAGTCGACTTATTTACTGTAAAATTTAAGATAACATTCGAAGTGAAGTTAATTCGATTTCCACTCACAACCGACCATTTTAGAAGGACGTGAAGATCTAGCGGTTTTTGGAAATAACTACTTTAGTTATTTATTTTATATGTAGTAAATAAAAACGCGCTAAAATGTGCACATGCACAATTGTGCATACTTTTATTATTCAGTGCTCTCATAAAATAAAAATGTCATTCAAAACTAAAAATTTATTGTGGTAGGTAACAATTTTTACCATCACATGCAAAACACGCAAATATTTTAAACCACACGGTGCAATCAAAATTAAATTTAATTTAATACATTTATTTACAAGTACACGGTTGGTAATTTTGCAATTTAAATAAAATAATAGAAATTTAAATTGCAATATATAATTTACGTGTCAGTTGTTATGTATAATAGGTTTTGCTCTCAGACGGACAAACTTGAAACTAAATTTCCAGCACTATGCATTTTGTGCTCGCTATGTCAACTTGATACAACACTGCAAATGAGTACAAGTAAGGGGCAGTTAACTTTTAACCCTCTATATGCATATCAAAGGTAAAAGACAAATTAACCTTTTAACTGCGTTTTGTTTAATGTAAAAGAGTTGAATAAATAAAACAAAAAAATACACAAAAGAAAATGTTATTTTATTGTAAAACATTAGAGAAGTAAAGTCAATCTTGAAGTTTTACGTCCTTTTATACTGTCGAAATTCACTAAAAGTGTCTTTTAATTGAATGTTGTAAAAATAAACTTGAAGGATAAATTTAAATTCCAACATAAATTCTTAAATTGAGATCCTTACTAAAACAAAACCAGGATGAAATGTTGACAAATTGGAAATTGCTTTAATAAATCGATTAGGAAAAGTTTTGATTTTTACTTTCTCGAAAACTTTACAATTTTTTTAATCCAAAATAGTAAAAACCGAGTTGGCCGGCCACTAAGTAAATTTGGTCTACAAATTCTTGTAAATGTCTGTAAATGTTCGTAAATGTTTGTAAATTTTTGTAAATGTTCGAAAATGTTTGTAAATGCTCGTAAATGTTTGTAAATGTTGTAAATTTATGTAAATGTTGAAAATGTTTGTAAAAGTATGTAAATGTTCGTAAATGTTTGTAAATGTCTCTAAATGTGGTAGCATTTGTAAATGTTTGTAAATGTTGTAAATGTCTGTAAATGTAGTAAATGTTTGTAAGTGTCTACATGTGTAAATTTGGTCTACAAATTCTTGTAAATGTCTATAAATGTTCGTAAATGTTTGTAAATTTTTGTAAATGTTCAAAAATGTTTGTAAATGTTCGAAAATGTTTGTAAATGCTCGTAAATGTTTGTAAATGTTGTAAATGTCTGTAAATGTTGAAAATGTTTGTAAAAGTATGTAAATGTTCGTAAATGTTTGTAAATGTCTGTAAATGTGGTAACATTTGTAAATGTTGTAAATGTCTGTAAATGTGGTAAATGTTTGTAAGTGTCTGTAAATGTGGTAAATATCTGTAAATTTAGTGAATGTCCGTAAATGTTTGTAAATGTTGTAAATGTTTGTAAATGTCTATAAATGTTTGTAAATGTCTGTAAATAAGGAAAATGTTTGTAAATGTCTGTAAATGTGGCAAATGTTTGTAAATGTTCGTAAATGTTAATGTTAATGTTGCAAATGTCTGTAAATGTTAGTAAATGTGCTAAATATTTGTAAATGTGGTTAATGTAAATGAGGTGTACAAATTTTTCAGTAGAGGTTTACACCTCGGCAAAAACAATACTTATAAAAGCTCTGTCTGTGTGTCTTGATGTATAAGGTCCATAAACCAAAAACTACTAAACCGATTTTTATGAAGTTTAGATTAAGTCACTTGATAAAAATTGCATCGCCATAATAATCTTTTAAATGAAATTGATACAGAGCGGTCTAAAATAGAGGGAGGGGGGTCATTTAGATGTATTTCGGAAAATTCAAATCTACATTTTTGAAGCCCGACTGCACCTTAGTACATCTTAGCTCTACTTGAAATACTATCTTTTTTTATTTTTAAATTCAAAATGGCGGCCAATAGGACGACCTGCTCATTTCTTGGTCTGTCTACTGCAACTTTGCTTTTAATTATTATTATAAAAATCTAAAGATAGTATTAGATAGATAAAGTATGAGGGTTTAGTGCAAATATAATGGATTTTCGAAATTGTTTCAAAATGACCTTTATTGAAACGGTCAAAGTTCGATACAATTTTAAAATGAATTTTCTCAAAAACGAACATAGCTAATTATTTAATTTTTGGATATGTTCTAGACATCACAATTCCTAATCGAACAACGTTAGTTTCATTTGTTAAAATTTTTCAGAACCGGAGTTACAATTTATTTTAAATCAAAATTACAAAAATCTGTAATTTCTTTTGTAATTAAAATAAAAAATTTAAAATTGGCAAATATATTGATCCTATAAATATCTATCACTTTATATTATTTGAGATTGACAATCGCTTCCGGTTAAACCGGAATTTAAAAAAAATCAATAGTTGGAACACACCCTGTATATTTTTGAATATTTTCCAAGTTAATAAAATTAGATGTCAGATGACAAAAAATAATTCATATTCTATCTTCCGGTTTAGCTGGAAATGACACAAACTTTCTTAATATAAATGGAACAACCTGTACTTTATTTACCTAAAAGTTTTCTATTCCACTCTCCGTTTAATGCAATTCTAATAACAGTCATCAAATCGACCATTAAAACTTTGCGATCAAATTTCAACCCTTCAATAATATCATCGAAATCTCACAAAACTTCATACGTAATTTTTTAATGAGAAGTTGTAATTAAGTTGAGAACTTTAATTCAACTCGAGAGTTTTATAGAGTTATTACAGCTATAATTTTGAATCGCTAATTAACTGTAGTATAGAGAGGCGCATTGCTTGAAAACTTGGACGAATTGAAGATTGCGGTATTGAAAAAAAGATTTAAAAAAATATTTTTGTTGGAGTTTCCAAGTGCGCTTCGATAAATGTAAAATTTAAGTGTTGGCTTCTTTATAAACTAATTATACAATTAATTTTCAATAGATGAGAAAATGCCCAATTAAAATTTATTTAACGGAGCGGAAACATTTAAAGCCCCAATTTAGTTATACACACAACTCGCGCTAATTCCATAATATGACTAATTGAAAAATTTAGATCATCTATAGAAAAACTATTACGATGCACTCGAAGACCTTAATTGGCTATTTTACATTTTATGTGGTATCTGTTAGAACTGAAAGAGAAAATTGAAATCGTTAAAATAATATTGTATCGAGAATACTTAAGAACTTTTCTATACATTTGATCAATTTTTCATTTGATTTAATATCGAGGTAATTCAATAGACACTTTGAGTGGTCGGTAAAGCGGAGTGTTCACCAAAAGAGCAAGCAGTTATTTATTTTTGTTTGAGTGCCCCCAAGTTCTAGCTACGCCATTGCTTTTACGTGGAATGCCTTGAGTTTTTTTAAATTGAACAAACAAAGATGATGATATAGTAGAAGAACTATTGAAGAGGATAAAGAATGAAATAACTCGAGTCACTACACTACACGTTCGCAAGATGTATTAAAGAACAAAGACATGACAATATAGGGGATAAATGTCGAATAATACAAAACATGCATCGAAATGCTCCAAAAGACATATACAACAGACGCCGACCAACGAGGACAACAAGTGTCTGTCTATCATTATAATCATTGCTTGTCCTTTTAGAACCTATTGAATTATTTACCATCTTGTATTATTGTTTGTGATATTAAATTCAATTTCAACCAATATCCCACAGGACGTAGATTAACACACGGCCCTCTTTATTATATACTAGCGAAAATCGGGTTGGCTAAGCAGATAACGTAATACAATTTTCGGCGTTTATTAATATGCCCAGCACGAAAACAATAATTAAATGTAGTTTTTTTTAAAACATTACAATATTTTTTGAGGAAAGTGAGATGATCTTAATTTTTCTGAAGACTCCATATTGGAGTAGCCATTACCATATCAAAGCAGTAAGTAGAGATATCCACTACTGTCACCGCCTCCAACCTCGATTTATTTAATCTTTACATCCTTTTTCCGACAGTTATCTTGTCGTAACGACTACACGTACACTAATTAGCTCAAATACATTTTTAGTAAATTCCAAAGCTTCTCGTATCTGATTCTGATAGCAGAATAAAACGGCTTGAACCAATCGATTAAACAAATTACGGACGTTACGTAGGAATCTCTATTGTGTACGTTATCTACACATTAAACTCAAAACTACAAATCAAATTTATCAAGCTTAAAATATAAATAATTATCAAATTCAAAACATAAAGTCCCCGGTGACCAATCAATTAAATTATTCCATTATTCAATTAATTTGATTTTCCAATTTTCATTTTCGAGAGAGAATACTAGGTCAATTTATTAATTTTGCTCTGATAAACTTCAGCAGATAAACGATTTTGACGTAAAAAGTTAAAATTTGCGTGACAAAAACGATATTATATTTCAACCGATTTGCCTTACAAACTTTTTCTAATTAAACAATGTAGAAATCAACAAAACATTGTTTTCAATCGAATTGTTGGGAAGCGATTGATTTGTAAATAAAATCTTGCGTGAATGGTTTAATTAGTGATGCTAACAATATGAGGTACATTATTGGGTATAACCCCTTCCAATGATTTGTAAAAATAAAAGAATCATCAAAACTGCAAACAACATTAACAATTTGTCGTATCACCAACCCCAAACTATAGTTATGAATTTATTCGCCTCTCCCCTTTCGTTTATTTAAAAAGTTTCCGCATGTTTAAGTGAAAATTCTCGGAAAACCGTTAATACAATTCGAAATTGTTATTAATAAAAGTTATTGATACTGAAGTAATAAACAAATTAACTCCATAACATTTCGCCATATAGCCAACCCTTAAATAGTTATCAATTTATTCGCCTTCTTCTCTCGTTTATTTAAAAAGCTCTCATGTTTGAGTGAAAGTTCTGGGAAAACTGTTAACACAGTTTGAAATTGTTATTAATAAAAGTTATAGCTACTGAAGGAATAAACAAATTGTCTTAGTAAGATTTCGCCGTATCACCAACCCTTAACTAATCACGAACTTTTGCCTCTCCCTCCCATTTACTGAAAAAGTTCGTAATATATTTGAGTGAAAATTTTGGAAAAGACGCCCATACAATTGCAAATTCTTATCAACAAAAGTTGCAGATAAGATAATAATAGACAAATTGTTCAATAACATTTCGTCCTATAAGCAACCCTATGCTATTAATGTTCTTTAATTTCCTCCCCTCCAATAATTTATTCTTTGAATCGTCCCTGTGGTTAATAAAGAGGTTAATATAGAAAACCACTTCCTTTATAACAGCATACCAATTATCCTTCTGATACCTTCTCATTGTTCTAAATGCAGTAATAATTTATAAGGCAAAGGGTTGCTTTGAATTCAAGAGGCGTTAAAATATAAAAACAGTCTTCCTCTTAGGTTATTTTTTTTTAAATGTTGAAAGCATAAAATAGCGCATTTTTGTATTGTACATTCGAGTGAAATAAGTGTGCTCAAAAATAATGACGATTAGTATTTTTCATGAAGATTTTCGCGCAAACACTGAAAAACAACTTCATGAGATACAAGAAGAGAACTTTTTAAAAACTAATGTACCAAACATGTGAAAAACGTCTACATGATTGTTATTTCTAGAATATAGTGTGTATAGGATGGATATGGAGCACAATAATATACAATTTATATTATGTGCTTTAACAAATGGACAAGATTTTCTTTTTACAAAAAATTAATAAGAATAACATAATTCAATGATTTTTCTCTAGGAAAATAAACCTAAGTAAGTTTAAAAATACAGTTGTATGTAAATAAAAATAGTTAAAACAACTCCACAAAAGATAATATTAAACGTAAAGAAAAATACGCAAAATTAAAAATAACTCCAGAAAATTAAATTGCATTTCTAAGTATTTTCATACACTTCTCCTTTTTTGCACACCAAAATCTTATTTAAAATAAATTACGGGCGCTTTAGATTTAAGTCAATGCTCGTTATATGATTGCAATTAAAAAACAGCTAAAGGGTGTAGCTCGGAAAATCGTAAAAGAAAACAAATATCACGTTCGGCCTTATAGGATTAAACTTTTGTGATCTTTGTTAAAACTAAACGAGAGACGGAATATTTTAGTTTCGTGATTCTTTAATCCACTTTACGGACGTGTTTTAACATAAAGGTGTGTGCAAGAGCTTTCTGCAAAGAAAACAAAAATGTTGCACGTAAGGAATTCTGAAATATGCTTTGTATAATAACATTTGTTACTAACATTGGGCTTTAAATCAACAGACAACAAAGCTTAGCCTCCTTTATTCTTTTTATATTTTTTCTACACGTCCTAAAAGTAGCGGCTGTGCTTAGCCTCACGGTCGCGGTATTTGTTTTTTAATTTTAATAAATAAGAAAACGTTAAAGAAAATTAAAAAAAGATGAAGAAAACCGAACTGCAAAGTCTCGAAGCGATTGGGCTCCAAGGAAGTTCACTGATAAGGAGGACTATCACGAGAATCGGGCGAGAGTCGCGGGTTAAACTTAAGTGTTAAAGGATAACCATGAAGATGGATACATGTAAGAAACCAGTAATATAACATGATCTTTTGTACTTTAGCATTTTATTAATCAATCCCAAATAATCCTGGTACAACCTGAAATTATCCAGAACGTCACGAATACAAAAGTGACATATGGTGGAGGCGCTGAGCAAATAAGTAAAGTAGTGACGTATTTTGTATCAGACTACGTCATTACAATATAATGACTGGAACTATTATAGACCACCTTATATATTGTTAACCGTAACACTACGGTTCTGGTATTTATTGTGTAGTGATTTTAATACATACGCCGAGCACCGAGACGTTAGGCACCACATTAGTAGTACAGCTCCATCAACCAATTTTGCGTTACGGGAAATATGTCAACTAAAATAATTTAAAATATTTTTTGCGGGAAAAAATTCGTCCAATCATAATCAAGAATTCGGGTTAGGTACAGGCATAGTTAAAAGTCGCGTATATCTACAACTACTTTAGGTTATGATAAAACTTTTCAAAATGACAGTAAGTTGTACTTTTTAAATTAACTGTCTTAATATTAACCTATATTCAATGTAATGACAGTTACTTTACTTTTAACTCGTATTGTTCTTTAAAATATATGACAGGGCTGGCCACGCCCCCTCAGAACGCTAATAAAGTTGGTGGGACTGTATTACAGATATGTGATTAAGATACCTATTTCTTATGTTCATGAAGAGCGTCCTCTGATAATTATATTGTATGTTGAGCAACTGAAATATTTAATTAATTTAATTATACCTCTCTCAACAATATTAAATTTAATGAACGCTCTTCTCAAAGCAGATTAAGTCAACAATTCAAAGAACGACAAAATTTTCGTGACATTAAAATATTATGTATGTCACCAAACATTTTTTAATATCAAAGCCATTTTGAAAGCTGATTTAAATCTGACGTTGAATAAAGAAAAGCAGAAAAAAAATAAAATTAATGTTCTAATGTTATTTCGGTAGATACAATTTTTGTTTGGTATACACACGCGAGATACAAAATTAAATGTAAATCTATGTGCATGTTTATTTAGGATCTCTATGTTTATTAAGTGAATTTTAGAAAGCATTGACGTTTACACTATCATTATTTTTTTCCCAACAAGGGTTGTTGAAAGCGCTGAATTTATAAAATTTAGATTTTTTCATCGGAAAGATATTTGGCTAATATTAGCAATGATTTATTATTTTGCAAGTAAAAAGACGTACAAAAAATATTTTTAATATAACGCCAATAATTGGAGCAATGTGTCCCGTGGGGTAGACTCAGGTGTGTACGTACTGCCCGATTATACGTATAATCGCTTCAATAAGTGTCATAGTTATAGTTCTATCGAGCTAAAATACCCTGAAATACCATGAATTGGTTACAAATACTATTTATTTTTTTATCATCCACTATACGAACTTTTTATTACAATATGCAACACTTGCATGGAAAGTTTTGATGTGACTAGATACAATAGCTGCATCCTTAGAAGAAGACTTAGCGATGAGCTAATTAATAATATAATTCCATTAACATCGTCTATACTATAAAGTAGCGTTCTTTGATGGCATTTAGCCATCTAGAAAGTTAAGTACCAGTCTGCTCTAAATATTCAAAAGAAATTTGTACCGTAAGCTATTACTCCACTATACTTAGTTTATCTTTTGGAAATATAGTCGTAAATATGATCATAAAAATGTTTAAAATGAAACAAAAAAATAACATCATATGGAAAGGTTTAAATGTAAATCACTAAAGCAGTGTTCATTTGGCATCTTTGGGCTTAGACATTACGATAACCGGAGTAATGAAAAAGTAGGTGAACTGACTAAAAAACTTTGAAATTCCCAAATATGAAACTGGCTCTAAAAATTGCCCTCTTTGAGAATAATATCCATTATATCTTGCAAAATGGAAAGAAAAACAAGCTGTTAGGGTAAAACTTGACATATTAGCTCCCTTGGAGCTTCGAAAATATTTTCTACAGTACCTGGATTCATCAACTAAATTCGGCAGCTATACTTGAGACTATGTTAGCTTTTGGGTGGGGGAATATGTTAATAATGGAAAAATGAAGTAGTCAGATATATTCATTTCACTTTAATATTGCATTATGCGTTTCTTAGAGCATCTTCAACTAAAAGCTAACATGGACCCAAGAATACCGACGTCGTTAACTGTCGAATTCGTTAAGTGTCAATTCTGTAATTCAATTACGTTAGCCACCCAGAAATTAGTAAGAAACTAACGATTTTCGATAGCCAACGGCATATTAAGCGACAAAAATCGCAAACTTTGCGTTTAGAAAGCGATACATAACCTCAATCGTTAGTTAACGATGGCTAACGATATCGTTAGCTATGGAATAAGTTAGTGGATCCCTGTACAGTTGTCCTTAACTAATCTACGAGCAACAACAAACAGCACTGCCGATCAAACAATCTCAGCACTCTGCAAATAATTAATGGCTGCAGCTTAGAAGATACTACAGCTGAAAACGTACTATCTTTTACTGTTCAGCTCTGTAGTGGCATGGTCTGAATAAGTGCCAGTTTTACAATGAAATTCCTAAGTTTATCATACAAGCAGACTCGAAGACCTAAGGCCCCGGGGACGCTCCTTCGAGGTTGTACAATGGGTTAGCATAAGTGTACAAAGGACTAGATCGAGGCTGAAACTTAAACGATGGCACAGCCAAAGAATTACTCTTATACATTACTCATATACATTACTCATATTGTAAAGTCTACAATATGACGCTAGTTGAGAGGTATCTGACTTAGCATGGCCAGAATGGGTGGCGGCCCTCCCGCAACTTAGAAGATGGCACAGCCGACGAAGTACTCTTATCCAGCTCTAAAGTCTACAGTATGACGCTTGTTGAAGGACTTATTGCTTAGTATGCACATAATGGGTGTCAGCCCTCCTATCAGAATTCTGAAATATATCACACACATAGATTCAAACACTTACAGGCCCGAGGAGGCTCCTTCGAGGTTGTCCGATAGGCAGCACAAGTGTACAAAGGGCTAGCAGACTTCAGATGTCGTGGCTGCAACTTAGAAGAAGGCACAGCCGACGAAGTACTCTTATCGAGCTCCAAAGTCTACAAAACGACGCTTGTTGAGGGACTTATTGCTTAACATGACCAGAATGGGTGTCAGAGCCCTCCTATCAGGATTCTGGAATATATCACACTAATAGACTCAATGACTTATGGGCCCGAGGAGGCTCCTTCGAGGTTGTCCGAAAGGCAGCACAAGTGTACAAAGGGTTAGCAGACTCCAGATGTCGTGGCTGCAACTTAGAAAATACACAGCTGAAGAAGTACTCTCCTTTACTGTCCAGCTCTGTAGTGCACAATAAGCTTGGCATGATCAGAATATGTGTGAGCTCTCCAACCAAAATTCTTAAGTTTATCATACAAGCAGACTTGAAGACTTAAGGTCCCGGGGAGGCCCCTTCGAGGTTGTATAATGAGCTAGCCCAAGTGTAAAAAGGGTTAGCAGACTCCAGATACCGTGGTTGCAAATAAATGGCACAGCCGAGGAAGTACTCTTATCCAGCTCTAAAGTCTACAGTATGACGCTTGTTGATGGACTTATTGCTTAGTATGGACAGAATGGGTGTCAGCTCTCCTATCAAAATTCTAGAGTATACCACAAAAGTAGACTCAAAGACTTATGAGCCCGAAGAGGCTCCTTCGAGGCTGTGCAATAGGCAGCACAAGCAGTTGTTGTATACTGCAGCAGTTGTATAATGAGCTAGCACAAGTAGTGTCCAAAGGGTTAGCAGACTCCAGATGTCGTAGCTGCAACTTTACGGTTTGATGGCCAGAATAAGAAGTGCCTCCCTCCAACCGTAATTCTGGAATTTATCAGACAAGTGGATTCGAATACTTATGAACCTGAGGTTCAAAAATGTAATCTCTTTCGAGGGGTATAAAAGGTGTTAGCAGAATGTGATCTATTAAGTGCTAGTAATTAACCTTCACCCCATACTGTGCAATTCAAAATACAATTTTGAAGCAGTAAGCATTTGTTTTAGCACCAAGGATGACTAACGATCGACGGCAGAAAATATAATGTAAAGTGGGAGCACGAAAACTAAGAGGAATTGCATACGAAAGGCACATATTTAAAAACGCCCTGTACAAGACTAATTCCCACCATATTTGCATTTCATTACAATTTTTTAGAACTTAATGAGAGAACTTTCCTTTTTTAGCAATTACCCACTTCTCACTTTTTTACTTCAACAGATCTTGAATATTCTCAAAGAACGCGCGACTAAGATTAAGTAATTTATACCAAAATCGGACAAAGTCTTAAAAAATTAAATGTAAAATTTTTTAATTAAAATCTCTGTCCACAATAACCATAAAACAAAACCAGATGATAAGAATAAAATTAAATTCAAAAATTTCAAAACCAAGATTATATCGTCGATCTAAAATACCAAAGGATAAAGTCATGAATAGATTAAAAACTCTTTTGTACTTCCTTTTTACCCTTCAAAACAGTTTTAAAATTTAGATAAGCTTTCAAACATCAAATTAAAACGTGATTAGTTTCGCAAAAATCCATATTATATCAACTACAGCCACAATGTTCATAAATTAACTTGGAAAAACTATTCCTAATAAAGGCCACAAAATAAATGATACGAGTAAATGTTTTGATTGAAAAATTTTTCTACTAAATTACCCCTCTTGTGTGTATCGAACAATATTTTTTTAATAGAAAACTTCATTACGTAAAATATGGTTTTACACATCAATCAGAATGCTGTTTCATATACCATGTACAATAGTCTAGAGAGAGGAAACCTTTTTTTTATTGAAAAGAAAAATACGACCCCAGCCACAGTTGTATACCAAATAAGATGAAATCAATCGCACTTCTTTTCCTTTTTTTTATAAAAAGAAAAATCCTTTGCACGTTTTCTTATAGCATTATGCATTTCAACAAGAAACATGCATTAGAGTTTTCATCCAAGTATCGAATTTAGAAAAGAACTTTTTTTTTCTATTTTCTCGATAAATCTTTTAGTCGGCCCCGTTTGATTAAACATTGATTATACGTTAAATTAGCTCCGGAAAAAATCTCATTTAAAAACAACAAGCTTGCATAAAGTGTGAAAGGGACATCCGAAAAGGAGGTAAATTAAATCTCGTATAAATTAGCCCATCAGTCGACAAGAGCAGTACATTATTCTACTCGTAGTTAACTAAAAGACGACACAGTGTAAAAATTTCCTAAGTCGATATTTCAACCAGACTTTTTCCTATCCTTCCTTAATGGTCCCTTAAAAAGACCAAAAAACGTACTATCCTCCTAAAAGTTGCACTTGTGCCAACTTAAATTCGTATAAATAAAATTTTATACCAACTTCAATAATTGGCAACGACTTTATATTTTAAAATTACACTCTCTCAAGATGTTCCCCAAATGATATATTAAATTTATAACTTTTCAAAACTAATCTACATAAAATTACACAAATTACTTCACAAGTAGTGTGCTATGTTAAATCAACAGTTTATGTCGTAAATTATTGTTTTTAGGTTCAGCAGTTGCTATGATAGGAGCAAATCTACGATTTGGAAGTAGTGCAAGTAATGCCAGTCTTAATTCTACTAGGATATTTCAGTGTCATCCTGGTGGAACTGCGGAAGCCGCATTAATATTTGCACTCGGTTCTATGGGAATGGCTGCTAATGTTGCACTTATGACTGTCATATTAGCAAACAGGCAATTAAGGAGGTAAGTTGATTAAAATTTATGCATAATAATTTCACTTGCAAAAAAAAAGGAAAATGCTTAGTAAAAAGAAACAAATTTCTTAAAACAACGAGCGACTTTTGTATTAAATTACTAAAGAATGGAGACGCCATCAAACATGTAGGAATAATTTTTACAAATCTTGAGAACTCCGTAAATTTCCAAAGTCAGCCGCATAGTTAATTATTTTATGTCAACAGTTCGTTAACATTTTTAAAATCACAGTCTCCAATGAATTATTTGCGTAACTACTAAAAGTCATACTTCACAGGACGAGTAGACAAGTTTTGTAAGCTTAAGAGTCATGTAAAGACAATCTTTTCTTTTAAATCCTGAAAAAAACCGACGATAATTTTATCGGCCTGTGTAATTTTACTTTTGATAAAAATTGTAAACAAAAAATCATTTATCCAATCCAGTAAAAGAATATGTTTTAGTTGCCAAAAAGAATTTATCAAAATTAGCGAGAAAAAAAGTATGAAGTCTATCTTGACACCAGAGATAGGGTGTCTCTCCCGGCTCTAGCTCTTCAAAGAGTGATCTGAGGGTATATTTACCTCTAATAAGAGCATAAAATAATCTATCTGATCCAATAAAAGGATATGCTTGAGTTCCCTTAATGAATTTATCAAAATTAGTGGAAAAAAAGTATGAAGTCTATTTTTACACCATCAGAGATAGGGTGTCTCTCCCGGCTCTAGCTCTTCAAAGAGTGATCTGAGGGTATATTTACCTCAATAAGAGCATAAAATAATCTATCTGATCCAATAAAAGGATATGCTTGAGTTCCCTTAATGAATTTATCAAAATTAGTGGAAAAAAAGTATGAAGTCTATTTTTACACCATCAGAGATAGGGTGTCTCTCCCGGCTCTAGCTCTTCAAAGAGTGATCTGAGGGTATATTTACCTCAATAAGAGCATAAAATAATCTATCTGATCCAATAAAAGGATATGCTTGAGTTCCCTTAATGAATTTATCAAAATTAGTGGAAAAAAAGTATGAAGTCTATTTTTACACCATCAGAGATAGGGTGTCTCTCCCGGCTCTAGCTCTTCAAAGAGTGATCTGAGGGTATATTTACCTCTAATAAGAGCATTAAATAATCTATCTGATCCAACAAAAGGATATGTGTAAGTTGTCATAAATCTGTGGCTGGAAAGCAAAAGGGCTTAAGTCTAAAATCACATATTTACAGGAAAGATAAAAAACTGTATAACATAATTGGTTTAATAGTTACAATGTTGTCTTTGTCAGAAAATGTTGTTGATCAATTTTGAATGAACATTTTGTAAACAAATAAGGCGTATTTGTTTTCAATTTTTCAAAAACTTTAATTTTTAGGCCAAAATTTTTGAGTATCTTAAAAAAATGCTAGTTAACAAACTATCAAAAGGTAATAAGTCGTTATATTCAGAAGATTATGCACTTATAATTTATCAAAAGGTTATAATAGGATGTATTTCATTTTGCTTATCTCATAGGTTGGTAAGTAACCAGCGTTTATTGGAAATACAAAAAGAAATAAGTCTAATTATTCTAGAAATATTTAATTCTAGAAAGAATCTTGGTTCATGGAATTAACTGTAAACTTTTCTTTCCCAGCCGATTGTATTAAATGAACCCAATATCTTGGAAGGTAAATGGAAAATGGACACTTCTTCTTAAATTTTTCGATTATTGAGTGATCACTATCGCACTCAAGGCGAGTGTGACCTGGTGTTAAAAATTTGTGCTCAATTATTTCAAGATTTGGACATTTTGTTAGAACAATTTGAAACATTGCACATACATACGTATTTTTGTTTTGCCCTCCGCATCTATCGCTGTATAAAATTAGGTGTTTTATTTCTGAAGGTAGCTTGCTACAATGCTGAAATAAGCAAGACGCTATTTCATTCGCTCCGCGCCCAGCTTGCCTTTCATGCCAAACGAAATGTTGCGATGTACCATTCTTTTGACAATCATGCACCGTCAAATTAAAAGTGGCTAATTGCCGTTTATAAAACATCGTACTTGTCTGTAAGAATGGTGTTTGTAAAACTTGTTGCAAATCAAAGGCATATACTTTTAAAGTTTTATCTTGTTCGCACTTTTTTTTTATCATTGTCTTTGGAATCGTAACCCATATCTGCTTCCTGTAAATGTCCACCATGCTGTGCTTAAAAATATTCTTTTTCAGCGTCAGTGCTCTGTTTTATTTTCTGTATAAGGGAATCGCAAGTATGATAAGTGTCAAAGCTTGGTTTCTTAAATTTAAGACCCAATTTATCTATTTCAGTAGAATACATTTTTAGGCACACAGGTTTTTTGGTATTTTCCATACACAATTCGTTATAAAGTGAGTACATCTTTTGCTTATTCAATTGGCTTCCTAAATATTTTTTATTTGTATGTCTCCTGGAATAATGCGACTCATAGGCTGGAAAACTCTCAATATGTCGACGCACATAATTTAAATCTTTTTCTGATATTTTATTACTTGGAGTATGCTTTCCTCGCATGTCGGTTGATGGAGTTGTGCAGCCACTATTTATTTTATTTTTAGTAGCACATTAAACAAATTTTGAAGTTTCTCCAAATGTCGCCAAAAAGCATGTTTTGCACACTTCTGCCCGACTCTCATTTATTTCCAAAAAATATTTAAATAAAACATCTATTTTTTTGTTTCTTGTTAGGATCTTTTAATAAAGTTTCAGTTTTCTTTTCTTTCTCCACAAGTTATCAAACGGGCTATATAAGCAACCCTTCGATCATACTGCTTTAAATTCCAATAACTTTCAAATAATTTAACCTTGTCAGCTTCTTGAACTGTAGTGTTGCATTGCTTTTTACAATTTTGTAATTGTTGCATTGCTTTTTACAATTTTGTAATTGTTGCATTTTTCGCTTAGGTACAATTTTATTTTTAGAGGTAACATAACTTTTACCTGCGTTTTTTAAAGTTTTTCTAATGTTTTTTAATTTTAATGAACCTTTCTTCTTGCTTTTCTCAGCAACAGCACCATCAAGTACAGAAGTACTTTCTAAAGTAACGCAATCAGGTGTTGTGTTTGAAGATTCAGATGGGTTGTATGTAGGATCTTCAACGCTATCATCAGAATCTTCAAAAAATGTAACATTTTCTTCCGTTATCTCTTAGGTTTCCGAGATCCCCATAGTGGCCCTCGAATTTGAATAACCCTGTATTTATATTATAATAAATAGTCATATTTAAAGAAAAATCTATTGTACACAAAACTTTTCTATTTTATTAACAAAAATTAAAGCGGTGTTTTAAACACTTATATAATCTAGAATAGAACGAAGTTATAACTACAACAATTATAGTAAGTCAAGTATGGCAAAAAGGAACATTTCACTCATTTACAGACCACTTCAACGTATTTGTATTAGGTATAAAGGTATAACTTGATTTATTCTGATACAAAAGCGTAACCTACTGATTTTCTTAAACTTGCAAAAAGGTATATATGAAGATACTTCTTTGTGTCAGGTGTAGAAAAAAGAATTTTAAGGCAATAAGTCGAGATAACTCTTTTTGCTAGAATTTAAAAGTCGAAAACATTTAAGATTATGTAATGATATACCATTTTGGTATCCGAGGACTAGGTTTGTATATGGTACTTTTCTAGTTGAACCATTTTGGTCTCTTACAAATAATAAATTACGTTTACATATGACCTTATTCCTTGCATTTTCTAAAATTAATATTTCTTATAGAGATATGTCCTTTTACTATGTTATAGATATAATAAAATTACACTTATTCCACTATAAATCTTAAATTATAAAAAAATGGAGTTATACCCTTTTGCCTTCTTGCCACAGAAATAATATAGGTACCGGGTGATTAGCACCAAACCTGGCCATAGGGCAATTTAACTTTCCAAAAGTATATGAATTGCCATGGTAACGTGCCATGGTTACCAAACCTGGCAATAGCGATTTCATTTATCATAGGAAATAGTTTGAAAATTTTAAACTGTCAGTGTGTGATTTAAAGAAATATATTTCATGGCAATTCATATATTTTCGGAAATATGCGTAATGTTAAGTCGCCCTATGGCCAGGTTTGGTGCTAATCACCCGGTATATCAAAATAAACGAAAATAGTACTTTGTTTTATTAGGAGACAAAGTGACGTTTTGTGTGACAAGACTGTGATTGGCTGAAGAGCGAGTCACGCAAAACTACTTTGACTCCGTATAAAACATTTTATTTTTTCTTCAAACGTAAAGCGTAAAACACAAATTATTTTTTTAAAAGAGCGCCATCTCTTGTCAATTACTTGAAGTTCAATTGTCAAATATTTTTTTAAATTAACTTTAATTTGTAAAAAGAAGCTAATTATTAAACGCAACGAACTAATTATTAAAGGGAAATGTTAAAAAACATGAAATTTTTTACAATAAAAATGCTTAGAAAACATTTTTTACGTTATAAAAATAAAAATTATGTTGGGTTAAGATTTTACTTTGTCGGTCTAGACAGAGAAAAGTACTTTGCTGACAATTTTTCCTGCCTCGGCGGAAAGTTAAACTTCACCGTTACCTATTGAGTGACACAAAGGCGACTTTTTCTGACGTTTGAAGAAAAATGAATTTTTCGAATTTATTTCTAGATTTTTACAACTTTGGGACTGTCTCTCCCGACTTTAGCTCTTTAAAATATGTATTTTGTCGATAATTTAAAAAAATATATGGCTCCATCAAATACTTATTACCGAATCAAGTGATGTAAGCCGATTATTATATAGTTATTTTGTTTAGCTTATTATAATCCCATGATCAACGTCCGACTTATCAGTAAATCCCGTCGGTCAGTTTCCACAACTCAAAATTATTCACTAAACCTCTGATTACTGTCGAATTTTCTAAGATTAGTTTCAATCGCCTTAATCGACCTTTAAGGCAGTGTTTCTCAACCTTTTTATCCTTGCAGAACGTTTGAAATAATATTAATGCCTCAGAGAACCTTAAAGGTCTATTCCCACACAACCGTGATTGATCCGTCACGTCACGTCTCCGGCCAGTCAAATAAAATAACGTCGACAACGTTATTTTTATAAATCCTTTTATAACTAAAGGTAAATGACGGATCCATGACTGATGTGTGTGAATCGTGCTGTCCGTCAAAATAAAATCACAAAAAAATCTGACTGACCGGAGACGTGACGTGACGGATCGATCACGGTTGTGTGGGAATAGACCTTTATCATTGTTATTCAACAAGTATATGTAATGATGGCTATTACTCATTCGGATAAGCTCATTCTCACGAGTATGCAAGCAGAATATTCTACCTTTTCTACGATTTCTCAGAAAAGCCCAGTTGAGAAACGCTGCTCTATTAGAGCCTCTAATAATTTTTATTTTAAGGCATTTAAAGTTACTGTTCACGTTTTGAAAGATATTGCCATAATTAAAAAAACAGATATAAAATAATTTTATTGTCAACATTACTTCCTTTTAATACTCATCAAAACAGTATAAGAATATTTTCAATTAATATGCTTCAGATGATCGCTACTGGAACGTAATAAAAGTTTGTAATAACAAGTTTTAATGTCGAATTTTGTTTTCATTTCGCTGATGTCACTTTTTCTTTATTCTCGTATATCGAACGGTTTAAGTTTTAAACGCCAGAAGGGCTGCTACTACTTTTTATATAGCTGTGCAGCAGCGTCTGTTAGAAATTAAACTTTAAAGGGGTTACAATTGTTTGTTATACAGTCTGACCCAGAGGGAAAATTTTACATAATTTTTATTAAGTAAATTTTATTGTTAGAGTTCAGAGAGTAAAAATTTATATGACACACGTTTAAAATGCTTAAAAGGATTGTAATTCAAAAGGTATTAAGTACAAGTTTGGAATATTAATAAGAACGAAACAAAGTTATACGTATTACAATCGCCATAAATTCCACTCTAAAAAGTTTTTAAAAAAATAATCAATCAACAAAAAATGCATTAAACATTTTTATAATAAAAAGATATTTGTTTGGACAAGAGCCAAAATTTGAATTTTTGGCAAAGCGGAAGCAGGGAACATATAAAGAGAAACTAGTGTAGATACGTGTTTGGTTTTGTTGGAGAAATTTTAATAAATTTGTGCCTGTTCCTTAATCAATTTATTCCTTGTACAACAACTACACTTGCTTTGGTATAATCCACGTGATACATATTTGAATTACGATCAACCCCCGTTGCATGCATAATCAGTTTTCAGTTTACCTGAATAATTTATAAAGTGCGGTGCAGATTCAACTTGTCCAACTAAGTTGATCTCCTTTTAATACGCTTTAAAATCCTTAATCTAAATCGAAGTTATGCACATAAATGCAACGTATAGGAAAGTTTTTCTGAATAAATTTCCTATTTTTACCACATTTTGTTTAAAAAGCAAAGTGCGCTTTATTTTAATTAAAAAACCAAAAAAGAATTTAATGAATTGGGATTCTATAAACGCGTGGCCATCGATAAGTCACACGAGACAGTCGGTTTGAACAAAGTAAAATATTAGTCCCGAAGGATAGTAAGGATCAAGAACGAACTACGAGAGTGTTAAACTAGATATGGCATGGGAATCTGTGATTAAAGCACGTTAGGTTTTTCTTAACGCGACCGCGAAAATACAGAAAAGCTAAAAATAAATTATTTTCGACTTTTGAATTACATTTGATTTTCTCAAAAAGATGTTTTTCTCCAAAAAGTCATTTATTAAATTGGTCGTAAAAAAACAGGAACTGTAAATCGATAAAGCAGTCCAATTGTTAAAGATTGATTATTTTTTTTTCGAAAAGATAAAAACATCCACGAATGGAAGAGGGCAAAATCAATTGTTTTCCGTGTATTGAAAATTTTGCCTTCTCATGCCGATAACTAAACAGAATTACATATACCCTCAACCTTCCACATAACGATCGCCTGTGGCTCATTTCATAGCAAATCGAGCGATGGCTGTGGCAATACCATTTTTTTAAATATTCCTTTATTTTACAAATGTTCATAAGGGTCGTTTTACATGGAGTAAATGTCGTACTAACTTACTAGTACTGAATCAACTTAAAGAGCTAAAGCATGAGAATCTGAGCTTTAACGTCGTACACGGTCGTGCGTCAAAAGATCTACAGAAGACGTTAAAGCTTAGATTCCCGTGCTCTTACTCCTTGAATTGGTTCTGTACTAACAAGTTAGTACGACATTTAGTCCATGTGAAACGGCCCTAAGTCTACCGGCTATCGGATATTCCAACGATGTGAGCATGGAAGAGAGTTCGTATACTATAGCATTTACGAAAAAAGACTCTTGGTTAATTTGGAGCTGCAGTGTTTTTTGCTGAGCAATTTAAAATTATCCCTACTACAGCTCCACTCCACAATGCACCCTTATTCTTCCAAAAACAATTTTTCAATTTTGCTTCCACCACTTCGACTTTATCAAAAGAAAAAGAAAAAGAAAACAAGACAAATAATAGAAAGCGTGATGTTTGTACCAATAATCCTACCCATGAGGAAAACCCCCTCCTGTAATAAAACAAATCTTTTTTACTTAAATAGTTAAACGTCGGTGTGGTTTCACTTGTTTTTTTATCTTATCAAACAAGGAATAAAAGTAAACATAAAACTTGTAAAACAAATTGACAGAAAGGATCAACATGTAATCTACCCTCGAAAAGCCAGTCTAGCATACTTAAAGAGGGATTATTATTAGACGCCCTCGAGTATCTTTAAAAAAAAAGAAGTTAAAGTCAATAACTTTTGTGTTACGTCTTGAGCAGATGATACATTATTAAAGGAAGACCAAGAACTTATAAACTAATAATTTAAATGAAGCTTCTTGCACTAACATACAAATAAGAGTGGAAAACTAGAGCGAAGAATTTACAGTATATGAAACACTTAAAATGATCTCTTAATTGTCTTTAAACACTGCTGTTTCGGAGATGGAACAAAATGAATTGGTTTTTATCTCTTTGACAAACTTCAACAATTTTCTTCGCACGATGAGTTTAGAAACTTAGCGCAATTAATATTAATTAATTTGGCAAATTGTAATTTGTTCTTACTGTATAGGCGCATTTTATTTATTTTCTAAATAATTATAAACGGTGTTAATTAATTCAGATTAAGTGTCAAAACTTGAGGTTGTAGTATATACCCCTATATAACTCGACGAGCATCGAAAGGGTTGGAATGTTATGGCTGTTATGTTTTACAAATTTAGGGTAAAATAACTTTTCGTCAAATTCATAAATCTGTTTTGTATTTGTGTTAATGGGCACAAACCGAAACTGATAGAGGTACTGACATCTAACCGCTCTTCTAATGTATCGCCTACGTTCAATTTCGGAAAGGCGTAAATCAAAATAACGTAATTCATTTGCATCTCGAACTAAATTTCAGCGATAAATCTATAGGGAGCTGAAGGAGTTGCTTTTTGCTATTCTCACTCTACAATAATATTTTTACAGGGTGAAAAATAAAGAAAGCTTGCTCATATAGTAAACAACAGAAAATCAGAACATTTTTACAGTCAAAGCATCTAGAGTGCGATATTCAACTCTAGTGTGCATCAAAGTAGCGGAACTTTTTAAAGCCAAGTCTCGTTAAAGTTAAACTATAGCACTTGTTAGTTTAAAAAAGTTGCAACTTTGGAACATAGAGTGTAACACAGATCTTAGGATCGAGTGTACATTACGCCTTCGACGTTGTTCAAGAAGAAGACACGGGAGGGGTTCGGAGTGATGTATAAGCAACAACAAACACTTTCAAACCAAAAATAAAAGGTTATCTTCACAAAACAAAATAAGTGGCGTAGTTAGACAACAGGCCACACCATGTTTTTCCAGATCGACAGTCGGCCACCAAGTACAAGACTGTAATCAAGCCCCACACAATCGGCCAAGAAGCCCAAAGACCGCTGAGAAGTGAATTGTGTATAGCCGGAAGGCCTAGGAATGTACTGGTGTAAACGCAATTAGCTTAAACCCTACAACTGCAGCTTGTAATAGCCGTTGGTGCAGGGCGTCAGACCATCAACTACCCGCAGCACAAGAGGATCACAATGAACACAATCATACACTCAGTGAACAGTGGAGTCCGGTCACGGACTCTCCTGAAATTAATGCACGTCGAATATTAATTAATTCTACACAACTAAGTTCTTAGCATCAATCAGAACTCAGCTTAATACTTAGCCACCACGAGGTGAGAACGTACATCTTACTCCGTACAGTTCGTACTCAGATTATCATCAAACTCTTACCTAAATGCTTTTTATGCAGTTATGCAGGTGGTGATAGATATATGGACTTACAAGAGGCATCGAATGGTATAAGTTCCGGGAGGGAGGGGGTGGGGGGTACGTGAATTTAAAATATTAAATATTAATAGGGTGATTCAAAATTTTGCTCAAATACAAACTGGCAATGTTTGCACTTTACAATGAAATATAAATATTGCCACTTTTCAAATAAATAATGTCTTTAATTCAAAAATTACTTTTTACGTGCATTTTGAATCACCCTTTATAATTAAAATATTAAATATTTTAAATGATTTTAAAATTGCAAAAAATGACTGAACATATTAAAAACCGAGAGGTTATCCACTCTCTGTAGTCAATGTACAAAAATTGAGCTGCCAACGGTAGTCATCTGCAGTCAATGGCAGCCATAGCATATGCAGTCGTGGGCAGTCAACTGCAGTAAGTGTACAAATTCAGAACAGTGGTTGACCCCTCGTTTAAGACAATGAAAAGGATAATTATAAAAAAAATATATGGTCAGAGCCAGAAAGGCCAAAATTAAAATCAATAATTTGAATTTATCGCATCTATAGGCAATGACTTCCGTGCCTACCTCGTGACAGTGGTCTTGTGTAGACTTCCGATGTTGAAAAAAATTTAATTCTTTGGTTCTCATTAAAAAATTTTCCAGACCATTTCCCTCTTAAAAATTGCTTAAAATTGATCTACGAGTCCTCGTGAGTCAGTATTCAGTTAAACTATAAGTCCTCCATACCAACATCAAATCTGAGATTTCAGTCATGGCGCTAAGAAACAGCAAAAACTTGGCTTTACTCTCAATTATCCATAATTAGTGTTAATCTATAGGGGTGGATCATCGAATGTCGAAATCTGAATCAATATCCATGATGGACTAGTCAAATGGGCGAGGAATAGAAAAAGTGTCTAAAATGAGATGTCAGCAAAATAGTCAAAATGTGCCACAGGAAAAAAAACAGGAACACGAGGAACTAGCAGATTACCCAAAGATCGGGCACAAAATTATATCATCATCCCTCGAGTCTTCCACAAACAACCAGCACTAATCCGAGGACTAATCCTACAGTAAGGAACAAGATGAAGTAGATTCTCGATGTCCTAAGTGTACCTAAGCTCTCGGGAGGTTAAGTGAGGAAAGAGCTAACCTAACTTCGCCTTTAGATATAATTGCTATCAATTGGTGGTGTCAAAAACTGGCTCTGTATTTGATAAATAAAATTTGGACTGAAATCCCTCAAGAGAAACAAACAACCTTAATCAGTAATTAGTAACATTTAAGATTACTGGAAGAGATTTAGAAGGACTGAGTGGGACGTGTTAAAGGACTTTACGCCATGAACCTCCGTAGATAGTAAACGAAAGCAACGAGGATCTCCAACACATCTATTCTGTTGCTCCCACACTAAGCTTTGGAGTAAATCCCAAAATGTGAGTATTGTCGATCTCTACCTGAATCTCACGTCTAACGGATTTTGAAGTCTCAAAACTAAAACCCTTTAGCCCTAATCCAACATTTATTTTGCGGGTCAATTGGTCTCGTTAAAAATTATGAAAACCTCTCACCTTTATTTAAACCAAAACTCTTGTAATTTAAAGATTTATTATTTTTGAATACAACTTCTATTAATTTTTACATAATAATCGTGAATTTTACACCTCGTCTGTTTAACAGTTTAACAGTACAACCTAAAAACAATTTGAATATATGAATAAACACAAACGAATCTGTCTTTATACAGAAGGGAAATCTAGATTTGCATAGCCAACAAAAAGGTTGTAAGAAAAACTTGCGAACGTATCGAGCAAAAGTAGGTATAATATTTTTCAAATCCCTAACACGGAATAGATGATAGGGTGAAATCCTCGGAGACGTCTGTCAAAAGTGATAAAGAAAGTAAAATTTTCGGAATAAATCAAAAGATAAAATAATATGAGATTTTAAACACGTGTAAACATTATTACGGATTGTTATTTAATATCACGAGGGTTGTTTGTCTTGTATTAAGGGTAGGTAAACTAGATAGTGCGTATAATCAATACTTGCAGTAATTGCAAAATCTTCCAATTAGTCATTTGTAGATTTGGAACTCAATTACAGTTCTAGATACCTTGCTTTGCATGTCAAAATCGTTCATATGATGTGATTTTAAAAAGCTTTCAGACTTTCAGAGAAAGTATTTGAACGTTTTTGGATCTAAAAAATTTAAATATTTAAGCAAATGTTTGTTTTTCTATAGGAATCGTAAAAAAATGGGGTAAGAGCGAGCTATTAAATTGCTATCGAGCGATCAAAGCTTTTGAACACCTACCTATATTGCAAATCTGATTTATTTCTGTTGAAACGTTAATGGTTAGCTGTAGTGATAAATAAAAAGTTTGAAAATGTTTTTAAAAATTGTTAAAAATAGTTTTGACAAGCGTCGTGAAAACAAACAAACATTCGAGCGCGCTGACAGAATCGAACCCGCCACCCGAGTTGACATTTTTCAACATAATCGAGAATGATTGTAGTTTAATACCAACCACATCAATTTAAAGCAAAAAAATTCAATTCGAACTCAATTCAAACCACAAAACTTACAGCAATTTTTCAAATTTATCTGACACGAGAGTAAAAAGTGGAGGAAAAACAAAAGAAAAAATTTCGAGATCTTAAAGATATCACATTTCTGTTTTAGCGTGTGCTTAGATAAATGATAGAAGAGATCGCATGACAAAAATAACCGTTTCAAAAAGAAAACTTGAGAAGATCCAAGGGACTAATAAAACTTGGGGAATGCAATAATTTTCTCTTCTATCTACAATTTATTTATATTTTAAATCAAGCGATTTAAAAAAATAAACATTTCGTCCCTTTTGTAAATTGTCTAGACTTATTGATTCAAACAAAAGGATTAAAAATTTCCATCCCCAGTTAATAGCAATCATTTCAAAATGTGAAAATTAATTCGTCGCTTATGAATATTTAAATGGAGGAAAGATTCGTTTTGAAATTAAATTACTTTGAACTTACGTTAAAATTTGCATTCAAAATTAATACAATCATTTTATAAGACAAAAAGTTTATATTTTCAATTTTAAAATTTATAAAATACAGAGATAACGTTTGGATTAAAAACAGCACGCTTGAGCTTAAAAATTTTCTCTTGTTATGGGTTAAGTGAATTTTTCTTTTACTTTTCCATTTACCTAACGACCGATAAACGAAAGATCGAGTTAAATAAATTTGAGATAACCCCATTTAGTAGATCTATACCACTTTTTGAATGCAGTCTGTCTGTATATGTGTGTGTGTAAGACTCTTGAACGCCCAAACGATCTACTTCTTTGAGATATAGCTTTATCGTAGTCACGAGTCTAAATTCTTCCGCTAGAGGGTACGACATCTGTTTTTTATGCGTTTACCTACAGAGAGAAAATATCTCTCTGATAAGTGATGCTTTTCTTTCCGCAGGTGTAAATTATTTTACGAGCCGTAAGAAAGCTAATAAGACATCCGAGGGAAAAAGATACTGTGCTTGAAGCGTTTCACCAATAATTTTTTCTAACGCCTTAAACTAACTCGAAATATTGGAAAACTAAATTAATTTAACTTAATGATTGATGTCTTTTGTAACGTCGTTATTCTATTACGTTGGATGGATTTATAATTTTTTGCAAAAAACATAATACAGTCCCACCAACTTTAATAGCGAACTGAGGGGGCGTGGCCAGGGCTGTCATAGATTTTGAAGTACGCTACGATTAAAAGTATTTAAGTCGCTAAATATGACAAGTAACTGTCACTAAAATTGAATAAATAGGTTAATATTAAGACAGTGAATTTGAAAAGTACAACGTATTGTCATTTTAAAAGGTTTTATCATAACCTAAACTAGTTATAGATACACGCGACTTTTAACTATGCCTGTACCTAACCTGAATGCTGAATTATGATTGGACGAATCTTTTCCCACAAAAAATATTTTAAATAAAATTATTTTCGTTGACATATTTTCCGTAACGCAAAATTGGTTGGTGGAGCTGTATCTGGATTTGTTGTAACCATGGCAACGAACTCAATCTTTACGCAATTTTTAAAGTTTTGGGAATAAAAATAGAAACTAATAACGAACGGCCTTCTTCAAGATGTACTTTGCTTGCTTAAATTTTTGAACCAGAAGCCAAGGAAAAAGTATGAAGAACTTTACCTCAAACCATCCGAAGTCAAAAAAGCTTCGACACTTTGGGTCTTGTTTCTTATTTTGAAGAGGATCATGGCAGTGATAGAAAACGAGAACGTAAAGGCGCCTGCACAGGCCAACCCGGAAGGCAAGGCCTGTAGGTGTGGCGCAGCCATAATATGTACATCTTGAGGGTAGCGACCAGCCATTGGATCCAGTCAATACATTTTGAACGCACTACGTAACTAACGACTGCCAAACCAAGATCTAACGCCTCTTCTAGTCACGAGCATATATTTGAAGTCTTGACCGTCAATGACGATCCTTGAGCTGTAGGAGTCAATTGAAACTAAAGGGAGTTCTTTTAGCAACATTATCTATTTACACCGAGGAGTAAAATGACGAATGAACAACTCAATCAACAACACGAAAATCTGCCAAGACACCATCACTCAATGCAACAATATTGGCAGTACTTCTCATTCCTGTGCCTCCCATACTCTCAGATTTTTAAGGAAATTAACAATTTTCGTCCTCCTTTGACAAGATCTGACCTAGCTACTATCATCTGTTGGATTGGATGGCTAGTGAGAGGGCTGGCTTTCAGCCAGCTTACGCTTAGGCAGCTTAATCAGGCCCTTTGTGCAACTTTCATAGAGACGCCTCCTTCCCAATCACTCCTCGAGCTATCCCAACTTTAAAGTGAACTCGAGCACTTTGGCAGGTGGAGTGTCTCTGATCTGGTCATATCCAGCCAGTAGTCACCAAGTATGGATCCTCTAGTCCAAGGCCGGCCAAACCCAGGCACGCGGGCCACGAAGTGGCCCGCCAAGCCATTTGAATTTGCCCGCGCGCCGTCATAACCAGTTTTATTTGTTGTATAAATTACTCTATGACATAGAGTATGGTAGTTGTGATGGCCCGGCGCCGTCACAGACTATGAAATTTTGCCCACCTTGAAAATTAATTGGCCAGCCTTGCTCTAGTCGATGTTAAAAATTAACAATTTTCGTCATCCTTTGACAAGAACTGACCTAGGTACTTTCATCTTTTGGATTTGATTGCTATTGAGAGGGCTAGCTTTCAGCCAGCTTAAACTTAGACCGCTTGATTGGGCCCATTATGCCACCTCACCAAAGCACGTGCTTCGTAGTTTCATCTTCCTGATTACAGCCTCTGCATCTAGGGCTATCGATTAGTCCCAAAGTGTACTTTCATCTTTCGTACTAATAGAACAATCAAAAGCTCACTCTCTCGTTAGGTGTTAGCAAAACAAGATTGTCGTCTTGGAGGTTAAGTAAACGACCAACTCCTACGATAACACGTCAGCTTTTATTTGATTAAATATTTTACAAGTACGCCTACTCGAAAAGTGCCTCGAGGCGTGTTATTATTTATACAAACGATTTTGTAAAAGGTGAAAAAAAACAGTACAATACTTAGCACTTAAGGGCGTTTAAATACACATTGCAAATATTGGTTTGTTTATTTTATCAATTGAAAATATCCGAAGCAAGTACTTGAAGCGTCTACGCTGTAAATTGAATTTGCTATTTGCTCGTTTCTTTTTAACTCGTTTACCAAACTTTTCCTTAGTTTCAAAATTGCTAATAAATTTTATTGCCGTAATAAATTAAATAAATCATGAAAAATGTACTTGGGGCGTAGTGTAGTTAAAGTTAAATTTTTTCTTAACCGTAATACAATTATTTACCTGATGAAAAATATGTAGAGTAACTTGAGATTTTCAGTGTCGCTTTCTTTGCATGAAAAGAGTTCCCACGAGTAAAGAAATAATTTTCAATGTTTTCAGAGATGCTTCCCTAACGTTATAATAACTTGTAAAGGTAAAGCGACTAATTAAGGTTCCCTTTATATACTTCAATTTAACTTGAGAACCTTTCTCACTTTGGAGTTAACACAAAAGCCATTATTAATACAAATTAATACTAAAAATAAATATCTTCAAAATTATCTTCAAATAATTGTTCAGAAAATTGTGGATTAAACATCAACAATAATGTGATATGGATGACTTTATATCTAAAGTTTGGAAAGAGATACTTCATCCATTAAATGTGAAATAAAAAATAAACCTTTCAAAAGCTACTTTGATGTAAGGAACCGTTAAGACAAAGGCAGTTTTCAAGCTTAATTAAGACGCTTCTGAATGATTTTAGAGTGAGCGTGCTATTCCAAGGATTTTCTGAAGAATGCAGAGCTTCATGTTGTATTCGTGAATACAAAAGAGGAATATTTAAACAAAAACAACCCTTTCTAGTGTTTGAAACGCCTTAAGTGGGTTCCGCATCAATATGACATAAGGTAACGTGGTCAGCATTCGAACTCTAAATTTTTGGCGTCTGGCGCTACTAAACTCGATATTTTGTCACATCGATGCTAGGCGTCGCGATGTTTAACGTCAGTTGGCTTCTCTCATTTATTATTAAATGATGTAATTTAATGTTATTTACTAACGAAGTTGCGTTTCTAAAGCATGAAAAACTTCAAAGTCGTTAGTTCTCATCGGAAAAAATAACATATTAACATAAAGCAACATATCATACTCTAGAAAAGTTAAGGAAATTATGAAAAGTACAAGATAGAAAGTTGACGTTTGGTATCGAACTTAGACAAAAGCCATTTACTACTGAACTTGTGTTTCTGAAACTTCAAAAACTTAAAAGTCGTTAGTTTTCATCGTGAAAAGTAACATATTAACATAACGCAACATATCATACTCTAGAAAAGTTATGTAAACAAAGTAAAGTACAAGATAGAAAGTTGACGTTTGGTATCGGAATTTAGACAAGCCATTTAGTACTGAACTTGTGTTTCTGAAACTTCGAAAACTTAAAAGTCGTTAGTTTTCATCGTGAAAAGTAACATATTAACATAACGCAACATATCATACTCTAGAAAAGTTATGTAAACAAAGTAAAGTACAAGATAGAAAGTTGACGTTTGGTATCGGAATTTAGACAAGCCATTTAGTACTGAACTTGTGTTTCTGAAACTTCAAAAACTTAAAAGTCGTTAGTTTTCATCGTGAAAAGTAACATATTAACATAACGCAACATATCATACTCAAAAAAAATTATGTAAATTAAGAAAAGTACAAGACAGAAAGTTGATGTTTGGTATCGGAATTTAGACAAGCCATTTAGTACTGAACTTGTGTTTCTGAAACTTCAAAAACTTAAAAGTCGTTAGTTTTCATCGTGAAAAGTAACATATTAACATAACGCAACATATCATACTCAAAAAAAATTATGTAAATTAAGAAAAGTACAAGATAGAAAGTTGACGTTTGGTATCGGAATTTAGACAAGCCATTTAGTACTGAACTTGTGTTTCTGAAACTTCAAAAACTTAAAAGTCGTTAGTTTTCATCGTGAAAAGTAACATATTAACATAACGCAACATATCATACTCTAGAAAAGTTATGTAAACAAAGTAAAGTACAAGATAGAAAGTTGACGTTTGGTATCGGAATTTAGACAAGCCATTTAGTACTGAACTTGTGTTTCTGAAACTTCAAAAACTTAAAAGTCGTTAGTTTTCATCGTGAAAAGTAACATATTAACATAACGCAACATATCATACTCAAAAAAAATTATGTAAATTAAGAAAAGTACAGGACAGAAAGTTGATGTTTGGTATCGGAATTTAGACAAGCCATTTAGTACTGAACTTGTGTTTCTGAAACTTCAAAAACTTAAAAGTCGTTAGTTTTCATCGTGAAAAGTAACATATTAACATAACGCAACATATCATACTCAAAAAAAATTATGTAAATTAAGAAAAGTACAAGATAGAAAGTTGACGTTTGGTATCGGAATTTAGACAAGCCATTTAGTACTGAACTTGTGTTTCTGAAACTTCAAAAACTTAAAAGTCGTTAGTTTTCATCGTGAAAAGTAACATATTAACATAACGCAACAAATCATACTCTAGAAAAGTTATGTAAATTAAGTAAAGTACAAGATAGAAAGTTGACGTTTGGTATCGGAATTTAGACAAGCCATTTACTAATGAACTTGTGTTTCTGAAACTTCAAAAACTTAAAAGTCGTTCGTTTTCATCGGGAAAGGTAACATATTAACATAACGCAACATATACTCTAGAAATGTTATGTAAATTAAGTAAAGTACAAGATAGAAAGTTAACGTTTGGTATCGGAATTGAGACAAGCCATTTACTAATGAACTTGCGTTTCTTAAACTTGAAAAACTTAAAAGTCATTAGTTTTCATCATAAAAATTAACATATTAACATAACGCAACATATCATACTCAAAAAAAATTATGTAAATTAAGAAAAGTACAAGACAGAAAGTTGACGTTTGGTATCGGAATTTAGACAAGCCATTTACTAATGAACTTGTGTTTCTGAAACTTCAAAAACTTAAAAGTCGTTAGTTTTCATCGTGAAAAGTAACATATTAACATAACGCAACATATCATACTCTAGAAAAGTTATGTAAACAAAGTAAAGTACAAGATAGAAAGTTGACGTTTGGTATCGGAATTTAGACAAGCCATTTAGTACTGAACTTGTGTTTCTGAAACTTCAAAAACTTAAAAGTCGTTAGTTTTCATCGTGAAAAGTAACATATTAACATAACGCAACATATCATACTCAAAAAAAATTATGTAAATTAAGAAAAGTACAAGACAGAAAGTTGATGTTTGGTATCGGAATTTAGACAAGCCATTTAGTACTGAACTTGTGTTTCTGAAACTTCAAAAACTTAAAAGTCGTTAGTTTTCATCGTGAAAAGTAACATATTAACATAACGCAACATATCATACTCAAAAAAAATTATGTAAATTAAGAAAAGTACAAGATAGAAAGTTGACGTTTGGTATCGGAATTTAGACAAGCCATTTAGTACTGAACTTGTGTTTCTGAAACTTCAAAAACTTAAAAGTCGTTAGTTTTCATCGTGAAAAGTAACATATTAACATAACGCAACAAATCATACTCTAGAAAAGTTATGTAAATTAAGTAAAGTACAAGATAGAAAGTTGACGTTTGGTATCGGAATTTAGACAAGCCATTTACTAATGAACTTGTGTTTCTGAAACTTCAAAAACTTAAAAGTCCTTCGTTTTCATCTGGAAAGGTAACATATTAACATAACGCAACATATACTCTAGAAATGTTATGTAAATTAAGTAAAGTACAAGATAGAAAGTTAACGTTTGGTATCGGAATTGAGACAAGCCATTTACTAATGAACTTGCGTTTCTTAAACTTGAAAAACTTAAAAGTCATTAGTTTTCATCATAAAAATTAACATATTAACATAACGCAACATATCATACTCAAAAAAAATTATGTAAATTAAGAAAAGTACAAGACAGAAAGTTGACGTTTGGTATCGGAATTTAAACAAGCCATTTACTAATGAACTTGCGTTTCTACAACTTGAAAAACTTAAAAGTCGTTAGTTTTCATCGTGAAAAGTAACATATTAACATAACGCAACATATCATACTCAAAAAAAATTATGTAAATTAAGAAAAGTACAAGACAGAAAGTTGACGTTTGGTATCGGAATTTAAACAAGCCATTTACTAATGAACTTGCGTTTCTACAACTTGAAAAACTTAAAAGTCTTTAATTTTAATAATAAAAATTAACATATTAACATAACGCAACATATCATACTCAAAAAAAATTATGTAAATTAAGAAAAGTACAAGACAGAAAGTTGACGTTTGGTATCGGAATTTAAACAAGCCATTTACTAATGAACTTGCGTTTCTACAACTTGAAAAACTTAAAAGTCGTTAATTTTCATAATAAAAATTAACATATTAACATAACGCAACATATCATACTCAAAAAAAATTATGTAAATTAAGAAAAGTACAAGACAGAAAGTTGACGTTTGGTATCGGAATTTAAACAAGCCATTTACTAATGAACTTGCGTTTCGAACACTTAAAAAACTTAAAAGTCGTTAGTTTTCATCGAAAAAGGTAACATAATTATTAACATAATGCAACATAACATACTCTAGAAAAGTTATGTAAATTAAGTAAAGTACAAGATAGAAAGTTGAGGTTTGGTATCCGAATTTAGACAAACCAAACTGAGTAATTTTCTGCAAAAAAAAACAATAGGTGTCAATAAGCAAATTAGAAATTGAATGTAGCGACACCTAGCTGCGAAGTGACAAAATGTCGAGGTTTTTTAAGTTTTCAACAATTTTCTTCTATAATTTTTTTTTGATTATTAAAAAATTAATTTTCTTTTGAAAACTCATGCAACTTTATAACCATCAACGTTTTTTTGTAATTACAAAATTAAGTTTGTCCGTTGCAACAAATGTTCAATTTAAAAAAAAGTCTCAATTCCAACAAATTGTGCAAATAATTGAAATTTATGTCAAATCAGTCACGTACAATTACTTATGGCAATGTTCTAACTTCCCGTGTGTCACTCCATTTATTTTCCGCAACGAATCCTTTTTATATCGATCGTTCCATATCACCATAAGGCGTTTTACAAATAAGCAAACTAAATTAGCATTAGTACAAAGTTTTCGCAAACTCAAACAATGAATTTTCTTATTCCAGCACACGCTTTCTTACGCAAAGGCACTTAATTTGACTCAATCACACGCTGAACACTTTATCAACTACCCTTTCAAAATAACGTTACATTTTTCACCATTTCTCCGCTAGGCCCGAAACATAAAGCTTAATTTTAAGTATTTACCCAAGAGCCTCGTATATTTTTTTTAAAAATATCACAATAGAACAAATTGAAGATGTAGCAAAGTAAAAATATTGCAGCGACAGCTAATTACAACAAAGGCTTTTATATATATTTTTATTGCAGATTTAACATCCCTCTTACACTATAGAGCTATAATATAAAGTTACCTCCTTTTATATTACAAATAAAGCACTTTATTTTCGTCTATGCGCTCGTAAATTTCTCCCAACTAGTTTAATGCAATCCACAAACAAAGATAATCTCAATTTTACATTAAAACACTTAATTTTCAACTCTCATCTAAGCTAATTTTGCATTTAAAGTTTGCCAAACTTTTTGATAAGAAAACTAAGTCATATATTTTAAGGGAATCAATTCTCGATATCTGAGGACAAAATTTACATTGGATTAATGCCAAAAAAATATAGGAGTATAATATTTTATGAGTTTTTCACTCTTTTTAAAAGTTAAAATTTCACAATTTAAATTCTTCAACTCCACACATTTGCTAAATAAACTGAATTGTTGTTAGATGCATAACAAAAGTTTATTAATTAAATCCAACAAACCGCAAACGTCGACATTGTACATTGCAAATTTCAAAATTTGGAATTTAACATTGCAAAACGCAGTTGAATTATAAATTATATTTGTAACGAGATCTACGTAATGATGTTATAATTGAATTAATTATGTAGTTTACAGTAAGGGTTGATAGGTATAATAAGAAATTCCGACGCTATAGTTGGAAATTATTCTTCTGCTCTGAGTGCCTTACTCTTACTCTTTCCAGAACCTAGATGACTTCCCTATTTATACACTTCGGTGTTTTAGAGCCTTCCTGAAACACTTGAAATTCAGAAATTCTTCTAGGCATAGTTTTACTCTCGGTGTTTTGTCATTGCCATCCGAGAGGTGACACCGTATGAAACATTTACAGCAATTGTAACCGATGACGTCAAGGAGGAAACAAATTAAGATTACAATTTACAAAAACGAGCTAAATTAATTAAAAATTAACCCATAATTATAATGGACTTTTTAAGCCAAAAAACGCTCTTTCTCGTCATCACCAAATTACTTTAAAGAGCTTTAATTAATTAATAAGACAATGGAAATGTTACACATTAATATTAATTTTGGAAAAGTAAAGTATTCTTCGTTTTTAAATGACTATAATTCAACAAAATTAATAACCTCGCATTATAAAATGACAGGCACCAAGTAAAATTTATATGGGAAAAAAATTTGGCTTGCAGCAATAATGAACACAAGTGCCTGAGAGCAATTTAAAATTAACCCTACAAACCACATGAAGTTTTACAAATATCTTTTTCATCCCAAATTATTACTTAGTGTACTGATATATTACACACTATCAAACATCAACCCTTTTTACATTACATACAAACGTAAATTACCTCAGATAGCATCACTTTAAAATTTAAGGGTAGTTTAAGAGCGTACGATACAAGTTGTAGCACGACATGAAAGAAACTTAAATTTTATTTTTACAAAACGAAAACATTCCGATTTCCAGAAGCTCAAAGTTTGAAGTTCAAACTAGAATCAACTTATAGATTTAATTAATTTTAGTAGATGCGGACTAAATTAAACTTAGATGAGTTGATGAGCTGCCAGCCACAGTACTTTGAAAATTACATTTTCTAACGAGCTCTCGATCGATTCGCTTACGATATACGAACTCTCCATACTCAGGTATGGAGAACCTTACCTAACCTAATCCAACCCGATCTAACCTAACCTCCAGAGTTAACTAGAATCCTAACTAATCACAATAGGGCCAACCTCTATTGTAATTGTCACAGATAAAGCTCTAACTTCTGTCCACCGAACAGATGCAGCTAAGCCACTCCAAAAAAAAAGCGCGCGATATTCGAATACAATTTTTCAATTAGTCGACTTTTCAAAATCAGGTTTACAACACTGCCACAAGAATTGACATGGGAAGTGGCTTAGCTGCATCTGTTCGGTGGACAGCGTGTAGTGAGGTGACAACATTGTCACAATTAATATACTAATGAGCTTTCGATCGATTCACTTAAGATATACCTACGGACTCTCCATACCCACGTATGGAGAACCTTAACTAACCTAACCCAACCCAACCCGATCTAACCTAAGCCAACCCAAGTTCCAAAAATTCTTTTAACAAACGAAAGAATTAATTTCTAACATTAAATTCCAAAATAAACGAATGTCAGCTCAACTTTAAAAAAATGCTATGCAACATTTATGAAATTTCTCACAAAAGTTTCTTAAAGACTCCCACGAGAGTGTTGGTTTAAATTTTAAATTGTAAAATTTCTTGTGACATCTAAAATCAAAATAAACGTCACAACATGAAAGTAAGCGGGACAGAAAGACTCGACTATGAAAATTTCATAAAACAATTGGGAAGTTTTAAATTAAAAATTAACAGTTACAACGAATTCATTTATAATACAAAGTCACTTTAAACGACCTATCCACTCTTTTTCCTCTATTATTAAAAAATAAATTTTACACGACACTTTGTTTCAAAAAATTTTTTTTTAAAAGCCATTTTCACGAAGATAAATTAATTCGCTCTTCATTTAAACAATGACAAATGGTCTATTCAATGCTGAAATATTTTGACAGGCTTATTTAGCCATCGTTTGGTAAAAATGAATGGATTAAATAAATATTCTAGCAAAATTGGTAGCCGACCAAAAATTCAAACAAAAGAAGAAAAAATTATTGGAAAATTTCTCATAAAAAGGATGTTAAAAATTTCTTGGTTTTGATCAAGATATATCGTAAATTCGCTTTATGACTTTGTATCAACGTATAAGATATATATTTCGGATTTAAGGTACATTAAATATTGAGTAAAATCGATGAGCCCATACCTCTCTTTAAAAGTTTCTCCAGTTCAACACGGAGAATTAACCCTTAAGAAGCTTAACACCACAAAGATTAAATACCCTTTAGCACATCTTGCGAATTTGCACTAAGAAGCTCTCGCTATATTAAACTTAACCACTAATAGATACCCAAGGGAAATTCTTTTTGAAATCGCAAGAAAAAAATTGTAATCAAACAACCCAAATTGACTTGCAAAACTTAAAAAATTTGGTCCATTCGAAATGAGCAAAAAGTCTAGAAAAAAGACGTAAAAAGTCGAAATAAATTGCTCTGCGAGTTCGCTAACCTAAATTAGTGTAAAGTCGCCTTTTCAGCAAAAGTGGAAACGGTTTTACGTCTTCCTGAACGAATATCTTAACGAAACAATAAATTTCTATTAGGAAAATCCGGCTCCAAGCACCTTATTCAAACAAATAAAAGTGTTTTTTGTTAGAGCACGTAAAGCACTTCAAAACACTTGATGCATCGCATTAATAATTTAAATAAGTCAGTTAAATGTTAAAAAAAAATTTTTTACAAGAGGCAAAAGAAAAAACCATAATATATCATAATTTATTTTCGAGTACGGCCTACTTCAAAACCGTGCAAATTACTCTAATTAACGTAATTAACAGTAATTAAACCACATATTTTTTAATTTACTTGTTTCGTTTTGTTTCAACCCAAATAAGGCTCTTGAGAGTTCCAGCAGCCAGCACTCTGTAGGTTTAGAAATTATCAATTTATTTTCAAAAGGTACTTCTCATTAATTTTATTTATTTAACAACGAAGGTTTAAGATGGGCTTTATTGGTTATTACACTATTTGTTTACGCTATATAATAATCGATCTCCATTTAAAATCTGTTGTGGGATAATTAATTTTAGCGGAATAAATGGATAAAAGATTCGTGCCGCATGAGTATAAAAAAACCATCAATAGAAGTGCAATTACAGGCAAACAAAAACAATTCGATATAAAACCTATTTTTGAAAAAAGCATATTAAAAAACAAATTAATTTATTATTTTCAGAACAATAAAAAGGAATGAATTTAGAATATGAGGTCAACTATTTTTTTGTCATCACTAATGGGGTTTTAACCCACTTTTGACTTGTTTCGGTCTCATAGTTGCTCTTTCCATCGCTTCATTGAACGCCCCTGCACTTTTCATATTTTGTAAATTATAATGGTATAGTTTCAGAGCCTTAGCCAGGGCAGGCTGGAAAAATCTAAGCCTGTTCTAGCCAGAGATTGCTAAAAATCTCGCAATGCTAATAAAACGATAAGTTCCTAATTTATTGGTGCCGAAGAAGAAAACATTGATTTAGAAAAAGTACAATTTTTGCAAACTTTGGGCAAAAAATTTTCATCCTCAGAAGAGATTAAAGTGCTCAACAGATTTATACAAACCCAGACGAGAGAAAATCCTGATTTTAGCTTTCAGCCTCTCTTGAAAATATTTGAGCCTGCTCAGATAGCACAGTCTGGCTACGATCCTGTATGGTTTGGCTAGATTTGTACACGCTGAAAGCCCAACCATACATTTTTCAGCAGTGCCTATACACAAGGGATCACAGCTGAACTACTCACTGACTCGGTTCTATCAGAGACTCAACTTCCAACTATGTAAACCGTCATCCCCTGAAGCTCAGAGACACAGATGAAATTCTCACCAGTAAATATGGCAGAGAAGAAACTTGGATACCTGATGGTCTAGTATTTAATGGCTAACCTATACTTCTCATTATCTCTCTAAAGAACAAGCGAACAAATTCAAACGTCTTAAAGAACATAATTATGCGAGGTCGTCCAATAAACAGTTTCCTGTGATGGAAATTTTTTGAATACATGTTAAAGCCTATCAACAGAATTGAGTGGTCCATTAGTCTTACAAAGACTCGATGAGACCATAATAAGCCTAAAATATATTAATAGATGGTGGAAGATCGATCAAGGAAACTGGCCTACACATTTTTATCTAAAAATATGCAACTTACAGAATTTATTATGAAAGGAAACTATAAATTACTGCTATAAAGTTGTTATCACTTTGTCTATACGAAAATATATTCTTCGCACAGCCTCAGGAGTCAGATGAGAAGAAAAGCTCATTTCGAAGAACAATACTTAAATTTTGCATCCAGCTATCGCTTTGAAAAATAACAATAAATTAAAATTACTCTAATAAGAGCTGTCGTAAAGCTAGGTAAAACATGGTAAAACGGAAAGGGGTTGAATGAAAAATAAATAACTTTTATTTTTTGTAGAGAAAATTTATATCTATTCTTTGTTATAATACGGAGAAGCGGCATTAACGTATAAAATCAAAAGCAAATGTATTTAACAATATAACTGCAGCGTAAATTTAAAGCTTTATCTTGTGAAATCGAGATGCTTTTCTTCTAAAGCGTGCAAGAAATAATTCAAAATAAGTAGTACAAAAAAAATTAATTATGCAAAGACTTTACAATTAAAAATGCATTTTAATGACTTCCTTCTCTTTCATAGAAAATTTTAAGAATAAAAGCATTGTGGGGATAAGTGTCAACTCAAAACGGTCTTGAAAAAATAGAAATTGTAATTGGTCAAGCTCAGAACTTTTCTGCTTTAATCTCATAAAAACCAATGAGGGGATTTTAAGGTTAGGGTAGGTTAAAGATAGGTTAGGTTAAGTGCAGGTTAATTAAGAGCCAGGATCTGGTAGGTTATGGTAGGTTCGGTGAGGTTAGGTAGGATAGGTTAAAGTAAACATAACTTGACCTATTCAACTCCAACTTCATCTATGCTAATCTAACCAACCCTACCGTACCTAAATAGTTGCCACTCTACCAGGAAAGGGCTTTTCAGCTAATCGCAATGGATCTCTAAACAAAGCGATTGTCAGTCAATTTTGTTGACTTATACTCCCACTTATAAGGAAAGATCATGACAGTCAATAATAATGTAAACTCGACGGAATTAATGAGTCATCCTAGGAATCCGAAAATGTCAGTTTCGTCGTATTTTCTCCTATAGGCAACGGTTGCCAAGGCTCGTTCCTGATATTTTATGTTCTAAGACAGTACTCCATTGAATAAAGAAATGCCCCCTACTCTACCAGGGAAGAGTCAGCTAAGAATATGAATCGCAATGGACGTTTAAATATAGCGATTTCCGATCAATTGCTCCAATGAAAATGGTTGCTTATACTCCCACTTAATAAGGCAGATCATGATAGCCAATGATAATGTAAACTCGAAAAAATGAATGAACCATCCATGGACTTGTCATAACACATGAAAACGTCATTTCCGTCGCATTTTCTCATATGGGCAACGGTTGCTAACCCTCCTTCCGAATGTTTTATTTTCTAAGGACCGTACTCTATACCCTAACCTAGATACAAAGAAAATACTACCAATATCAAGAAGGATAACAAGGATTCTTACACGTTGAATCAAAAACGTAGATATGCAACAAGAGTTCTGGCGCACAAATCCCGTGTTAAATCCCTATCTCGAAAAAATTCACGTTCTTACCCCCACCACTTTTTTGTGTGGAAACAGACAGACAGACAGACAGGCAGGGACAGACAGACAGACAGACAGGGACCGACAGACAGGCTAGGACATTTTTCCAGTGAGGGTAGGATGTTCTGTCTCTGTCTGTCTGTATGTCTCTGTCTATCTGTCTGTCTCTGCCTATCTGTCTGTCTCTGCCTGTCTGTCTGTCTCTGTCTGTTTCCACAAAAAAAAGTGGTGGGGGTAAAAACGTGAATTTTTTCGAGATAGGGATTTAACACGATAGGGATTTGTGCGCCAGAACTCTTGTTGCATATCTACTTATATGAACAAAAAGCAATTATATCACAATGCCATGATATATCTTAGGAAAGGTGTAAGAACCGATGAGGTCAAAAAGGTATTACTTGAGAATACAAAGAAGAGAAGAATGAAAGAGAGATAAAAAAACAATGTCACCACATGCGTTCTCTCTTACCTAACGTTAAATACATTGAAATTGGCTTTATTATAATTTAAGGCCGGTATTAGACAGTCAAAGATCTTTGACAAAATTCTGTTTTAATAGCTATTTTATAATAGTATATTATAATACATGTGTATAAGAAAGACTTTATCGCATTAGCGACGAAAATTACAAGCGCGAACTTGCGAGTGCTTGTAATGGCGCGTATGCGATAAAGTCTACTTATACACAAGTATTATACGCTATTTTTTATTATAATTGCAACTAAAACCTCTATAAAAGAGAAAAAATCTGTATTTAAAATTTGAAAATTAAGCGTGCCGATTTTGGATATATTTGTTGCCACAGAGATGTTTTGTGTTTACATAGGAGAACAACAGTCACACAACAGTTAATATTATTGTTGTTACCTAGACGACTTTATAGAGCACTTGTGCAATAAAAACGATTTTATGAACGCTTTTTCGTGTGAAATTGGCAGATTATAATGCAAGTATAATAAAAAATAATTTTACAGTGTATTTTATAAAATGCATCCCTATTACAGTGTAAAATATTTTATAACAAAGCTTTTAAAAAATAACTTCTGTCAAAGATCTTTGACAGTCTACCGGCCTTAGATGTGTCATTTATTCAAAAATTATTTGTAAAAATCAAAAGCGACTACCTATACTGCATTTATTTTTCACAGCAATGAGCAATCTCAGATTTCCGAATACCGTACTTTGCAGTGCTGTACGCTGAAAAAGGGGTGCAGTGGGTCGAAACGTCAAAAATTTGTCCAACTGCAGATTAAGACAAGAATTTCATTTTTCAGCAAATGGCGATTTAATTTTATGCCCAAATCGTAATTTATTTCTATCGTTGATCGTTATGCGATACTGCCATATACTTGAATATGACGCTCTTGATCATAAAAATCTCGGTCTAGTTGTTTGAACGACTATAAAGTACCATTACGATTACATCGTATTAAAATATGAACTTTTTTATTCATTTTAACACAACAAAATTAGACGTCATCTCCACTATAAAGCATCTTGAGATTTCTAAACTGATAGGTATTGTAGAATAATTATAATTTGAATAATATTGAACTTGAAAAGTATTAGACGATTTCTCTACAATTCCATAACACCTTCCGTTTCGGAACAAAAGCTTCAATTATTAAAGTTTATCAATTGTTGCAACAATACGAATAATGCGGTGCATATATTCGTGTAAAATTGTGCTTTGACCTGACCCAAAAATCATTCGAGATAAGCTCAACAACAGTAAGGTGCGGTTAATGCGGATATTTCAAACAAAATAAGTACCTCAACAATTTAACCCTGCATTGCAGAACAAAACAGGACACGAGAAAAATTTTACAACAAATTCATTTTTATAAAATAGAAAATTCTCGTGTGTGAAATTTATTTTATTTTTTCTTTCCTTCACTACATCTTTTGAAATGTCAGAAAGTCTTTACATGTGTTCTAATTATAAAGTCATTGTACTAATTTTGTAAAGTAGAAATACAAAATCATTGGGTAAAGATATAATGGTGTGCTGCATGTGAAATGTTTTTCAAGTTGAAAACATAAATTACGAGAATTGTGAACTCGTGTAGTTTCTGTTTTCATTGTATACGTTTTATAACTCGTATCCTGAACAGGATTAAGGATTTGTACCTGATTAGTGTCCGGTACAACAATGGCATTCTGTACAGGTAACTCATTCGTTACTTTCTCAAAAAGAGGAGAAATGCGAGAAAATTCGTTTAGGGCAACAGTTTAACAAATTCTTTGCGGCTTTCCACACGACGCAATATATTTATTTAGAATTTAAGAGGAAATAAAAATAAATTTTTGTATTATTCTCTTAGGTCGAATCAATATGGGGTGTTACAAATCCAATTTCGATATTGACTTCCTATTCTCCGATTCAGGAAATGAGAGTTTTCACCTCTGTTTCCCTTAAGCTAGCTCTAGCTCCAACACAGGTAATCCCTAAAGCGTTCGCCTTAGTTATATTTCGTTATATTTTATTAAAATCATCTTGATGCTTAATCAAACCATCAAAGTAAGATTTAAAAGAAAAGTGCGTAAAACTAAAATATGGGTTTTCGTTAAAAAAAATTTCGAGATAAAAATAAATGCGCTTTAAGCGTTTTGTTTAAACTCATCTCAAATTGCAAATTTTTTCTTATAAATTTGGAGCTCGAAATTAATTGAATAATTTATTACCGAAAGTCTCAAGATTTTCAACGCAAACTTTTCAATGATTAAACGTTAGAACACTGAAATATAACCGTTAAGACGTTTATCAAATTAATAACTTTACGTAGTGGTACTCAAAATGTATAACAAAATAAGTTAACGTTTTATGTTATAATTCGAAGCTAAAAGTAAAGATTGTCAATAAATAAAAGATTTTTATGGTTTTAGCGGTGATTAACTGCAATATCAACACAAAGAAGTGTTTACGATCTTCAAATGACAAAACACCTTATTCCTGTTTTTTTTAAGCTGCCCAAGGCCTTAAGGCTTGAAAAACAGGGTTATTTTAAGAAACATTTGTCTACGACAATACTACCTGTCAATCACTTTATATGCACTTTCTTGTCGGCTCTTATTTGAAAAGTATGGACTTGTTAAAGTACTTAAAAAGTCGAAGTCATAAAAAACATTTATTTTTAGTTCTTCTTTACTTATAAATAGTTGTAGATTTTCATTTGGAAAAAGCACAAGAGAAACATTTTTTCTCAAGTTGAACTCATAAAAAGCGAATCACCCACAAAACCAACAGTTTTTACAAAACATAAAACTTGAGCGATTTAACGAAAAAAAAAAGTTAACTTTCTAGATAAATATAAATTGGCGCCCTACTAAAGTAATTTTGTTACGTTTCAGATGGTCGCAAGGTTTGTTGTTTCATCAGGCGGCTGTGGATTGTTTGAGAGCGGCGTTACTTTTACCTTTAGGCACGTCAATTTTACGTTGTCAACCCGTACAAAAATGTTCTTTGGTCGAAACGGCATTTTTACTTTTGGTAACTGTAGCTACTGTAAATATGCTTACGACAGTTTTAAACGATTCCCCAATTTTTCCCGACGACGACGAAGACGATGACACAGAACATTCCGCTCCGCTACTCATGGATTCGCCTCAGTGCGTTCTTTTTGGAACTTTCATGATTTGGTTCGCATCTATCACCATCAATTTGGGTCCTACTTTCTTATCAGGTAATTTACACACAAACACATCAACTTAATTAATTGTAGACAGTAAAAGTAGCACTTCGGCAATTAATGTTGCCACAACTTTCTGCAAAGAGCGCTATAAAATGCAACTCGAAAAACTTTTAATTTATTTTTGCTTATCACTTTACGCGCGTGAATTCGACTAGTTACAAAAGATGTTTAATTAAACAGTCCTTATAATTTTAAAGCGTAAAAAACGAGGGTGTTTGAAGAGTATGTTCGATAATGGTTAATGATTGATTTTGCAAAATGCTCTTTAAATCGGAATTTCATTTTTGCATACAACACAAAAATGGTATAAATCAAATCCTTATCAAAAAACCACTCAGCTCGCCACAACATGTTGAATAAGTTATATCCTAAAAGTTCTTAACAAACACAATGGAGGACTCTTTAAAAGTTCTTCGACAAAACTTTTGCGTTTAAACTCAAACAAACACAAACGCACGCACGCACGCATCCACATACATACAAAAATTGTGATATTTTTTAAATTGACGATTTAAAAAAATAAACGCATAAAAGACTTTTCGCTTTAAAAGACACGATAAGGTTTATTCTTTTGTATAAAATGTAGAACGGAGAGGCCCCGGAAGATTTCTCTTTTTAAGATAGACATCATTTTTTTTATTTCATTTTGATGTATGAGATGCTAAACTAAAACAACGGTTGGAAATTTTCATGTTAGATGAGCTGGTTATTAAATAAAAAGAGAAAAATAAATCACGAAAGAAAATACAGTAGCAAAGATTTTTTGACTGATGCTAAAAAGTGTTTCTTTGTAAACGTACTTAAGAAAAAAGTTTTTCGATTGAGATCCAATGGTAAACCTATTATACAAACAAGTTACTTCTTATATAACTTAAATGTAGGGTGAAATAAAAAATGTGATTTTATTCAGAAAATTACACACACGTGGAAATTGGAAGTTGAAAGACATTTTTGCTACATCAAAAAAATCGGAGGAAAACTAAAGAGAGATTCGAGATAGCATATTGAAAGACAAAAGCACGAAAGTCATAAAGCTATAAGCTGTAAGCTCGCGCGTTTTGAATAAATTATTTAAAAAGGACCTTTAGCAAAGAGGAGAGCCGGATTCGTCCCCATTAAAACTGAAGAACTGGAAATTGAAAAAAAAATGGTGCCTACTATTTGGTCAAAATAATTTTTTTGAAAGTGATGAGTTTTCCAACCGATCTTTAGAACCCAAAATACAACTTCCAGCAACCCTAAATCACAGAGCGCTTAAGGATGCCTTAATTTAGCTTCCGAATGGTAAGTAGGTGGCGCAACAGGTGTAGATATAACCAGAACACCTTAAGACGACTTACTACTACTTCCTTCAAATAAAACGATTATAGACTGGATTTTTTCATCACCAAGATTGTTCCTGAAGGTATGAGAGTTTCTTACCGTTTATAAGACAGTTGACGAGAGGTAACAAAATGAAGCTTTCATTATACATCAAATTAAACTGACGGTTGTCATTTTTAAGTAAAACAAACCTCTTTTCTAAAGTTGCAATGTTGTGCTAAGCTTTAAAAAGACGCTTCTAGAAAAGGGTTCCAAAACTTATTTTATAAAATACACGACAAAACTAGGGCACGGTTTTAATTAAATTTAATGAAACTGCGTTTGATATACGACCATTTTATAAGTTGTCACTTGTAAATGTATTAAATAGCTTAAATTATTATACTCTGTTTAATGTACTAATAATTACAGATCAAATTCAAAAGTCAACAAAATGTTTCTAAATCAAAATTCTTAAGGCTCGTCCAGACATAAGAAACAAGTAGTAACTTTTTGTCGCCAATGACCAGTTTCTAGAAACAAGTCACCACTTGTTGATAATTGTTTCTTCTTGTTTCTAAATGTTTATGTCGAGTGAAACAATGTTTCTCCTTGTAGCGTGTTTCGCTCATCGAGCGGTAAACTTGAAAGAAATTTGAGTAACAAGCGTCAACAACGTGCGACTTGCGACTTATATTGCTCATGTGTGGACACTTTGTTATCAGTTGCTCCTCGACAAATCACAACGTTCTCTATAATAATTAGCGACACGTTTAAAAATTTTACAAAAATGTTTCCTTTGTGTGGACACCGAAGTTGCGTGTTTCAGCGACACACTTCAACAAAGTTCAACAAAGCTCGACATAAATGTTGCTACTTGTTTCTTATGTCTGGACAGGCCTTTAGAAGTGTACAACTCCTCTCAAAGTTTCTTCGGCTTTGAACCCACATACAATTTTTTTGAATAGCAAAATAAAATGTGTATCTACTTTAAAGTTTGGATTTTATTCAAAATTCCTACAAAGTCAAGAGACCATGACGCCCACAAAAATAATTTCACTGCCTACTTGTAACAATAAAAAGCGTTTCAAAAAGTACAGTGTCCTCTCTAGAGGAGGTATAGACACAATGAATGTTAGATGCGAAAATTCTATAATATTTCAACGTATCTGGGGACTTGGTAATTAGGTAATCCACAACTACATTAGATCAGCAGCTGCACAGAACAATAATACCATCTAAGAAAATACGTACCGTGTGCCTACTTCCAAAAGAGAACATAGAGAAATATTTAAATTACTTTTTCATATTTAAAATTTGCTTAGCTTAGTTTTAACAAATAGATAAAATAATTCTCTTTCGATAGTTATCACTATACTACCCTTACCGCTTTTAAAGTGGACACACGGTATGATACTACACAATTCAAAATGAATGGACTTGCATTCTAAACAGACGGCTCTAAAAACCCTTTAGGTACAGGAGCTGGAATCATCGGGGACGGCAACTTGAAACGAGCAATCTTATGCCTCGGGGAACACGTAACCGTCTTCCAAACAGAAATTTACATGTGCGCAAACGCTATTAGATAGAGCATTATCACAACCAAAGAATCTTCGTAGTAAAACTTTGTCAACCTAGTATATGGGTGCCAACTCATGTCAACATACCAGGGGACGAGAAAGCGGACGGTCTGGCCAATGAGAGCAGCAAAATAAGAACCATTCGACCGGAACCAGCCTTAGGCATTCCTTATAATATGGCAAAGAGAAATAAAGACACTTCTGGTAACTTTGCAGGGAAACTCCTGGACAAGGACATTCTGAAGCCCTACTGAAGAAACACTCTGACAAAAAAAAATTCGCTCTCTACTCAAAATGAGCAGAGATGGACTACAACTGGCAACGTCAATAATAACGGGCAATTGGCAGAAAAAGATCCTTATACGATGAGACTAGAGAAGAAGATCCATTATGCAGAAAATGTGCAGAGGAGGAGGAAACTACAATTCATCTTCTGCTACACTGTGGGGCTTTCACAAGAAGTCGTTGCAGCATTCTCGGGAAAGAGAAGAGAGAGCTCCAAAGAGAACTGCCTAACTTAACACTAGGGAAAATTCTGGACTTTATCAAAAGCTCAGAACTCCCATAAGACCAAATTCTAGGCGCACAATAAATTCGAGAGGTCGCGATGAAAGGAACCACTAGGAATCAGCCTCAGAACTATAATTAATATGTACTACATAATACAAATATGAATAATAATCTACATTGTATATTAACCAACTGATGTCATGAGTAAACTCTAAAATTGGGTTTCCATTACTGCGGTGTGCGTCGTGCATCACTGCGTCGCGTAATTTCATTGGCCGATTTTAAATATGCAACGTCAAATATCCAACTTTTAGATAGTTTCTGCGCACCAGAGAGGAAAATACAAGTAGTGTAAACAAAAAGCTGAAAACTAACTCCACCATGTATATTTCGAGCGAACATCTTAAATACTACATTATTTGACATCAAAATAAAACCTGTGATGTGGCCATAACAAGACTAGACATCTCAGTCCTGTTGTCGATTCAATAGTTTTTGATTTACAACCGTGACATACAGACAGAGGGATTTTTTCTACGTTTCTTTTTGAACTTAGAGGGAACTCAAAGCATCTTAAAATTGAATAAAAAAATAACAGTAGATATGTAATCAACGAGCGTATAAGATAATGGTTACTACTCATGACGATGAGTTGCGACTTCAATCGCAAACTGTAAAAAATTGAACAAAACCAAAAGTTGTTTTTAAAGTGCAATTACGGCTTTTATGAGTCTAAAACCTCGTTTTAAATTCTACTGTCCTAGCTAGAAAATAAGGGTTGCATCAACTATTACAGGATTATGTATTTGGATCACAGTCCAGCGGGCTCTAATTTCTTAAAACGTATCTGACAATTTTATAGTATTATAGATATTTAAATTACTAAATTTAAATAAATAATTGAATACTAGCCCAGTTTCCAAAGGTTTCAACCCAAGAAAATTAGCAAACGGCAAAAAAATTACGTATTCAGATAGATTAAGACATGGCGAAAAAGATGCAAAAAAGTTTGCATTCAATATAGGTGCCGCTTCATGGAAAAAAATGGACTTCAAGAGGAAAAAATGTGTTTTTTTAAGAATATCTCTGAAAATATGTAATCTAGAGAAAAATGACTAGACCTTCATTTTATAGATGAAGCATTTTTACATAAAAAATGTCCTATAAAATTTTTCCGTTAGAGCAGTGGTTTTCCCGAAAAATGTGTTATAAAAATGCCATGTTTTCAAAAATATTGTAAAGCAGGCGAGCTAAAATATTGCAAAATAAGTGCAAGTTGATGGAGAAAAAACTGTTTTAATCCAAAATGAGCAATGATAAAATTAAAAAATATAAATGAATATAAACCTAAAGGTTTCAACTTTCATTTCCATGTATTTTTGTTTACTTCTGTAACATCTTGTAGTTTTAAACAACAAATGAAATTATTTGTGTGCCGTTCTTTAAAGAATTAATGTTATCTTGTTGAAAACATTATTTAAAAAAATTATTCGGTGAAGCAAATCGTTCTATAAGAATTACATTTCAAAGTTACATCATGAAAAATTGATTATATATTATTGTATAAAAGTGAAGGATTTAATATTTCTTCATTTTTTGTAAATTAAAATTTTTTCAAAATTTGTACTTTAAAAGAGCTCCAAAATCTTTAATATTAAACGGATTTAAAAAAATTGCATAGTAATTGTAAAGGAAAATATGTCTGCTTTGTGATCCACTAATGAAAATTAACTTACAATTTCAAGTTTTCTGTATCTATTGTTTATAGTTTAGAAGTAACAAAAGTGGCAATTTTTTAAGCAAATCCTTCATAAATTTGAAGCACTGTACATTTTATAACATCCCTTTCTGGAAATGAAAGATAATAACTTATACTTTAAATCTGTGAAGCTAGAACTTTCTCAGATTTACTGGAACTATAGAAGCGGCTGTTGAATTTAGGTAAATTGATGGAAATATTTAAACTTGAAAATTAGTCTCACGAAACTATCTTCAAAAACACCTTATTATGCCTTTTAGAGATGTGTAATTGTGTAATGCCCCTAAAAGAGATAATTTCATAAACCAACACAGTTGTATGTACAGGGTGGTTCTGAAATAGTTGGTTAAAATTAAAGACCCGCGAGGATGAAGAAATCTGCGATAAATATTAGTCGAAACATGCATTTTTTTAGGGTTACAAATCATGATTCTTTTAAAATCCCTACTTCATTTTTCGAAAGGGCTATACAGGATGTTGCAAATTTTAATAGTATTCATTAAGCAACACAATTTAGCTTTCCATATTTTTTGACTATATAAGAACCTACTAAGAAGGTATTTTTTGAAATGTTACTCCTAAAGAGCTTGCAGTGGTAAAAATTTTAATATTAGTTTTTAAAAGACACTAGCTAGCATTTTACATTCTTTTAAGGAAGTGGGTACCCACTAAAATTGGATTTTCAGAAACGCGACTCCTATTCTCAGTTTCTCGAAAGATAGTTATCGCTTCACCAATAGATATACAGGGTGTTCGCGAAAAGTGGGCCACTATTGCTATATCCGTTAATATTAAAGATACGAGGTCGGTTAAATTGGTAAAGTAGTATAACTTTTTCGGCTGATTGCAATGGTCAACACAAAAAAAGAATTGAACATCTAGTTTTCAAGATATTCACAAAAATAACTTTTTTTTTAATGGAACACCCTATATATTTTTATATATTTGAAAAAGGCACTGCATTTAGAGTGTAAAATGTCATATGAGTTTTGTCCTAAAATGAAAAATAAAGTACCGATTTCGTATCTTTAGTATTGAACGGATAAAGCAATAGTGGCTCACTTGGCATGAACGCTCGGTATTCTTGCTAATTTAGTATCTACATTTTATTAGGGATTTAAATTTGTATAAAAATACAGGGTTTTCGTGCCAAGGGGCCACTACTGTTGCATCTGTTTAATGCTGAAGATACGAAATCGGTAATTTATTTTTCATTCGCTGTCTCTCAGAGACAAAAATTAGCATACTATTTGTATATTTAGAGAGTACTAACTAGAAAGCTCTCCTCAGAAGATGCACTCAAAACACCGAATAAGTACACCAGAAGATCAAGAAAAATTACTAATAAACAGGTGGAACTTGAATAAAAGTGCTGTAAGGTGTAGTTACAGACATCCTGTATAATGATTTTACGTTAAAGTTTTAAGTCTTACGTTTTAAGCGTTAAATTTTAAGTCTCACTTTGTGCCAGGCTTAACATCGAAGACCCGATCAATTAAGAATCACTGTATACTGATAATAATGTCAGGGTAAAACAAAAGATTGCTACGCTAAGAACGCTCATATAAAATAAATATACAAAACCAAAGCAGCATTTACTAGAATCATAACCCGAATAGACCAATCAAAAATAGAAGGCGAATAAATAAAGACCATCGTTTCTCGAACACTCCGAGAGTACATAGGTAATGTATTTGTACTTACATTTAAAAAATTTAATGTTCTTGTCCGATTTTATTGATAAAATTATAATTTCAAAAAGAAAATTTAAAAATCCTGTTTTACAACATATTTTTGAAATTGTTTTTTGGGAAAACCACTGCTCTAACGGAAAAATTTTATAGGACATTTTTTATGTAAAAATACTTCATCTATAAAATGGCGGTCTAGTCATTTTTCTCTAGATCGCATACTTTCTGAGATATTCTTAAAAAACCACATTTTTTCCTCTTCAGGTCCATTTTTTTCGATGAAGCGGCCCCCATATTGAATGCAAACTTTTTTGCATCCTTTTCGCCATGTCTTAATCTATCTGAATACCGAATTTTTTTGCAGTTTCCTAATTTTCTTGGGTTCATATGCTTATATGGATGTGGAAACTGGGCTATACATGATGAATAACTAAACTGTAAATTGTTGTTAAAACGCAAACACCTCGTAGGTATTTGAAAATGTATTCAAAACAACTCTTAATTATTCCGCAAAAACAAAATAAACTCTTCCCTTAAAACCTTCCACTAGAATAAATAATACCTTCGTAATTTATTAAAATATAATAGAGTTGAAAATTAATTAGAAAAACTTTTAAATTTTCAGGTGCATTAGCGGCCCAAGCGGAATTAACTCACAGAGCTCCTTCGTGTCCATTAATTCACGGCCCTTTAAGACATTACGTTTTAAACGTCTTATGGATTGCCGTAAATTTAATATGCGTTCTCTTAACACTATTCCATCTGCGCAAACTTCACAGAGACTTGACAAAAGCGAACGTTGAAGCGGTCAGGGTGGCAGGGCTCGTTACAACGTTGGTTAATGTGACAGGAAGCAGCGGTACTAACCCTAATGGAGAAAGGGTAATTATTTGAATCAGGTGTTCTCTTTGGGGGTACATCCTATAGCTTTTATCATGTATACATATACGTACCTATATAGCAAGTAAGAAGCGAATAATAATATTCACGGTACGTAAACTACATTAAATATTGCGAACGTGAAATGGTTCAGTTGTAAAAGGAAAACATTCAAATGAAAGTTAGAAATGAGATGAATGATGATGAATGTGTCGGCGCAACACATTTATACCTCTAGTACAAGAAATTTTCAAATATTCGCAATGCCAAAACGTGACTAAATTTTCTATTTTTTTGCATATTTACAATAAATTTGAATAAATATACGGGGTGTACTCGTCAAGTGTGTCATTATTGTTAGTAATGTTTGTTGATTATTTATAGGCTGCAGGCGCTTTGGAAGAACATAAAAAGATGCGCGAATATTTGAGAAGAATGGAACGAGAAGGAGTGCAGAGAGTTAAAATGTTTTTAGTTATAACAGGAGCTTACGTACTCTTTTGGGGACCACTGTTTTTCGTTACTTTAATACATCATCCCATAATTGGGAATCCTTTAGGATACGAAGTACTTTATTAATCTAATTTCTGTCGAAATTAGTCAAAAACAATTTTCATTTCAGATCACTTTACACATATCATACATTCATGCAATAGTAAATCCTACCCTTTTTATGGTGCTACATAGGGGACTAAGGAGAGCGGTTTTAGATATATGTTGTGGCTGGGTTCCAGTATGGTTGGGAACTCAAACTGTACCTCCACCTCCCGACCCACCTCGAGCAGCAGACATATCATACTTAAGCAAGTCGCCTTTACCACCCCCGGCCGAATCGGATAGCTCTATGGTAATTAAATATTATATGTAAGTGGTGTGCACAGCATGTTTCTACATTATTATTATCAATTTATTATTTTACAATGGGCTTTTGTCAAATTCTTTAATTTACACTCTAATGATCAATCAATAAAAAATGTTTAACGAAAGAATTTTCGATAATTCTGAAAATAAACATCTTTTAAAGCTTTAAAGCGGGTACTATCAATATTTTCATAAATATTTTTATAAAAATATGTCATCATGTGGGTATACCACACTGTCATAATTTGCTATCATTATTTTTACGGATTGTTCAATGTATTGCATAAGCTGCAAAACCTCCAAGGTCCTAGAAATGCACGTAAATACAAAACATGTGCCACCACAAAACAAAGCAAGGCGTACGCTCGCATCAAAAACCAATAGAACTCGTCCTTTCATCAACAAAAATAGAACCGTTTGTATTTGCGACGTGAAGTCGCATAATTTCATAAATAGAGCTTTTATAAAAACTTCGTAAATATAGCCGAGAACACTGTCAAAACCAGTTTTATAAAAAAAATTATAAAAATATTTATGAAAATATTGATAGTTGAGATACCGTCATAACTCTAAACTTCAATTCGAAAATAGAGCATCCTTATACTCATAGCGTTTTTTTTAATTTTATATTTCATCTAAATTTACCATCTTCAAGCTTTATCTTAATTTTAACTTTCAATCACAGAACATAATAAAATATTCTTAGCAAATATAACGCCTAATATTTGACTTCTATTATAGGGAAACACCGATTTGAATTTATGGATTCCTGAACCAGTTAATGGTGGTATCCAAATTCCACATTACACAAGTCCGATACCAGGATCGTCTCCTGAGAGTGACTAGCCCGAATGGGACAAATCCACAAGGATATAAATTGAGTGACAGAAAACAACAGTAAAATTTAAATACATCCCCTAATAATAAACCCCTTCTCTCTCTCTCCAACCACAAAACATCGTTCAATTATAACAAAAGAAAAAATTTTTAAATATTTTACTCTTCCACATTTATATCGCAAGATACCAACTTATGAGAGCGACATAAATTTGGAATTCAAAGAAAAGCTTAAGACAAATTGATGTAAATACAAAATAATGTATAAGTTAGTTAATCAATTAAAATGACTGATAAAAAAATGGTTCAAACTTATGAATTAACACTTAATCCGCCTAATATAGGAATTGATATATCAAATGAGATAAAAACATCAAAAAATAAAAATGTAAATAATAAATTTACGAAAAGTTAAATCAAGAGAGCCTTGAATTGTAAAGTTTAAATTAAAATTTAAAGCACCCATTAATTTATTTAATAAAATTAGATTTAGAATAGAAACTCTTTAGTATCTCGCTAAATAACTACCCTAATTTTCATTTAAATATATCTGCCGTTATGAGTTCAATAAGTTGGCTGTGAGAAGAAAGTTAATTTCAGTTATATATTAAAAGCAAATTGTATAGCTATAGGCTATTTAATTTCCGATTTCCATTCAGTAACGATTTTATTTTCATAAAATTACAATCAAAATGTTTTTAGCTCGTTCAAGAGACCTTAATATGAAAACATAAATTGCTTTTAAGGGGATTTGAACAATTTTTACTTCATTTTCGCTTAATTTTATGTTCTATTATGAAAAAGGGATCACACTATTATAGAAAAATCTAATTATGTTCAGTTACACTGCCAAAGCAAAAGTGTTAAAAGCAAGGGTTGAGAAAAAGGTCTATTTTCTTTTCAGGAAAATTAAGCAATGTAGTTTAGGTAAATCCCCCCTTATTTTTGCTATTTTCACAAATCACTTCCGTGACCTGTTGTACACTCAGACCATCAAGAAAAATTTAAAAAAATATATTTCCATGTTGTAACACCTAATAGAGATAGCTTTTAATATCGGGAGCGCGCTTTTACAAAAATAGCGTACGTCGCACACGAGCGTCATTTAATAAAAAGGATAAAAGCATCTTTACTATTCTTGTGACGTTCTCGAAGCAGTTGAATTAATGTAAAGAATTTTTAAACGACCTATAAAATAGTCATTGAAATACCAGAACGGCACAATTACCGTAATTAGTCCACAGGCGACACGATGGCGCACTCCTGCTCACAACATCATTTTTGAAATATTACTGTATTTTAAAAAAATTATTAGTAATTACACCAAACTGAAGTAGAGTTTTAGAATTCTATTTGCACTCAAAGTTTAACTAATTATTTCCAACACAATTCTGCCAAATTATTCATGTATCAAATTAATAAATTAATTTTTTAAAAAATAATTAAAAAAAACTTGTGCCTAAAGACTTAAAAAAATTATTTAAAAATTAATGTGCATCTTTTAATTGTAAATAAATGAAGTTTATAAAATAATAAATGTTAATAAAAAAATTAAAACAAACTTAAAGTGAAAGAAATTATTTTGATATTTTCTAATTATTGTTTTCACTTTCATTTTTCATTATTTGCAATAATTTCTTTCGCAAAATGTCACTGAACATTTCATCTTATGTACGTTATTGTATCTATCGATATCAATACATGTGACTTCAAAATAAAAAAAATAAAAACAATTGCATTTTTATTTCCTTATAAAATGGTCTAAGTTAGATTCGTAAGTCAACTGAGCAGAAAAACAACTGCAAAAAGCAACAGCAACTGAAGTTGCTCTTAAGAGAGTGTTGAATGTTTATACAGGGGCAACCTATAAGTCACAGCATCGCGACTGCCGAACGTCGCGAAAACTTCACCAACTTCTTGTTGGAGAAGTTCGTAATTGGAATTATTTTGCAAATAATGCTGGTCCAAAGATGTACTTGTTGTTCAAGAACAGTTCGCAACATTTAAACGGAGTTACTAAAAAAACTAAAATTTGGTCTCAAAATTGAGACTTTAGGAAAACCAACTGGTGAACAGATTCATAAAATATTGCAACACAGATCCCTGATGGCGAGTGGTAGGGATAAGTTCGCGCAGATTTGGCCACGCCCTTTTAATAATTTAAATACGTTCACTACTGCATTGGTGGGGATAAATACCAATTTAGGGATCTGCGCATTCCCACAGCTCGCCAACATAAATCTGTCTTGCGGTGTACTAATATTTAAAAAAACCATGATATAGTAATATCAGAAATCATGAAAATATATTATAGTTGTTCTTTTCAAATTCCAACAAATAAAATAATAATATAAAATTCTGACCTGTTCAAATCCTCCTAATATGTCCGTGGTGTCCATTGCTGAAGTCACCGGCAAAGTATGTAAAGTTTTCCCAACCAAATTAGCCAAAGTTCGCACAACACTACTCTTTCCACTTCCCGAACCGCCAACCTAAAACATACATACACAGTTGTAGTAGTCAATCCAAGAGAAATTATTAATCCACACAATAAAAAACACATGGATCATCGGAGATGCACAGTAAAGTCCGAAAGAGACCGAGATAATAAAAAAAGAGATAGAGAAAGTGGGGGAAGTAAGATAGGGATTGGCTTAGAGAAATGGGGAGTGGGAGAAGTAGAATAGAGATTAGTTTAGAGCAGGGTTTCCCTAACTGTGCTCCGCGGGAAGGTAGCAAGTGCTCCGCGAAAAAATAAGCTATTTTTTATTTTTCAAAGATTTATTGATTATAAGCCATTCCTACCCTTCAAATTATACGAGGTGCTCCGTCAAAATTCAAAGACCCTCAAAGTGCTCCATAGAGAAAAAGTTTGGGAAACCCTGGTTTAGAGAAATGAGGAGAGGTCTGTCACCACAGTAACTGTGTGTCAAATGTCAGTTTGTCATCATATTTACCATGTGTCAATGTCGTCATCTGACACCGTATGCCAATGTCAGAGCGGGGTTCATCTGTCACCCTACATATGTCAATTTCATATGTGAGTTGGAGTTATAGTCCGAACTTATGAGAAGAATAGGGCGAAGCCAATATCTTGCGTGGTACAGATTTAGGGAGCGAGTGATCGCTCTCTCTTTCTCTCTCTGTATCTCTAAAATTGATGCGATCAGATGTTACCAGACACAATTTCGTTATAGCGCATTGGCTCCGGCCTATTCTTCTCATAAGTTCCTGACATTATCTATGAATTTCAGAGATTGGTTTAGAGAGATGGGGAGTGCGGGTACTCTGTCACCATAATTACTATATGTCAAATGTGTCACCATAGGGGTGCGAGTCATCTGTCATGTCATGTCATTTACTATGTCAAAAGGGTCATCTGTCATCCCATCTGGCAATCCATCGGTCAACCCGTCTGCCATCCCATGTCATTGCATCTGTCATTCGATCTCTTATATCATCTGTCATTCCATCCATCATCCCATCTGTCATCAAACCTATCATCTCATCTCACAGATAAGTTTGACAGATATGATGACTAAAGCTTAATTCTCAGCTATCCGAAACCGTCGTATACGACGATACGAAAGTTTTCCTATTGGTGGATATTCGAAAGATTTTGAAATTCCACCAATAGGAAAACTTTCGTATCGTCGTATACGACGGTTTCGGATAGCTGAGAATTAAGCTTAACAGATTAGATGAGTTGACAGATGAGATTTACAAATGATATGTCAGATGAGATTGACAAATGATATGACAGATGAGACTGACACATAAAATGAGATGGCAGAAGCGATTGACAAATGAGATGACATGACAGAGAAGATTGTTAGTTAAATGGCGGAAGCGATTGACGGAAGCGATAGAGGCATAAACAGACTGAGACGAACAGAGAGAAGGTAGCTCGCGTTTATGATCTGGTTTATTAAAAAATAGAAAAGAACATCCTTAGGGAAAAGAACGAGCAAGGAGCAAGGAAAAGCAATGCACTTACCAAAATGGTCATCCAATTGAAATTGACGCAATAAGCGAGACTTCTCAAAACCGCAACCTGAGTCCTCAACACCAAAGACGTACGTTCTTGTTTCACAACACTTAAATTAACACCGTTAATCTCTCTTTTTAAACTCACATCACCTAAATAAACGTCATTTTGAGTAACATAAACGATAGGCGCAACACCTCCAATTTTACAACCGAAAACTTCTTCAAAAATTTCGCCCATTTTAATCTTATCGTCCATCGTACGCATACGATCGCAATAAATTAGCTGCACTAAATTTTGCGGTTCGCACTTATAATCACTAATCACAGCTTCGCACCAACGAGTCAAATCCCTCAAATTAAACTCCCAAGGCGATCCACGATTTCCAAAACTATGGCTTTCTAATTCGTTCACGACTTTTGTATTAAATTCGACCATTTTGCAAATAATCGGTTTTGGAATGGAAGAAAATTGAGCAGTCAAAATATACAATAAATCCTTTTCGTTAAGCGGATCTATATAAACTTGAGTAAAACGGTTTAAAAACGATTGAGGTAACCCTCTTCTCGAACCGCCTTGTTTTAAAGGATTTTGAGAAGCAAAGAGGCGGGTACCTATAAAAATCGCAGATTAAAATGAAGTAACAAGAGTAATATAGTAAATTTTACCTTGTTTAATGTAAAATGTTTTTCCTAATTCCGGAATAAAAACTTCGCCTCTGTGATCTAAACAAGCATTTAACCCTTCTAAAACGGACTGAGAAGCTAAATTTAATTCGTCCAATAGTATCCAATAACCTTTTCTGAGAGCTTGTAAGAAGGGACCATCGCGCCACGCAAATTGTCCACCTGTACCACCTTCAACTGGCAAATCGGCTCCAAAGAGATCAGAAATGTCCTACAATCAGAAAATTATTTAGTTGTTCTGAAAGTTTCAACTAAGACTTACAGTTTGATCAGAGAGGTTAATTCTTAATAAATTATTGTTGGTGGACTTGGCTAAAGCTGTAACCATGCTTGTTTTTCCAACTCCTGGACTGCCTTCCAATAAAATTGCTTTGTTTAATTGTAAACCCCTTAATAGTCTCAAAATATTGAACATACAAGTAGGAGCTTCGTATGTAAAATTATTACTTTGTTTAATATGGTTGCCAATTTTTAAGTAAAATGGTCGAATACCAAAAGTTTTATTTGTACTTTCAACACTCAAATTAGCAAGTTCAACAGTTGTAGGTTGTAATTTAAAGGATGCTAACTGTTTCAAAATAAACTGTAAACAATTATTCTTGAAGTTTTCTAAAGAAGTTGTGCTGAAAATTATTTTTTGAGAATTTTACTTCAATCTTGTAGTGAAACTAATACCTTTCTGTACTTGTAACACCTGAGCCAAAACTATCTAAGAATGTCAAGCAAGCACCGTGTAAATATGCGTCAGAAATTTCAATTTTGTCGGTGGAACAATTTATAAAATTAACCCAAGTCAAAAGATCACGAATGCTAACTGTAAACCTACAAAATTGTTTATTAATTTAAAAGATTCAAGAAGTTTAAAATAGTTACCGTTTGCCTATTGGAGTTTCGTGAAACCATTCGATAAAGTTCATAATCAAATGTCCTAAACCACTACGTCCATCTGGCTGTTTTCCCAAACTTACACCCTTAGTTATGTTGTGTTCAATTATATCTATCAAGTCATCGCGATCAGTACACGATTCGCACCAAATTTCAGTAAAACGATTTCTCAAAGCAAGAGAAAGTTCCTTTTTTCCATGATCACCACCAGGATTCATTGTACCAATAAAATGAAAATTTTCATGAGCAGCTATTAACTGAGTGCTCTCAACATCTGCACCTTTTTCAGCTAACAGCAACAATCTTTCAGGTTCTAAATAAAATTTAATTATCAGTTGAATTCAAGTTTCTTGTTAAAATAGTACATTGTTTTATTAGGAGAGAAAGTATTGTTTTGGGTGACAGGACTGTGATTGGCGGATGAGCGATCGTAGCGAGCGCGTCCGGCAATACAGGCGAGTCACACAAAAGTTATTTACCTAAAAGTGAGTTGAGTCGTTCTAAAACACTATCATCGGCCAAAGATATTTCGTCTGCCAAAAAGACATCTCCTTTTAGCATAGCTTGAATAAGTGGTCCATCAACCCATTCAAATAATCGATTCAAATCTTCCTTCTTAAAGTTAATTGTCAATTAATGGTTTATACAAATTGTAGAAATAATTACCGAATGTTCGCGAACAGGTCGTAAACCGCCAATAAAATCGCTACTTTCAGTGTGCATATGGCAATTTACAGTTAGTAAATTTTGATTGTTTATTTCAGCTAGTAGTTTACATATCGTGGTTTTTCCTCCACCAGTTTCACCCACCAAAAGAACCGGTTCGTGAAATTCTAAAGCTTTTGCAACTAAAACGCCCAACTGGCACATATTGTAAGTCCAAACTATATTCTTGTGTTTGCCTTTATTACGGTGGAATTGCTCCAAAATGTGCTTTGTAACTGTAGAAGTAGTACTGCTCACTGTAAGAAAGATAATCACAATAAATTAAAACCGTTTTAAGGCCCAAATACGAAACCCATACGTGTAAATAAATTTGAAGGCAAAACTTGTCGTTTCATGTGTTTTTGAAGAACTTCCACAATTTCTTCCCTCTCCTTGACTTTGCGAACACGTCCAGCAAGCAAAAGATAACCTTCATCGGCAAGATGTTGATCCCAATTGTACAATGTGGATTGAACTTGAGCAAGTCGATACCTTTCACCCCAACGAAACAAATCTCTTAACGTAATAAAACCTTGTTTTCCTGCAAACGCCGCCGAACCACGTCTTCGAGTCTAAATAATATTGCACAATATTTAAACTGCTAAAGTTAAAAATTACAAAAATACCTGCAAATCCTTCATTACGGCTACCATTTTTTTGGAATAAGAAGGAGGCATTTCACATCTTTTATGTAAAATAAACTCCAACTCGTCGGATGGAATGTCGTTAAAATGTAACTCAACAAATCTATTTCTGAATGCACGCGAGAGAACTTTTCTACCTCCATAAAGACCGGGTGGATTTTGAGTTGCAAAAAGCATAAAGTTTGGATGAGCTTTAACGGTTTTTTGTGTTTCAGGTATGAACAATTCACGGTTATCGTCTAAAACACGATTGAGTGCTTCTAATACATCTGTAGGGGCAAGATTTAGTTCGTCTAAAATGATCCAATGACCATTACGCATCGCTTCCACTAACAGTCCTAAAATAAGTTCAAAATTTAATTTTGTTACAAAATTTAGTTTCAACCTCTAACCTTCTCGAAAGATTAATTTTCCACTAACGTCAGCGACGTATGAGCCAATGTACTCTTGTAAATCTGTATGCTCATGGTTGTTAATTCTTACGCACTTATTTCCACTAGATTTGGCCAAATATTTGATAAGACTCGTTTTTCCCACCGAAGTATCACCCTAATAGACAATAAGTTTACAAACTGGAAAATTCTAATGAAAAACTTTACCTGAAGCAAAACTGGTGATTTGCCTATTGAAACAACTCGAACCAAATCTTTCAAATTGCGTCTAACTGATTGTGTAAGAATGTAATTATTGGGAACTTCGGGTTCTAAATGACCAACTGTAACCCAATAGCCTTCAAAGTTTAAACATTTTTCTGTTGTTGGTTCAACAATGGCCTGCTTCAAAACACTATTAACATTTTTAGCATTCCCCAAAATGTATCTAAAAATACCAAAACTTGTACCTTTGTGCATTTTCTATCTAAATGACTTACTTTGCTATTAAATTTTCCACCAGTTGGTAAGACTTGCTATCTAACTGTGTTAAGAAACTTAAACAGAAAGCTTCATATAAGCTACGATTGAAAATTCCACATGGGTTTCTTGCTGCTATTGTTAACGCGCGACATAACGTACGTAGAGAAAAATGTGGTTTTTGTCCAATTCCATCACACAAATTCAGTTCAGCTTCTTTTTTAATGTTTAAATAAAATTTAACTATATTTTCCAATTTTTCTTGTGGTAAAGACATGGCTGTTAAATAATTGTTAACCAAAAGAACCAAGTCGTTTTTGTGCGTAAGTTCGTCCATGTAAAATTCAGTAAAACGATTTCTAAGTCCTGTTGGAAGATCACGTTTTCCTACATCTGTAGACGGATTCATGCAAGCGAATAATGTAAAATTCGAGTGACGTTTTATGGGAGCTTTGTCGCCTCTTTCTAACAAACTGATGGAACCCTGGTTGCCTTCTAATAGGCCCGATAAGCACTCTAAAGTTTCGGCATTTGCTAAATTGATTTCATCCAACAATACCCAGTAACCGTTTGCTACAGCTTTTACCAAACTTCCTTCAATAAAGGAAAAAGCGAGAGAATTTTTGTGTTTTATTTGTACCTCCAACTTTTGCAATTTGGTGCCTAACCTTAACCACATTTTGAGAAGCTGTTCGTTATATTCGTTCTTCTTTAATAATTCGCTCGATAAGTCTTGATGTTTTCTATTTTGAAAAAAAAATTGTTTTACTTCGCTTGAAACTTTTATTTTATACCGAGTTTGGTAAATGTTCTTGAACGCCTGATTTGCTAGGTGTTCCTACTACTAAGTACTATCTTTGCTATTTATTTGCTTACGTAATACACTAGGGCTTATAACTTATTGCGGATTTAAAGAAATAAACAACGGATGTGGCCATAAGAGGAACTTTAACTCGCCCGTCAAATCTTGTAACTTTGTACTTTTATTAATTAAAATTTAATTCAACATATTCAGAAAGATAATTTTACAAACTTTTAAAATATTTAAAAATATATAGGATGTTCCTAAAAATTTTGATATTTTTGTAATTCCCGGTTTAACCGGAAGCGTTTTGTTAACCGAAAATAGTGTCAAATAATAGATATTCATGAGATTGATACAAATATCCATTTTCAAGACTTCATTTCTATTACAAAGGAAACTAGAGATTTTTGAAGTTTTGACATTCAAAAAATTATTACTCCAAAACGGCTCAAGCGATTTTGATAAAATTTTATATTTGGATAGAGAATTACGTTGTCTGTAACATATCCAAAAAAGAAACAATATGGCAGAGGAAATTTTGAGAAAATCCATTTCAAAATTTTGACCTACTTTGGCCCCTTTTAGGTAGGCAATTTTAAAACCATTTTAAAAATCGACTTTTTTAAGACGAAAGCCCTATATTTTGGCTGTACCATGCCGTTTTGAAATTTTTATAATATTAATTATCTGCCAAGTTATAAGGTAAAAACCACAAAATGGGACAATCGTTCGGACATCCATTCGGACATTTTGGTTCAAAAAATCGAAAAACTTTTTTTTGCATTTTTAGAATCAGAAGGACTCAAAACGTCGAGAAAAGCAATAAAAAAAATTGTTGAATATTTCTTGGAAAAAGTTAAAATGTCCTTTAAGCACTATAACATTACAAACCTTCCTTTACTTTCAAATCAGGAAGAAAAAAAATTCTAAACTACTAACTACACTAAAACTTACCTTTTCTGTCCTACTCCAGCTTTTGAATCTTGTTTTGCTTCAGTCAAACGTTTCACGGCAGTTTCTAAACTTTTTTGCATCAATTTAATCAAAAGATTCCACTTTGCTTGATTAAAACAATAACTAACATTCTGCAAAAACTTCTTATTTTCAGTCACATTAAAATAAGCACAAAACACTTCCTCGAATTCTCTCTTAATTGGTGAAATAACAAACTTTAAATCGACGGGTTTATATCCACCTAACAAATCGGCCGAATCAGACTGTTGATTCATATTAATCACAATTAACTTAACTCCAATTGTGTGAGCTAAGTATTGCACAGCTAAAGTTTTTCCAGTACCAGTTTCACCAACTAACAAAACAGGCTCCTTCATGTTAACACTACACATAATACGTTCCAAAAGACAAACTGCAGGTCGAGTAAAACAAAAGTTCATTCGTACATTTGAAATTGTAGATTCTTTTTGCATGGATACACGACTCGATTTTAAACTATCTGTTGTTAAACTCATATCCGGTTTGTAACGATTGCAGTAATAATCTGCTTTTTCACTAATTATTCCCAATTTACTACTAATTTCGCTAGCCAAATTTAATCTATCATCAGCGTTGGAATATGAGCAACAAAAAATATCGATTGCATTTTGTAAAACGTTGAGTGCACTATGTTGGCTTGTAACATCGAAATTTAGGGCAGATCTTTTGCACCATTTGAATAAATCACGTGTCGAAACTAATCGGCTGCTTCTAGATTTGTTCGATGAAAACAACAAAAATGTGTCTACCAAGCGACTTGCTATTGTTTTTAAAGATGGATAAATTGTTTGAATGATGTTCTCAAGCTCTGATGGTGATAAAGAAACTATGTTAATTTGTAAAATATTTTTTTCTAATAATGTAAGCACGTTGGATTGTTTTTTATGGAATCCTGTTACACTTGGCAACAACCTAAAAGAATAAAAACTTGAAGTTTCTGAAAACTGTGTTAACAAAGTGCACTACCTCTGTGTAACAAATAGCTGAAAACCAGGTGCAATTGGAAGCGAGTCTCGATAGCCAGGAACTGTTAAGCATCCATTTTCAAGCAAAGCAGTTAATACTGATGCTATATCCATGCTTGCTAAGTCAATATCTTCTAACAACAACCAATTACCTTCCATCACAGCCTAAAAATAATGTTTCTTTAGTTAGAAATTAAACTCTCTCTAAATAAACTCACTTGAGTTAAAACTCCTGGTTGCCACTCAAATTCTCCAGGAATATCAGTACAACGACAAGTACCCAACAACATTTTACTATCAGTTTGATCACTAAGTTGCACTTTAATAAAATTATTGCCTAATGTTCGACCAGTAATAGATGCCAAATATTCGATAAGAAAGGTTTTGCCTGAACCAACAGGACCTTGTAAACAAACAGCTTTATTCGCAGCAATACCAAGAGCAACTTTATGTAAATTAGTTTTAGTTGATTCTACAGGCAAGAAATCTAATTCATTGCTTTTTTTAGGTTCTTTTAGGATTGGTAAATAAATACCATCCACACATATTGCATTTTTGGAATTTTCTGGTAAAACTTCTAATTGGTATTCATTTTTATTAAGCTGTTCAGTCTGATCAACCGAATTACTAAATTCATGTTCAAATATGCACTTATTAACAGAATTTCCATTCATGTAATTGAGAAGCAATTTTGAAAATTGTGCTTCATTCATGCCAGTTACAATTCTTATACATTGAAAACATTTCCTAAAATTTTAAATGCAACAAATGGTTTTTAAATGTTTACAGCCTTACCATTTAACCATATCATCTGTATGGTTATAATACTTTTCCATAAAAGTAGACCAGCTCCATTTAGTTTTAAAAAAATCAGTTTTACAACATAACAAATCATAACATGCTGAAACTATATCGGCAGATACATCTCCTGCATTACTTTCAATTTTAAATTTTTTTCGTGGTGGATAATCTTTATCTGTTTTACTATAATCTTCAAATGGTGCTGGGTATTTTTGAAAGTACTCAATAGCAACACTAAAACAATTTTATATAATATTTAAGAATTTAAAATGAAGCTAAAGTTACTTTTGAACATCAGGATGCAGTGTAATAACCTTTGATAAAACCACACAAATTCTAACATGGTTTGAGTAACTCAAAGTAGGGCTTTCTTCTTGGAAACTAATAGTACTGCATAAAATTGTTAATAACTCTTGACGAAAATTACTGATAATTTTAAATGTATGCTTCGGTTGTAGAAGAATTACTCCCAAACAGTCAAAAACTAAATTTAAACTTGTTGAATCCTGCAAATTACCATTACATGATTTATTTGATTTCATTTTTAAATTTTAACTTACCTCAAAATTAATTTTTTTAAGTAATTTATTAAACTCACTATACTGAACACAAAACTGTTTAACTTTATCATAAAATTTTGCTATATTATCTTCTGACATTGTTTAGTTTAATCAAAAAACTATTTATTATCAAAAAATGTGCACACACGTGTTCTAACTAGTCAAATTAATTTTGTTGTCAGATGTCAAAATTTTCAAATATGTAATATACAGGATGTTGCAAATATTAAATTGTATTTCAAAAATGTGAACTTTATGATCTTGAACACTTAATTAAAATTTAATGAGATTTAAAAGAAGTCAAAAGAGGCTAAATGAAACCGTGGTTTTAGGTATTCTTAAGTTTTCCTTTAATTCCTACAGGATACAACTTCTTTTTCCATAGTACTTTAGTACATAGAATATAGAATCTATTTGTATCTTCCCTTTTTTGGACTTCCTATATAAAAGAATTTTCATTTTTTTAAAGATTACAGTCAGCAACTTTTGGCTCACACGTACGTCCCTCGCTCCACCACGCTCCGTCCTTTGCGTTATCTCAACGAGAGGTCGTCACCGCCTTCTTCAATTTTTTGAGTATATCTACATTTTGAAAATTTAATAAGGTAATTTTTTTAATAGTTTAAACTGTTGTAAGTTATCATAATTTTTTTAAATATATTTTAAAATTTTATAGGTTAGAATTGTAACCATATGCTCCATTTCAGGTTTTTACCAAAATGGTAAAAGAAAACGATAATGTAGGCCTTACAGCCGAAGAAAAATATAATCTTATTAGCAGAAACCTTCAAGAAGTGTTAGGTGAAGACAAGATTAAAACTGTACTTCAGGAACGTGACTTAAAACTTTATTGGGGAACAGCTACTACAGGGAAGCCACATATTGCCTATTTTGTGCCTATGTCTAAAATTGCGGACTTTTTAAGAGCAGGAGTTGAGGTGACAATTTTATTTGCTGACTTACACGCTTATTTAGATAATATGAAAGCACCTTGGGAACTCTTAGCATTACGTGTTCAATATTACGAACATTCGATAAAAAGTATGTTAAAATCAATTGGTGTACCTATCGATAAACTAAAATTTGTCAAGGGAACCGATTATCAGTTATCAAAAGAGTATACATTGGATGTATACAGATTAACTTCTCTTACCACTAATCACGATGCAAAAAAGGCAGCTGCTGAAGTTGTTAAACAGCTCGACGATCCTCTCGTTAGTGGACTATTATATCCCGGTTTACAAGCTTTAGATGAAGAATATTTAAAAGTTGATGCTCAGTTTGGTGGAATTGATCAGCGCAAAATTTTTACTTTTGCTGAAAAGTACCTTCCAAAACTAGGATATCAAAAAAGAGCTCATTTGATGAATCCCATGGGTAATAAAATAAAAAAATTGTATTTTTATCATAACTAACATTTTGTTTTAGTTCCTGGTTTAACTGGTGCTAAAATGTCATCTTCAGAAGAGGAAAGTAAAATTGATTTATTGGACTCTCCAGCTAATGTTAAAAAGAAACTTAAAAAAGCGTTTTGTGAGCCTGGAAATGTAGAAAATAACGGGGTATTGTCTTTTACAAAGTATGTCATTTTCCCATTATTGAAACCAGATGAGAAATTCGTTATACCAAGAACAGAAAAAAATGGTGGAAATTTGACCTATGACACTTATGAAGAAGTTGAAGAAGCTTTTAAACAGCAATTAGTCCATCCGGGTGACTTGAAAGGTGGTGTTGAAGTCTATATCAATAGACTGTTGGAACCCATCAGAAAAACTTTTGAAGATCCAAAATTAAAACAATTAGCTGAAAAAGCTTATCCAGCTCCAGGAAAAACAAGTGAGTTACTTTGTAAAATAAATGCATTATGTGCTAAAATTGGTGATTAATAGAAGGTGCTGCTGGTGGAACCGATGAAATTGTACCATCTCGATTAGATATTCGTGTTGGAAAAATTGTAGAAGTATCCAAACATCCAGATGCAGATTCTTTGTATGTTGAAAAGATTGACTTGGGTGAATCAGAACCAAGAACTATTGTTAGTGGACTTGTAAATTACATTCCAATTGAAGAAATGCAAAATCGTATGGTTGTGGTACTTTGCAATTTAAAAGCTGCTAAAATGAGAGGTGTTGAATCACATGGAATGGTTTTATGTGCTTCTGTGTAATTAGTTAATTTTTAAAATAAAATGTTTAAGTTTATAATTTGTAATTTCAGAGATGATCCAAAGCAAGTTGAAGCTTTAATTCCTCCAGAAGGTTCCGTACCAGGAGAAAAAGTATTTGTGGATAATAATGAAGATGGCAATCCTGATGAAGTTTTGAATCCTAAGAAGAAAATATGGGAAAAGTTACAAGTAGATTTAAAAACTAATTCAGATTGTATCGCTCAATGGCAAGGAAATAGTTTGTTAACTAAAAATGGTAAAATTTGTTCAAAAACTATGAAAGGGGCTCCCATTAAATAAATTTTCGCTAATAAATTTTTATTAAAACTATTATTTTCTATTATTATGTATTTCCTAAAATAAAATCCCAAATTTCTAAACATTTACAAATTAAAAGGGCACATTGTTTATTATTAAATTAATATCAACACAACAAAATTATAATTTTAATCGAAATCAATTTATTTCATAATATAAGAACTTAAAAATAAGCACGTCTTACACATTCAATTGTTTTTCTTGCATACGTAGCACTACATCACAAAAATGTTCAATTTAAAAGTTTTTCAATATCGACCACGATTTCGCACAGGTCCTTTACCTCTTGTCCCCGAGCTACCTTTAAAAGATCCTTGTCCAGTTCGAGATGATCCACCTCTTGTCCAAGGTGGGTTTCTTTGTCCACCCCAATTATTACCTCTTCTTGGTCTACCATTTCTAAAATTATCATTATCGGGTGGCTGCCAATTAGGTCCATCATTTCGATTAAAATTAGGTTGTCTGAATGGTTGAAAATTTGGATTGAAATTATTACGAGAGCCACCAAATTGACCACCTTGGAAGTTACCATTCTGATTCCAATTTCGATCATTTTCATATTCATCATTACCTTCATACTCCTCATCACCTTCATCATCATTATATCTTCTATAATCTTGATCTCTATTAAAAGGCGCCCTGAAATCTTGGTCTCCTACTTCTGAATCCAAATTTCTCATATCTTGATCATGATGTCTAAAGTCGACATCTGCATTTGGAGGCCTAAAGTTCACATCCGACATGTTACGCATATCATTATCCTGAGGGAAATTAAACTGATTGCTTCTCATATCTTGATCACTCATATCAGAATTAAATCTCGAATTCTCTCGTCTCGTATTTCTATTTTTAAAGAATTCATCTGGTAACAATGGTGGGGGTCGTTTAGGTTCTTGAACTTCTTCAATATCTTCATCTAAATATTCTCTATTAAACACATTATATTCTTCTCTTATCTGATCAATCACGTCAATTAATTCTGGTACTTGTCCAGCAACTATGAATTCGTACAGGAACTTGGGACCTTCAGCAATTGCAGATTCTAATTTTGAACCAGCTGTTGAAAAATAGTAATTAGATGAGATAAAATTTAACTTTTAAAAACTTACGTTCAACAGCTACAAACTTTCCACACATTATCAAACCGTTGGCGTTAGATGCAAGCTTTTGTAGAGGAACGACGCCTGAAGTATTTTCCACCAGTTGAGAAATGACGTCATTTAAAGCTCCTGAAGCTTCCTCTTCTAAAAAAAAGTAAAACAAATATTAAAACTAGGTATTATAAGTTTAGAAAAGACTAACCAGAAGCAGCAGTTTCATTCCATTGAGCTTGGAAGTTACGAGGAATTGGTTTACTATATGGTACTTTTTTGTTTTTATTCTTATCGTCGTTATTACCAAGTCCTTCTAAGTCAAGTCCCGGTATTGTTGTAGGACTGTCACTACGAACTTCATATTCAACCTTATCTTCGGGTCCCATTCCAGGAATAACAGCAGGTTCGTCCAAATCAATTTCTTCAATCCCTGTCAATCCTGCCGGCAATGTATTCAAGTTGTATTTATCTCTCATAAGATCTCCCGGACGATTTCTAGTCCAAAATTTGCTAGTGTGATCGTTAGAACCAGAACACAAAATGTGACCCAAAGGATGCCACGCTAATGTCCAAACGATGCTATCATGTGCTTGTTCGATTGCACCAACTTCTTTATCAGCACTAAATGATTTAAAAATGTTAGTGTGAAAATTAAATTAGTAATTTTTGAAAATTACCCAACGTGCCAAAATAAAATTGAGCCATCAGACCCTCCACTGCAAAACAAGCCCTCATGTACAGGATGCCAAGCGACACTTGATGCTTCTTTTTTATGGCCTCTAAATACTTGTACTTCTTGGTTTAAATTTCTTAAATCGAACAGTTTCAATAAATGATCTCTAGATGCTGTTATGAGCCAATTACCATTTTCATTCCATTTTAAATCCATTACAGTCGACTTATGAGCATGTCTGAGATTAAAAGAAAAGAAATGGTTATCTGAATGATTGACAATTACCAATAGTAGTGTGAATATGAGCCAAGTTATAAAACAACGGATGTGGCCATACGAGGAACTTTTTCTGTCCGTCAAATCTTGGAATTTTGTATTTTTTTTTATTAAAATTTCATTTAATATCTTATAAATAAATATAAAAAAAACTTTAAAAAGTGCACTAAAGAAACGTTTGGGTTTTGAAGTTAGGGATGAAAACAGTTCCTCGTATGGCCACATCCGTTGTTTTTATTATTAAATTTATGTTAATAATTTTATGTTAATATAAAGTACATGATATTGAAAACAAATTTTTTTTTTAATTGCTTTCGTCCGGAATCGAACCTAGAACTTCTGGGTGTAAGCAGAATTTTTAGACATAAACTGCCTGAAATACTAATTTCATTTTTTTTAATTTGGCATAAATTGAAGTTCAAAATATATATTATTTTATATGTTCAGAAAGCTAATTTTATATGCTTTCAAAATATTGAAAAATATACAGGGTTTTCCATTTAAATTAAGAAATTTGATCCCATTTCCGGTTAAACCCGAAGTCAAAATATAAAGTGTTTGGTATTGTGTAATAGGTCATTTTACGAGCTTTCAAAGTATTTACAAATACACACGGTGTTCCTAAAAATTTTGGTATATTGGTAATTTCCGGTTTAACCGGAAGCGTTTTATTAACCGAAAATAGTGTCAAATAATAGATATTCATGAGGTTGGTACATATATCCATTTTCAAGTTTTAATTTCTATTACAAAAGAAATTTGAGATTTTTGAAGTTTTGACATTAAAAAAATCATAACTCCAAAACGGCTCTAGCGATTTTGATAAAAATTTATATTTCGATAGAGAATTACTTTTTCTGTAACATATCCAAAAAAGAAAAAATATGGCAGAGGGAATTTTGAGAAAATCCATTTCAAAATTTTGACCTACTTTGGTCCCTTAAAGGCAGACAATTTTGAAACGATTTTGAAAATCGACTTGTTTAAGACGAAAGCCCTATATTTTGGCTGTACAATGCCATTTTGAAATTTTTATAATAATAATTACCGGCCAAGTTATAAGGGAAAAACCACAAAATGGGACAATCGTTCTATTGGCAGCCATTTTGAATAAAATAATTTGAAATTTGTATTTTCAATTGAAGCTCACATATACTATCTTCCACCCATGTAAAAATAAATTTGGCCCAAATTTGCAAATATGCGACCAAAATAACCACATTATTTTTGGACACCCTGTATAGATTTCTTATAAAAGCTTAGTTTGCCGATGAAATAATTTTAAAGGGGCTAAAATAAAATTTCATCAAAATCGCTTCAGTAGTTTTTGCTCTAGGGACATCCATCCAGACATTTCTGTTCAAAAAATCGAAAATTTTCTTTTGCATTTTTGGAATCCAACACGTCGAGAAATGCAAAATAAATTTTTATTATTATTATTTTTTTATCTCGATTATAACAACTTTTTCTTGGATTTGAAAAAGTTGAAATGACGTCTGTTATGTAAAATTGTCTTATTACTAGAGTTTAATCACAAATTAATTCTTAAAGTAAATAGACCACAATAATTAACATTTAATAATAAAGGTTTAAGAAAACAAAGATAAAGGGGTTTTGGGGATTATGAGTGAGGAAACTATTGGCCCTTGCAAAACTTACAAAGTGGCTAGCGATTGACCAGTTTTAGGATCCCATAGTTTAATAGGTTGTTGATTATCTTTACTTCCTGATATAATTAAGCTCCTCTGAGGATGCCAATGAACACATTTTACATCTGCACCATGGCCTAAAATTTAAAAAACACGTTTAATTAATTAACCACAAATTAATAACAAACAATTACCTCTAAGTATTCGTTCCTCTTGGTATCGCAAGAAATCCCAAATACGTAACGTGCCGTCATCTGAACAAGTGACAAATTTGGAATCCGATGGACTGAAGCTAATAAAGAACAATAGCATTCAAATCACAAATAGTTGCTTTACACAATTTATTTAATTTTTATTTTGAAAGTATTATTTATTTCAAGATAAAAATCAAAATGATCTTAAAAATTAAAGCAGGTATTTACTTTTCTTAAAGGGACAGGAATTTTTATTTTATGTACGTCGCTTTTAAGAAAATGTATTTGGTAATCAAACCTTCAATAAGTTGGAGAAAGCTATGGAAAAGTTATACTGTGAGCAAGCAACACATTGGTCCTATTGTGAACTTTTTGCTTTCTCAATTTTACTGGAGACTTGTTATCTCGATATTATAATTGTTCTCAAACTATAACTGCTCTAATCGACTTTATGTATTACCAAAAAAATTAATACTTGTACCTACCTAATTTTGTGCAAAATCTTTGTGATTTAAAACTAATTTTAAAGTTGGTGCATATGTATCAAATTAAACTTTCAAAATTTAGTAACAATTTATAACGTATCGATCCAACAGATTTTAATTTAGATCTTAAATTCAATTTTAATAGAAAATTCCAGGTTTCTATTCCTCTAAAATTGGAATGAGGCTGTGTCCATCGCATCAATGCATGTCAAATGTTAGACGAAACTAAAGATAAAATTATTGTTCGAGTATCTACCTACTGTGTGGAATTACGAAGACAATTTATCTAAATTTTAATTCTATTCCTATTGTAAATTAATACTCCTTACTTCAACAATATGTCCAACACAGATTACAACTGTTATAAGAAACAAATTAAATAAACATTTCGTGAATATCACCAAGCTCATAACAGATCATCTTTAATAATACTAAAAATTAAGATTGTGTTGAGTTTTTAAGTACTTTCAGTGAGTTTTTATTTATTTTCAACTGCTCAAAACCGATTTGATACATATGCACTAACAGTGAATCTATGTAAGAAAATTAGATGTGAACTATTAAGAAACCCCTACCAACAAATCGACAAAATTTGCCCTTTTCGCCCCTAAAAAATTATTTTTTGTTGCATGAAAATTTAATCAAATATCTAATGACTCGAATCAATTTATATTGCGTCGTAAAATAAAACAAATTTCTGTTACAATTATTTATTGTTTTTTGTAATAAGCTGAATGGAAGGTCTGTAAGAAATAATAGTTTTCCAAGCATCTCTTCAGGCTACAATTTAAAAAATTACTTAAAATCTTGTTAATCAAATACATTTATTGTAATTTGAAGAGTAACGTAGAAAACCACCCGATTATTTAATATTCGAATGAATTTATTCGATGTAAAAATTATTACAAACGTCGATCAGGTACAAGAAATTTAAAAAAAAAATATCACAGATTATTTTAATATTAGGTACTTAATAAAACACAGTTAATAAAATATCACAATTTGTATAAATTGTCAAGGATATCGGGAATCTTTATTACGATTAAGGATAAACTTTTGTTTATTTTGTATAAAATTGTAGTTATTTTCATTGTACAATTTTTAAATATATTTACGACAATCTTTTAATTTTAAAATAAATAAATAACGTGAAAAAACTGCAATAAATATAATAAAAATCAAGCAATGAACAATAACGTTAATCAGTGTTTTGCATATTTTTTCCCTTTTAATATCACAAAAAAATGAAAAAGAAAGGTAAGTGGCATTTTATTAAGGCTGATATAAAAATATGTACAAGTATAAAAAGGACGAAGTCAAGTTGTAGATACCTTATGCCACGTAGGGCCTCTTTGTGTGCCTGGAACATTTTAACGTTGTTCATGTTTGACTGCCAATATTTGACGTAGCCTGCATGATCACCTGTCACCATCCAATTGTCATTATGCGACCAAACCATACACCTCACAGGACTGTCATGAGCCTAAAACACCACAAATATCTATTTTAACCACAGTTTTAATTTTATCTAATAAACGTAATTAAATAGAAACATAAAATTAGGTGACCAAGTTAACTCAACTACAAGGTGAGTTAAGAGGAACGCACCAAATTATCATGGGTGAATGTTGTTTCATTATTACACAGTGTGTTCTTTTAAGTTAATGAAATTAATTTACTAAAAATTCAATCTTCAATACAATCTTGGCATTTGGTGCGTTCTCTCAACTCACCCTGTATAAGTTATTTTGGGATAATCTCAAAAATTATTTAAATATAAAAACAATCACTTACTTGTAAGATTGTTTCAAAATTAAATGTTAGGCCATTCCAAAGTGTAAATTCTCCAGAACTTGCACCTGTAACAAGCCGCCTCCCTTCTGGTGTCCATGCCATGCAAAAAATAGGGCACCTCATTTTATTAGTTGCAGTTTTTACAAAACGCGTTGTTACACAATTAATAGGATTATCGATATAACTTGGAGGTGGCATCATATCTGGGTAATACATAACGTCTGGCTGAAGAGCTCTTCGATCTCGATAATCTCTTTGCCATATTCGATTCTACACATTAAATAAGTAAATTATAAAGCAAGTTTAACGTTGAAAAAATGTTACCTGTAATGCACAGATAATGGCAGAATTATAATCGACCGTTTTTCTCATAACAGACTTTCTCAACCTTTTACCATCAAAGTCTTCTAAAGTCATATTACCAAGAGGTCCCGGTAACGGTCTCTGAAGGTTTAAAAAAGGTCGAAAAGGTGGTCGGTTGTTATTGTTATTAAAGTTTTGACGAGCATCAAATTTTTGGTTGAATGCGCCTTGGTTTGGTCCAGGGCCCATGGGTGAATTTGGCACGCCTATCATAGGCGGTGGTACCGACAAATTAACCGGTGGTGGATGTGCAAAATCCATTTTTGACTTGGCGTTACTTTGTTCGATCAACAAGAAGCAAATCTAAGCATTGCCTAGTGGAAGAAGTTGAAACTACTGAGCTTGATAAAGAACTAAAGTACATAATGGTTAATTAATCCTCAAGGAAATTTAAAACTCTTACGTACCTTAAATAAGACAAAGTTCCCATGCGGTTGAGCCACTACATTGTCCTAGAACTACACATGTTTGCACACATAAGTTTTCCAAAAATTGATTAAAACCTAATTAGATCACTTCGTTACATATAAAATTAGCTGACAAATGTATATGTATTTCACCTAATTCAACACCAAAATAACACGGAGATTACAAAATAACGAAAATTAAACAAGAAAGTGATGCCTTTTATTTGACAACTACGTAATGAATGTAATGTAATTACAGCAATGGCGGCAAACCGCGCACGCGTCGTGTATCTCAACTCATTTATCTATTTTCAAAGTTTCTCTAGTTCAAGAAGTTTAATTTTTTATTAAATATTAAGTATTATTTTTAGATTAAGCCGTATCTAAAATCTTAATTTTGTCTAAATAATTAATTATGAAGTTTCGTTTATTGATTAGCCAATGACTTTTCTTATTGCACCAATTTTTATTATACCTAAACTTGCCTAAACACCAAATCAGCTAATCCTCATACCACAGCATAGGAAACAATCAGCAGGATAACTCTCGCCCGATGCCTTTGTTCTCTTGGAAGTTAGAATTTGACCTTGATGACGCCATTTTAGAAGAAAATGAGTGCACGCTACTGCACTCTAAGAGACGCCGAATCGCAATGTTAATGCATTTTACCTACGTCCCTGCCGTGTTACAAAGGTTCTCTTCTAAAATGGCGACGTGCGCGACTGTATGCGCGTACCGTTCCCGCCAACGAGAGTTACCTTGCTGATTGTTTCCTATGCTGTGCTCATACCGTTGATTGAAGGAGTTTTATGAAGATACGCATCGCTTAGTTAAAATGTGTGCCTGTTTTCCTACCAATATTTACAAGTTTCCTCTCCCCGCTGCCTACAAACTAGCAGTTTGGGTCGAGATGCTCCAATGGCAGAGCACCATTGCCACAAGGTCGACCCATCGTACGGCACATTTTGTTCCATAAGCTTGCGTATCTTGTAAAACTCCTTCAATCAACGCTCATACCGAAACGGATTTTTAATTTCATTTTCGTAGAAGACGTCTAGAAATAGAAAAAGATAAAAAGTACTATTATCGAATTAAAACCTTTATATTTCTTAAATTACTTCTTGTTTTGAGTCTCCCTAGTTCAAAAATGCAACAAAAAAAATCTGAGTGTCTGTCTGAATGAATGTTTGTACTACTACAGTCTCGTGCATATCTTTTGGCCACCCGTGCTATACGCTTAGCACGAATTGTGGGTTAAACCATACATAACACCCCCCCCCCCCCTACTTAAACTGAAGGGTAACTTTATTTTGCCAACAAGTAGCAAATCAACAAACTGTGTTGGTGTTGTGATGGTTGCACCCACAATTCGTGCTAACGTATTGCCGGGGTGGCCAAAAGATATGCACGAGACTGTACTCCGGTCTACTTGTAGTCAGTCATCAGTCATGTGTATAGTTTAATTCAGGACTACATGTGGTCCGAATAGGTCTACTTGTAGTCAGTCATGCGTCTTCGTTTAATTCTCTTGTTCCTTGGGCTACTTATAAACCGAGTAGGTCTACTTGTCTACTTGTCAAAGGATCTTCCTTTGATTCCCGCATTCCTTCGGTTAAATGTAGTCCGATTGTCCGAATATGTCTACTTGTAGTCAGTCATGTGTCTTTGTAAAATTACCGCGTTCCTTGGGTTAAATGTAGTCTGAATAGCTCTACTTGTAGTTTGTAGTCAGTCATGAGTCTTCGTTTAATTCCCGCGTTCCTTGGGTTAAATGTAGTCTGAATAGGTCTACTTATAGTCAGCCATGGGTCTTTCTTTAATTCTCGTTCCTGGACTTAATGTAGTCCGAATAGGTCTACTTGTAGTCAGTCAGTTGCTTTTGGGCTATTTTTTGTAGTCAGAATAAGTGTGGTCTACTTGTAGTCAGTCATGCGTCACGATAATTCAAAATGCAGCTTTGCAATTTGATTGGAGTTTCTCCAAGTCGATTATACTTGTTTGAAGCAAATCAAGAAGCGCATTTTTAACTGCAAATTATTATTTTTGTAATACAATTGGTTGTGGTACAGCATGCGCCATCTTCATAATTATTTTCACGTTTTATTAGAAATTTATCTTATCTTCAACATTAATTTTAAAACTTAGAAATTTTGTGCAGAGATGGTGTAAGGTACTCAAAAGTAAAAATAAATTAGACAAAATTATAAAGGGGGGATGTATTAAGTTTTAAACTCATAAACTTTATCAGCCGAAAAATATCTGATTTGAATCAATTTTATTTTTGTAGCTAATCATTAACGTTTATTTTTTTGTAATTATGTGCCTTATTGTAAACAAGCCTCGAAAATTTGAAAAATTTAATTATTGAAAACCTATTTAATTCATCTGTAGATAAACTATAAAATCAATTAGTTTCACAACTACTTTTTTTTGCAAAACATGAGCAGATATAAAATAACTTTTTCCCAGTGTTACAAAGAACAATTATTTTATTGATACAAAAAAAATTAATTATAATACTTAAGTTATTTGAAGACAGTTAATTTATTATTTTCTAGAACGGGTAGACCGTGTAGTTCTCTGAGACGATTCTCCATTTTCTTTTAAACTTTTACGTTTAGCTCCTTTACCACCGCTTGCGTACTTTGATTCCAACTGAGATAAAAAGTTGTCCATTTTCTTTGCTCTCTTCTCCTGTTCCTTTTGTATTTCCATAGCAATATCATTATCACTAATATTCAACTTTTCGGATTCTTTCTTTTCTTTTTCCCATTTGCGTCGACGCTTATCTTTCAACTTCTTCGGTTCGTTGAAGAAACAGGAATGCTCCTCAACTTCATCTTCTTCTATCAACTTCTTTACCACTTCAATAATACGTGGCTCGTCATCACAATTACTAAAAGGCACCATTTCCAAAATATAATCCATACTACCTTTACCGTTAGTATAAGCTCTTTTAATATCGTACGTTTCTGTATCCGACCCAATATACTGATTCTTAAACTCATCGATATCTTTTGTACTTATCTTCTTAAACATTGCCCTCCAATAATCACCCCAATTGGTACCCAAATAGTTTTCTTCATCAAAGCTGCCAGTTTCGTCGTAAATCTTTCTTTTATCTTCATCTTGAAGTATGGAATGTATTTTTCCTAATATCTTAAATTTTTCAGTAGCAGCTTCCTTTTTCGTCTCTTCTACTCGATCTGGATGAACCAAGAGCGATAACTTGTAATAAGCCTTCTTGATTTCTTTTAGGGTGGCAGATTTGTTGACATTTAGAACTTCGTATAGATCTTCCGTATTAAAATATTCTTTACATTTTTCTAATAAATCAGACATTTTTAACTTAAAACCACAAAACGAATATTTTATAAGAGGTTAGGTTAGTTTACGTTCGTTACAAAAGAACGCGCTCAATTCTTACGTAGCGCCCCCTCACTAAAAATTTAAAATCACTACAGAACGGTTTATAACAACGGATGTGGCCATACGAGAAACTTTTTCAGTCAGTCAAATCTTGTAATTTTGTATTAAATTTATTGTTAATGTAAATTACATGATATTAAATATTATTTTTTTTAAATTGCTTACGTCAAGGATTGCACCTGGAACTTCTGTGTGTAATCAGAATTTTTAGGTATTATCCGTTCACTATTTATTTGCGCTATGGTAGGCCATGTTAGGGTGACAGATTCCACCCAGTATATATTAGAAAAAAATCAGTTATAATCCATTCACTCTTTATTTGCGCTATGGTTGGCCATGTTAGGGTGACAGATTCCACCCGGTATAAATTAGAAAAAAATCCAGTTAGGTTAAGTATTGTAGAGTAGCGGCTTTTATTCAATTGTGTTAATAGTTGGTCTGTCAAGAGCCTCTCATTTTTTTTGGTACTGTCAAGAGCTGTCAGTCAACTTAATAGGGATTTTTTATTTTGGCAAACCAAAAAACAAAATTTCATGGCCAACCATAGCGCAAATAAAAAGTGAATGGATAATAGGTTAAGCATTGTAGAGTCTGTCAAGAGCTGTCAGTCAACTTAATAGGGACTTTTAATTTTGGCAAACCAAAAAATAAAAGTTCATGGCCAACCATAGCGCAAATAAATAGTGAATGGATAATATAAACTGTTTCAAAAATTTAACTTTTTTATAATTTTGGCATAAATTGAAGTTCACAATACATATACATTATATCTTCAGAATGCTAATTTTACGAGCTTTGAAAATATTGACAAATATACAGGGTGTTCTATTTAAATTAAGAAATTTGATCCCATTTCCGGTTAAACCGGAAGTCAAAATATAAAGTGGTTGCTATCGTGTAATAGCTAATTTTACGAGCTTTCAAAATATTTAAAAATGTACAAGGTGTTCCTAAAAATCTTGATATTTTTGTAATTTCCGGAATTAACCGGAAGCGTTTTGTTAACCAAAAATAGTGTCAAATAATAGATATTCATGGGATTGATACATATATCCATTTTCAAGTTTTCATTTCTATTACAAAAGAAATTAGAGATTTTTGAAATTTTGACATTCAAAATATCATTATTCCAAAACGGCTCGAGAGATTTTTATAAAAATTCATATTTCGATAGAGAATTACGTTGTCTGTAACATATCCAAAAAAGAAAAAATATGGCAGAGGGAATTTTGAGAAAATCCATTTCAAAATTTTGACCGTCTCTGGCCCCTTAAAGGTAGGCAATTTTGAAAATCTACTTAATTGGGACGAAAGCCCTATATTTTGGCTGTACAATGCCGTTTTGAAATTTTTATAATAATTACCGGCCAAGTTATCAGGGAAAAACCACAAAATGGGAAAATCGTTTTATTGGCCGCCATTTTGAATAAAAATAATTTTCTCTAAGGGGGGTGACATACATACAAGCATTTTGGATCAAAAAGTTTCTTTTGCATTTTTGGAATGCAAACTCAAAACGTCGAGAAATGCAAAAAGAAAATGTTATTATTTTCTCTTCTCGATTATAACTTTTTCTTGGATTGGAAACTTAAAAAGGGCGCGAATGTCTCTTTAATTAAGTAAAGCAAGACTTATAAATCAAAATTTTCAATAATAGGTCAAAGTTGGAGTACACAAATTTTATGTTATAAATGAAATAAAACATACTATTAAATAAAAATACTTGTTTAATTTTATAAATCTTTTTAAGAAATATATTAACCGTTTTACAATTACTATTAAAATGATAAATTATTTTGCCAAATAATAAAGTTTTTATTAATCAACTTAAAATTAAAGGAAGACCAAAAGAATTATAAATTTAAGAACTTTCTTATTTGGCAAAAATATAAATTTGCGTCATGTCATTAAAATAAATTATACAACAAAATTGAGGCACGGCACATTCAAGACAATTTTCGTATGAAAATAATAATTTATGTTACAGAAACTTTTTACATATTTATAAATTTCACAGGGTCAATTTAAGACTTTTCCCGTTTTTTAAAATTGCGTTTACTCGCACAACGATTAATAATGTCAGAAACGTGAATTTTATGATCAAATATTTTCATGATTTGACTCTTTGCTTCAATCATACCATCGTTAATTATTTTAATCCGTTGCATGTTACCCTGAAAAATTTTTAATTAATAAAAACACTTTAAAATAGAATTAATTACCTTAATTAATTCGTTGATACGATTAATATCGGTTTCAAAACCATTGCCTTGCTCAGCTTCAGTATCTTTTAGTATCTCCGTCAACTGATTGTAAACATTTTGTTCTTGATCAGCCTAAAGTCGTTACGTTTAAATAAAAAATTCTCTTAATTAAAAAATTACTTACAAGATCTTCCATTTGAGTTGATAAGTGATGAATTTTCCATCCATTTACTTTCTCTAAAACGCGATGTTGATTTGACAAGTCCATAATGGTAGGTCTCCTTTCATCTTTAGGTCTAACATCGGCATGTCTTAAATAATGATTGTGCGTAGCTTTCCATGTCTGTTTGTAACTATTTAACAAACTGGGTGTAGTTGGTTTTCTAACGATTCTTTGATTTTCCATTGGTTCGTCTCTTGCATTATCAGAACGATTGCTATCAGATTCGGCTTCTTTCTTTATGTTTGATTCTGTTATAAACTGCATGTCCTCATTTAGATTATCATCTAAATCATTACCGGTCCTAAAAATAATTGTTAATATTTATAACTATTTGTGATTTACAAAAAGCTTACAATTGCTGTTTTCTGGGCTTTTTCCGTGGACTTATTTCTAAAGGTGGTCGAACATTTTCATCTTCGTCTTTCATGGTATTCATAGGTATATGAAGCAAGCTGTCGTCATTAACTTCAGCAATACCGGGACTAGATGTAGCTGATAATGTTGTACTTCCTCCTAGATATATTAAAAATCTTATTAAAAACTTCACAATTAACTTACGATAAAATATCTCACCTGAACTGTTACCATTTTCGCCAGAATCAGGTCTCGACGGCGGAGAGATAGGTGCTTGAGGAGGTAAAATACCTAATTGTGGTCCTAAGTTTTTAGCTGCCTTAAGAGTACCTTCATTATCTCTCTTTCTCAAGATGCTAGGTCTTGGCGAAGACGTAATTTTCGTTGTAGAAGTAACAACATGTTGGGTAGTGTCTTGCATGTCTTGTTGTTGAGAAAATTGTGGTAGACGGTTTTGTTCAACTACCATAACTGGATTAAAACGCATCGGTTGATTTGAGACAAGATCTGAAAGAAATGAATTTATTATTTAGTATTACTCGATTGATTGTTGTTCATTACTGTGAACTTGAGCATTTATTGCAGTTGTACGTGTTTGCTGATTAGTGGTTTGTGGCACTGCTGCAAAAGATGATTGTTGATTGAAAGAGCGAGCAACAGAATATGCAGCGGCATCATAAAAGTAAGTACCGCTCGCTAAAGAATATGTTGAAACTGATGAACTCGAAGTTGTTGCAGTTGTTTGAGTAATTGCAAGAGGACCTACACAAGTACACATAGAATAAGCAATTAAAAGCTTTATTTTTGCAAAAATTTTATTTTAATATTGACTTTAAAACGCAAATAAAGGTAGACAAAGTACCTGGTGATGTTTTTCTAGGCACTGAAGCAATTGGTGCGTGTATGAATATATTCGTAGTAGGTTGTTGATTTTCAATTTGTTGGGAGAAGACTTTTGATATTGAAACTGCTTGAGATCCACCACTTGCTACTGGACGTTGTGCCACGATACTTGCAGGTTGAAGATTCACTGAACAGGCAAATCAATTACTTATTAATGTTGATGACAGCTAGGAGTTGTTTATTTTTAAATATTTTTTTTTACAAATAGCAGCCTTAGGTAAAAAGTTTACTTACATGTGCGTCCTGATGTAGTGACAGTAGCTGCTGGTTTAATAACAGCCGGTATTTGAGGTAAATGTATTGTATTTCCTAAAGTAAACAAGATGAGTTAAAGGATTTTAATTACTTTCAGTTCCAAATACCTGGCATTGTTTGAGTTATAACTTTAGCTGTTTGTTGTATTGACCTACTTTGATTATTATTTGCAACAGCCACAACTGGGTGTAAAGATAGTGTTGATATCCTAGCTTGACCCAACACATTTGCATTTGTTGCTTGAAGAGAACTTGCAGGTACACTAACAGATAAACGTCCCAAAGTTATATTAGATTGTGTGCTAGGAACAATACGTGCAGGTGTTGTGCCAATAATTGTTGGCTGTGAAGTGGATACGTTTGAAATTCTTGTTCCTGTAGTTAACACAGTTCCCTGCGGTGTAACAAGACGTGTCGCACCTGCTTGCGTAACAGTTATGGGCATTGCCAGCCTTGCCGTTGCCACTTGAGCCTACAATAAAAAAATAATAATAACTAAAACTTGAAAAAACTACTAAGAACTTACCACAGGTTTTCCACTTGTAACTTGACGGTTTTGCATAGTAGTTGCAACTGTCAATCGAGGTGTTGTAAATTGAGCTCCATTACCACCTGCACTATAGACTAAAGTTTGTGTTCGAGATGGAAGAACTTGCGTTAAAGTTGCTGTATTACCAAGTGCTTGGATTCCAGAAGCTGCTGGTCCAGCTTTATTATAAGATTGGAGCTAATAAATATAAAAGTTAGGTTAAGAAAACTTTAAAAATGTACCAACCTGTGCTCCTTGTCCAATGGTAATTGCAGAGTGCAAAATTGTAGTTGGTCTCATAGTAGGTATTGTTTGTGTTACCGTTTGAGCTTTTGTAAGCAACTGCTGTTTATTGAGAGGTCCTGCAACAGAAGCACCTCGCACCGGTGTACTTAAAACAGTAGGAGCACCTTTAATTTGAGAACCATTCGTAGAATTTGTCGTCAGCCAAGCTGTACCTTGTGCCGGACTCGGAGTTCTTGGTGGTCTCGTAAAACTTGCCGCTTGCTAAAACGGTTACAAATGAAAATCGACTTTAATTAAAAGTATTAAATTTAAAAAAACCTGCGCATTTCCTTGTGCCGACACAACCAATGGAGCTCTGATTGCTGCAGCCACATTACTTCGTGGTGCAGCCAAGTTGGCAACAACAGCTGGACCTCTCGGTACATGATATGTATTTTGAGTTCCTGCTAATGTTGTTGTAACAACAGGCAACGGTGTAGCTATTGTTATTTGTGCAGAACGTTGTAATCCTCCCTGTGTTTGAGCCTGTGAGGCGCCTATTAACCCACCACCTAAAAAAGCAGTTAACTTTTTCGCTTCAACTAATAAAAATAAAACTTACATTGTTTGATAACTGCTTGTGGCACAATGTTGGTGGTAATAATGGTAGGTGATACAACAGAAGGTTGCCCAGGTGTTTGAGTTAAAACTCGCATATTCCTTAAGGGTTGACCAGTTACAACTACCGAAGCTTTACAATCGAGTGTTTTGGGATTAATTTTCGAAGCTAAATCTAAAGGAAACGTCTTGCCAGGTTCTGGCTTCTCCTCGTCACCGTTATTACTCATTTTTAACAACTTTTAAACACGAAATATTCACATCTAATTTAAAGCTTGTTTAACGCAAGTTGTTGAATAAAATTAACTTAATTTAACACTGTTATTCTTACTAAATTAATACACAATTTACTTAAAAATTACTAAGTACTACCATAACATTAAAATGCATCTAATAATTTGACGAAATATTATTATTTTTAAATACATTGCTATTTATACAAATTTTAACTTCAAAATTTTAGAAGATGTTGGATCTGAACTACGGTTCTACGAAGGACAAATAAAACCGTAAAATTGTTGCGCGTGAAACATTTTTTAACACAACGCGCATTTGGCTACAGAAAATTTTGGACTACGACTAGCTGTGGCTAAAGTAACAATAACTGCTCGAATTTACGAATTTGCAGCGCATTGTTAATTAATTTTAAATTTGCGATTTTATCGAATATATCGTAAAATTATAATAATTATTATATTTAAAAATTAATGCGAGCCTCTAATTTTGCTTAATTTTGACTATTTTCATTTTACATTTCGCTTTTGATAGCTGTCAAGCTGTCAATTTTTACTTTCCCGTTTCAGTTACGATTAACCTTAAATTTTGTCATAAGTAAATAACTACATTAAAAATAATAATAAATTATTAGTTATTAATTAAATATCAATAATGAACGAAGAACGATTGGTTAAGGAAGTGCCGAGTAGTTTAAAACAATTAGCTCGGTTAATTGTAAGAGGATTTTATTCCATCGAAGATGTCTTAATAATAGATATGTTAGTGAGAAATCCATGTATGAAAGAAGACGATATTTGTGAATTATTAAAATTTGATAGAAAGCAGTTACGTGCTCGAATATCAACTTTAAAAAGCGACAAATTTATACAAGTTAGGTTAAGAATGGAAACTGGAGTAGATGGTAAAGCACAAAAAGTAAACTATTATTTCATAAATTATAAAAGTTTTGTAAATGTTGTAAAGTACAAACTTGATTTGATGCGAAAACGTATGGAGACAGAAGAGAGAGATGCTACAAGTAGAGCTAGTTTTAAGTGCCCAGGTTGTTCGAAAACTTTCACCGATTTAGAAGCAGATCAGCTATTTGATTATAACACGGGTGAATTTAGATGTACATATTGTGGGGAATGTGTCGAAGAAGATCAATCTGCCTTACCTAAAAAGGATTCTCGTTTATTGCTAGCTAAATTTAACGAACAATTAGAACCTGTATTTATTTTATTACGAGAAGTTGAAGGTATCAAACTTGCACCTGAAGTTTTAGAACCAGAACCTGTCGATATAAATACAATTAGAGGTTTGGATAATAAGAGAAATAGTCAAGTGCCTCCTGAACAATGGTCAGGTGAAGCTACTCGAACTGGTGGTTTTAGGGTTGAAGAAACTCGAGTCGATGTTAGTTTTGGTGATGAAAATAGCGTTAATAATGCAGCACTTAGTAGTAGAAAACAAGCGCCTGTTTGGATGACCGAATCGACTGTTATATCTAATGACGCACAAAGCGATAGACAAGCTACTGAATTGATTACAACCGAAAATATGGAAAGTACTTCGAGTAACAAATCGGACGATATTATGAGCGTTTTGTTAGCTCACGAAAAACGTGCAACAACGAGTACTAAAAATGCTATTAGAGGTCTTAATGGTGGTTCTGATTCAAGCGACGAAGATAATACTAATGATAAAAATCAAGTTCAAGATGTGGAGATGATGGAAAGTGATGAGGACGATGATGGTAGCGTTCCTGTAGTTACTGTTGGTAACAAAAACTACAGTGTGACTGAAATTAATGATACTATTATTGCAACTATGACTCCGACAGAAAAAGAAACTTATATTCAAGTTTTTCAAGATTATTATTCACATATGAATTATTGAAAAGAATTATTTAATTTATGTTTGTTTAAACGGTATAAAATTTATTTATTTTTAAGTACAAAATAAACGATTTGAAATAATTTATTGTACCTTATCGAATTTTCCTATACCTAACAAATTAAGATATTCTTTTGTAACGCTTATTGCATACTTTTACATATTTAACTTACTACATTTAACAGTGAATTTGTTACTTTGTAATTTATAATATTTTTTCTTCCAATAAGTTGTAATGTAGTGAATTAATTACTAAATTTCTTTCATAATCCGATTAAGAACAATTTATTTATTTTGGTTGCTTATAATTAATTAAATATCGAGTTAATGTAATGGTAAATACACTAGGTACGTGATTTCATTTTGTCTTTAATGGGTTTTTACACAAGAAGACCTTTTTATAAAATTTACTGCTCTGATTTCAGTCAATGAATTGTACTCGGGACGCTATACAAGTATTGAAATTTTTTTTGTTTAATATTTACTTGTTATGAATGTTCTACATAGTAATTAACCAGACATATGTGTTTTTATATTTTATGTTCTACTGCTAATGAGGTAAAACTTAATAATGCCAATTACCTACCTGTGTACCTACGCAAAAATTCGTACCTACTTAGTAAATATGTAATATTATTTAATTCTCTATGTTAGACTATATTTTAGTTGTATTTTTGAGGAGCTGGGCTCTCTCCTCACTCACATCCACGTTTAAATTAGTTTAATGCGTTCTTATATTTTAACAAGAGCCCATTCTAAACTTTCAGAATCTGTCTCAAATACAGGGTACATTTCTAAATATAGTTCGTTTTGACGAAAGTTTTAGATTGGGCATGATTGTAGGCTTTTGTAAATAGATTAATCTAAATTTTAAAGTCTGTGAGGACGCTAAATTAATTTTTTTCTATTTTTGAGGCTTTAGATTAATGGAAATCTATTTTCATAATTTAGAAAAGTGTTAACTAAGGAGTGCTCTAAAATTAATTATTTTGTGCCCCTAGAAGTCCATCTCAACTGAACTAGGTTGAGTAGTTGCATTTATGAGCTTGACCCTTCTAATCCCCATTTAGCATACCTACCTATAATTTTTTTTCAAAACAAAAGGAACCACGCTCGACTTCTTTCATTGTTTTTATTTCCAAACCACTCTTAATTATAGCTACCCAAGTCAAGTAGATTTTATTTACTTTTATTCTTCACTTAAAAGAATCGGTTAGTAGGTAGATAAGACAAATTCGACCAATCAAATCCAAGCAATGCTTTGGAATTTGAAATACCTGTTCACCTACGTGTTACCTTTCTTTGTAATCGCTTAAGTTAAGCAACGACATCGTTTAGAAGCACTTCTATCGACCATCCTTGTGCGGCATTTAACAAAAAATAGTCTTAACTTGTTGCATTAAACTTTTTAATGGTGCTTTTGAATGAAGGTCCTCGAATATTTGTGCTTTTTACTTGTTATTTGAAGTGATCGGATTTAAAATTTAATAAACGAGTTGTGTGAAAGTGCAAAGATATTTGTGAAAAACAACCAGGAAGTTGAAATCAAGATGACTAATAGCTAAGATACATTTACTTTTCTGCCCATTTGATCACTTGAGAAAAAAATTGCATCAAAGAAGTAAAACGAATTAATTAAACAAAGGTAAAATGTATTTTCATTAATTAAATTGGTTTTATTTAGTAAGCTATGGACCAATCTTTATTAAGAAACATCAAAATGTTATAATCTCGTTCTAATTTTATTAATTTACCAAAGACTTTCGTTAGTAATTAAAAAGGTTTATTTACAAAACTGCTTTGAAGAAGGCAAATTTATTAAGAGTAGGTTTGATTCTTTTATAAATTGAAAGTTGAAAATTGATTATACCTAAAGTATCACTTTTGTAGTACTGTTATTTATGCTTTTTTTAAAATGCACATTCCATTAGTATTATCTACTTTATAGGTATGGCCTGATTGCATAATATTAAATTTGCTAATTTGAAATATAAGTACTTACCTACATTTTATTTGTTTAGTTTTTGGGTTAGGTGCAGTAATTAACCTTTTGGGAAATTCTTTTCTCTCCAAGTAATACCACCTAATAACTCACAATAGGTAAGAGCACTTGAATTGGAACAATCTGATTTTTAATTCTTCAATTATTATTGTTAAACTGTGCAGAGAAAACCCAATCTTACTTAGTACAAATTCTCATAATTAACAGTTCAAATGGACACTTCCAAGTTCCAAAACATGAAAAATAATGTCAGAATTTGATGGACAAGACGAGAATTTCTCGTCTCGTCTCGTATTTCAAAACTCGAGTCTCGTCTCGACTCCCGTCTCAAATTGAAAATGTCACTCTTGAAAGGTTAATCTCGTCTCGTAAGCCAATTTAGTGCTCTAGTTTCGATTCTAACTCGTATCAAAGATCACAAATCGCAGTCTCATCTCGAAATCGAGACAAGACTAGAAAATAAATCTATTTCTCCGCCATCACTAACTCAGAATTTAAGAAATACGAGAAAAGTAAAATAAATCATTGTAGACGTATTTCTCAAACTCAAACCCAATAACTCGCTAGTTTTGATACAATTCATAATACAAAATAGAGAATTCTGAAACAGCTTCAAAGTTAGAAAAGTTTCTTCCTATGTATGACATTTTCTCATGCACTGGAGCTAACGAACCTCATCTACATCTACTGATTACAGCTAAAAAATTAGCTGTTAGAATTATCTTTAAAAGACCCAAAGAATTACCTATTAGCAAAACTCGTTGTTGAACTCATTGCTCCAACTCAATCGCTTACAAAATATTTCTTTCTATTAACTCTTATTATTGGAATAACAACAAAAGCCACTAATTAGAAACCAATAAATACTTTTTTGTTTATATTTAATCTTCGCCAAATACTTGTCAAAACAAGGTAGGTACTTTAAGAAGTAAAAATATTTCTCGAATGCAAAGCTTTTCATAATTTTCTGACAGTTACATGGAGAAAACAAAGAATTTAATTAAATTTGACTATGAATGCAAATATTTGGAAATTGGAAATATACAGGGTGGTGACCAGACCTCTCGGTCATAGGGATTTAACATGTAAAATCAAAAATCATGTAATTTCCTACTTCCCAATTTATTTTAGAAAAAGTATCTTTCTCATTTTGTAAGAATTCCAAATATTTATCTCCTCTTAGGCGAAACTATAGACGATATCACATCACACGTTTCCGAAAAATGGTGCTGAAAATTTGTTTCGACTTTTATGTGAGGATTTTCGTCGAACCATAAGTGGGAGTTGCGGGTATTGTTAATGTCATCATGGGTGAATGTGGTTTCATCGTTTACAGTATGTTCTTCTAAGTTAATGAAATTAATTTATTAATATTTCAACTTTTAAGACGCTGTAACTCGAATACCAATAAAAATCGGACTACAACTTTTGCATTTTTTCGTCTCATATTCACGTGTAAAATACACTCCTGGCGTTTGGTGCGATCACCAAACGCTCGACTCACCCTGTATATAGAAGTTTTAGACCATAAAATTCTTCGTCTAAATCAATAAACAAAATTCATTTCGTATGCTTTATAACACCAGAAATGTAATTTGAAAATTAGCAGAAATACCGATTACGATTACCTTGAAACATAAATAAAAATTTTTTAATTGTTTTAAACTTCATTAGTCAAAATAATAGTATATTATCCTCGATATTATCCAACGAGCGGGTAACTCGCATAATGGCAAAATTACACTCGGATGACTAAAACACTCGCCTCCGGCTCGTTGATTAAACTTTATCCTTGTATAATTATGACGTTATGCTCATTAAAAAAGATATATTTAACTGATTTAACTATTGAATTTATTTAATAATAAATAAACCAAAAATACTATATTTTTAGTTTCAGTTAATTTAATTACTCTCAAAAATTGTTTTGAAAGACAAAAGGTTAACTATTTGGTAATTTTTATTTCAAGTATTTCACAGCAATTGCTATTTCTGCTAGTTTTCGAAATTTTCAATTTGCATTTCTGGCATTAAAAGCATCCAAAATTAATTTTGTTTATTGATTTAGATGCAAAATTTTATGCTCTAAAATAAATAAAGTTTTTTTTTCTAAAATAAATTGGGAAGCAGGAAATCACTCAAGTACCTATGGTTCTGTTCTACAAGTTAAATTCATATGACCGAGAGGTCCGGTCACCACCCGGTATAGCTTTCATTTTATTGCGCATTGGATTTTCTAGACAATAGAATCAATTCTGAAATTTGCAGTCAAAGATCTCTTTAAAAACCCGTGTACTTACAAGATCGATTTAAGTGCTTGGTTATGTTAGCTCTTGTTACCAAATATTTTAATTGAGAAAGTAACCACCCAAAAAGTCAAAGTTGATATATTACATAAATAAAAGTGTCAATGAAATATTTTAAAGAATGGCACCTTCAATCTTATTCCCTTTCACTCTAAAAAAAAGTATTTCATCTTAATCAAATATTTAAAAGTATTTTGGGACATTTTTTACTACCTTTAGTGACAATCAAACAATTATTTGAACTATCGCATGCTCAAGTTCAAAGTACTAATTTAAAGACCAACAAGCAACAACTATAACTAGAAATATTTCCTGGTGGACAAAAAGTTATATATCTTCCTGTAATGTACTAATAATGTTGCTTTTTATCTATAAATGGAGTAACATTATGTGGAGCATGCAAGCTTACGCATGAAACTATTTTATCGCAAACTCACTTATGTAAGATATCTAGACAAAAACCAGCACATTTTCAAAATTATCAAGGTTTCTTTTCTATAGTTATATGATAGATATTTTGCAACTTTATGTTCCTTACGCCCCTGACAACAATAGGTGTCTATAGTGCCAATCGGCTAATGAAAAAACACGCATCTTGTCTTCACTAAATATTTACCTACGTTTAAAATACGTAATACAATATCGGAGAGCGTTACTATATTATGTTGGTCTGTTGGAGTGGAGCTATCCATTGTTGTATAATTATTGATCATTAAAAGTAATTTAAAGTGCAGAAAGTTGCGGTGTTAAATTTGGAATACGACAGTATAAAAATCTTTGGGCTAACTTAATGAGAAATAATTTTAAACTCAAATCGAAAGTTTAAACACGTTGAATTATTTTGAAATTAACAAATTTGATTGTAATGCTTATATCGAAGATTTCTAAGCATAGTATAAGAAGATTGCATAAATAGTACATCTTAGGGCGATCAAGGAAGCAAGAGAGTAAGGAACCGCCATGAGCTGCATAGAACAGGGTGTTCTTACTAGTTATAGGAGAAATAAAAGAATAGGTAACTGAAGCGCTAGAGTACCCCTCCTCGCGGCGAAATTTTCAACTATCTATAAAGAGCTGTTTGGGAAAATTAATAAACAATAACAGTGATAACAATAACAATAAAAAACAAACAGGTAATAATTTAGAAAGAACTTCAAAATACAATCTACTCGCATAAAACCACCATAAAACCTCTAATCGCAAGTTGGATAGCAAACAGCTGACGAAACAACTCATTTACAGAGTCAGCTGATCGTGCGTCGAGAGCGCCCTCATCGGTGACTTCAGTTCCCTATGCAGAGATAGATTTAAATATTCATTCAAGATATTGAATGCATACCTGGCGGGTATGCAACCCAACTTGCACGGACCAAACGTTAATGAACGCACGGTACTTTAGAAACAGGTGGAAAATATAATCATAGAGGCTCTAAAGATTATTTTTGCAATTTCTCTTTACAAAGTTTACTAAATAAAGCCTTTGTGTCTTTTTTTGATGTTATCAGAAACGGAAAATGTTTTCTTTCCATTGATACCATATTGTCAATCATGTATAGGTATAATTTATAAGACGAGGAGCTGTAGGGATAAGCATGCGCAGGTTTGGCCACGCCCCTTTAATAATTTAATACGTTGACTACGGCGTTAGAGGGGAAAAATATCAATTTATGTATCTGCGCATCCCCTCAGCTCGCCATCTTAAAAAATTATGCCTGTACACTAGTACTGGTACAAGTTAATCTAGGAATCCTGTTATTGTCACCCGGTATAGTTCATTCGACGTCCTGTTATAAATTTTCTATTTACTTCAGTGTAGGAAGATATGAAACAGGGCATAACACTTGCACATATGGGAATAGTGGGTAAAATGGCATATTTTCTGTTTGAAGCAGTTTTTGGGAGTACCAGTATTATTCAAACTCTTCATAAAAAACGTTATAAGCTCCTCAGACCTTACTCTGCTCATGCTTGCTATTTAAAAATGATTATTACGAAACTTAGTTTACCTATTTCATCTTTAAGAAAACATGTAAAAAGTTTATTTGGCCTGATACACCGGGAAAAATGGCATAGGTGTGTTATTTTGCCCAAACATGGAAAACGAGTAAATAACGTAATGTTTTGCAGAGTTTACATGTATATTGCTTTACTTTTCTGGAAACTCCAGCGCTTTAACTTCATATTAAACTAAAAAAAATTTCAGGGTAAAACGACATTTTGACCTAATATGTAGTGTGCCATTTTGCCCTCTGTACGTACATTGTGTTTTAGATAAGAATAAACTATTTTGGGTTAATTTATCTTTAACAAATTGTACAGGAATTCATTAATTAAGCATGCCAAATACCTACTAGTGCATTTGAGATTTTAAAATTAATTTTTTTTGTTAAAATTATGAGTAGTAGGTATCCAGAAAAATAACTAAATATTTGAAATAATACCTATTTGCAATAAAAAAGTTGTAAAAAGTACGTTAAAAAAATTAAAACTATGCACGGTCTCTGAGACCGACGTTAGCATGGATGTTATGTGGTGGCACGTTATCACTGGAAGGTTAAAAAGAATTTTTTTGTGCTAAAATTATAATTAGTATCCAGAAGAATAACTAAATATTTGAAATAATACCTATTTGCAATAAAAAAGTTGTAAAAAGTACGTTAAAAAAATTAAAACTATGCACGGTCTCTGAGACCGACGTTAGCATGGATGTTATGTGGTGGCACGTTATCACTGGAAGGTTAAGTAAATTTTTCATGATAGAGATGTTACAGTACAATAAAGTTTCAGAATTGTAAGATTTTCTAAAAACTCATTTTAAAAGAGTAAACACAAACAACATTAACTCATTTGCATTTTCTGCAATTTAGTACACTTAGTTGCATCTATATTTAAGCCAGTTACTCAAGAAGCTTGCTATGCCATCTTGCCCTGGTATGCCATTTTGCCCGCAATTCCTCTAGTTTAATTCATCGAAAACAAAAAAAAACATTTTTTATTAATTTATGGTATAAAGTGTCTTACGGTGTGTGAGACTCTACGTATCATATTTTACTTTATACGTTACACATGGTCCCTCAAAATTAGAATTAGATTATTGCTAAATTATACCAAAAACTTACCTAATCACTAGCGAATTTCAATAAACTACATTTTAATTGTTATAATTACGTCTATTTACATCTAATTATCTACGTCTATACGAGTTGCATAACTTACAAATTACCGTTTTTTTGTTATTTTCTGCGGTTAATAACTTTTATTTTGTAACCTTCGAGTAGTCGTTTCAAATATTTCACGCTTTTTTCAATTTTTCAAGTTCAAAAACAATGTACCTACCTGCGATTTTTTAATTTATGGTGCACTAAATTATTTTTATTTGTTGTTGATTTTTTTGAGATAGTCACCTTTGTCTGGAGGATTTACGTAGATAATTAAATATTTAACAATGAACATCGTTAACTGTGAGAGTTTGTTTTATACGTGTATTGTAAAAAAATGAGTTGAAAGTTAGATAATAGAAGTGAATTAAGACAAATAAGTTTTTGCAAATCTCTGATGGCCTATCCATCCATCCTTGGTTGGCTTAGGTTAGGAGCTCCGCTGAATGACTGAATTAATAGCTATTTATAGTTCAATATTTTTCAATTAGAATATAATTTCTTCATTCGTCGCTTTTAAACTTACGCTAATTAAAATTTAACAGTCAAAGGTTACAAGTCGTAGACCACTTGATTAAATTCGTTTAGTTGTTTTTAATCTGCGAATCTTGTGACTGTTATGTTATGATATTTATAAACAAGTTTATTTCATATTCCATTAAACTAACTCGAGTCTCTTTTATTAATGTCTCTTGAAATATTTTTGCAACATCGTAATTTGAACTTTTTGTTTAAATTATTTTTGCTAAGAAATATCAATTTAAGTTACATTAAGACATCTCGAGATGTAATTGAAGTTTGTTGAACTTTCTACAAAAAACCCTTAAATTATTTCACTTTCTCTGGTCACAACCAGCATTTAAGTATCAGATTTGTTTGAAAATAGAGAAAGTTGTTTCAAGTGAATATAATAATACATGGAGTACGTTTTTTTACAACCCATTCAAATTAACCATCGACTAAATTTCTATGATGAATTTTGCATTTGTGGTTTCAATGTGGTCATTTCGACGTGTCTCTATTTGAATCATTCAATAGGTTTAAATTAAAAAGTGATTTAATGATTAACTTTTTTGTGTGTAAGTAGATTGTTTTCTAAAATATTTTTTGATTTATTTGGGTTTGTTCGATTCAGTGGAAATGTTTCTAAAACTGAATTTAAATCAAGGACCGTCTATAAAACCTCGATTTAAAATGTCAATTCTATTTTGTGGATTATATCCTGTTTACGTTTCTAAAAGGAATTTTCTTACCATTTTCTTCCTAGAAGGGGAATACGTGGCTTAACTTCTATCGATGGGAGCCCTAATGATCATCAGGTGGCTCCAGGCTCATACTATCACAAAATCTCCCTTTGGGGCGCTTCTATTTTACAACTATGCGATCTTTTCTTACTTCAACTCAAAACAAATCAGCTGTTTTTCTTTTGGTTCTTTTGCTTGACTGACTTTACGTCATTAAGCGCCCATGACGATTAAAGCGTTTTTATGGGAGTTTTTTCATTAAGCTTCCACGATTAATTACTTAAGTATATTTTATTTATTCTGTTTATGCAAAATGAACTAGGTGCAAGGACCCTATTGAAACAATGGGTGCATTCACCGGACGTAACAGTTGTGAAGCAGTTACCAACTGCCACATCAGTAGCGCTACTATCGTGCGGTAATTTTGTTAAAATGGGGACCGCTCCAAACACGTTCCCAAAGCAGGGTAGCTACTTTGAAACTGTTACGTCCGGTGAATGCACCCATTGATTTGGTTTGTAGTTATAATAACTGCGCATGTGCTGCTGCCTCTGGCTTTATGAATCTTACTGGGGATAGCTCTTTAGGGGGTCGTTTACATACAGATCGGAACAGGTGGCCGGTGGGGTCCACCAGTCTTCCATATAAACCAAATGAGATGAAGAACGAGAAAATGAGTCTCATGGAGCAATGGTTTCCTATACCTTACTGTAGATGGAAAAATAGTTGATTAGTAATAGTAAAAGGACAATGTATGATAGCATCAGGATGTAGTCTGGTGAAAGCTTTGAAAGGTTAAAAGTTTACACTCCAACATAACAACATAAAGATTTTTACGTAAACTGTTGAGGCGACGTCTTAATAAGGCAAAAGTAATAAAAAAATTACTAATTACACTTTTAGTACTTCGCTAAACTTTTCAATTTGCCATGCCCATCAATAAGAGAAATTATCAATTACGAATGTAAAATATTTGATTTTCCAAGGCCTTCTGCATGGAGACAAACAAAAAAGTTAATTAATTGAAGAGAGATTGACTTTGTATATCTATGATTTCAAGGTTTTATGTTTTATTTATTAATTTTTTAATTAATTTGTTGTCTCTGTAGTACAATAATATCTTTTAAAGATAGTTTTTTTACTCATCATTGCATTGTATGAAATTAATCGGTTATTTGATTAAATTGGTGTGGTTTAAAAAATCGAAAGTGGAGCTCCAATTAAACATTTTTGAAATGCAAAATAGTCGTTTTACATTTCATTGTTGCAAAAGATTGTATTATAAATTATAATAATAAGAGTTTGATTTCATTGTATTTTAAATTGTTGTAATTGAATAGTTGACAATTACAAATTTAACCATATCACAAAGACCTACTCTAAATATAGCTACAGGAAGTCTTTATCACTTTAAAATAATTTACATTTTGTGTTATTTATTTTCGTTTCCTTAACACAAATGTACCATTACATCAGGTATGTATTGTTAGTTTAGTCTGTCTAAAAATGCTTGCTGATGGACATTTTCTTTTATCAACATTTTATTCAATTTACAAAAGAAATTGTGCAGTCTCAAAATTATTGGTCACCTTGGCTATACGCCAATTTTTTGGCCCCTGATGGTACGTTATAACAAGGTTCTACTGTAGTAGTATTTATCTAAATTGGGTTTTTGAAGTTTCATAATGACAGCCCAGGGTTGCCACATACCAACAAATCAAACTAAAAAACTTTAAATTTCAAACAAATTAAAATGTAATTTGACAACATTGAATAAATAGCCGCTACTCTACCAAGAAAGAGTCATTTAGCTAAGAATGGATCGCAATGGTTTTCTAAATATAGCGATTTCCGGTCAATTTCTCCAATAGAAATGGTTTCTTATACTGCCACTTATAAGGAAAGATCATAACAGCCAATGATAATGTAAACTTGACGAAATGAATGAAGATTTCCAAAATGTCGGTTCCGTGGCATTTTCTCGTATAGGCAACGGTTGCTAACCCTCCGCCCGGATCTACTTATTCAATGTGCGACAACTTTGTACAGAGGTGCCAAAATAGAATAGTCCGTTAACTGCATTGTTTCTTAAGATTTCTAACTAACTTCAAGTTTGCTCCGATAAGTGTCAAAAACGCATCTTTAGATAATTTGGACTATATCAGATAAATTCGAATAATACATACCTAATGCCCTTCTTCCACTCTTGGATCTGCCTGATGGTGTCTAATTGATGTACAAAATAACATATATTTCCATAGACTTCATACAAAATTGATTTAGTTTATTGATTTATGTGCAGAATTTTATGATCAACAACATTTATTTGAAAATCTTTTACTTAAAATAATTAGGACATTAGGAATTTACAAAAGTATTATTTTACGTGTAAAATCCATCATATGACTGAGAGCTAAGCCGACAGTCGTAGTCACCACCTTGTATAATGTATTTTCTGCATAACTTTGCACTATGGTCAAAATCACGGAAGGGTTAGGTTGGGAGAATGTGTTATGAATATAAAATATAAATAGTCAAATATATTTATCTATTGACTTTTAATGGGTGTATGAAGGGAGATAACTACTAGGCATTTCTTGGCCACCCCCATCTCTGAGCTTTCGTGACTCTGGCCATAGCAGTGTTTTGATCGCAAATTCCACCTTTTTCCCAATATGAAAGTGAAATAGAATCAAACCTTTGTAGGGATATAATAGTATATTATAATACATGTGTATAAGAAAGACTTTATCGCATTAGCGACGAAAATTACAAGCGCGAGCTTGCGAGTGCTTGTAATGGCGCGTATGCGATAAAGTCTACTTATACACAAGTATTATACGCTATTTTTTATTATAATTGCAACTAAAACCTCTATAAAAGAGAAAAAATCTGTATTTAAAATTTGAAAATTAAGCGTGCCGATTTTGGATAATATTTGTTGCCACAGAGATGTTTTGTGTTTACATAGGAGAACAACAGTCACACAACAGTTAATATTATTGTTGTTACCTAGACGACTTTATAGAGCACTTGTGCAATAAAGACGATTTTATGAACGCTTTTTAGTGTGAAATTGGCAGATTATAATGCAAGTATAATAAAAAAGAACTTATTACCTACCTATTTAATAAGTAAGTAAATAAGTCATTTTTAATTGTTGAAATAAAATTTACTCGCACAAAATTGACCTTTTTTGTTATTATTACAACTAATTAATTAATAAAAACTAGTTTAAAATTGGATTTTTTAGACGCGATAACACACGATAAAAACAATAAACTTCGTTTTAGTTCAGTTTTGAAAAGCTTTAAATTTTTAATCTTTTCCACAACCTATTAGCGTTAATTGAAGAAATTATTATAGGTAAGCGTTCAAATGTTTTGAAAATTACCATAAGGTAATATTTTGACTATTGCAAATAAGAACAATTAGCATTGATTTTATCCAATTAAAACCTTGAACTTGAAGTTCACCTGATAATTATGTTCGTTACATAACCAAAAACGTAGTTGTTAGTACACGTTAAATTATTTTCCTTACGCCAAATTATACTCTAGGTATTTATTTTAATGGTAGACGTAGGTATTTAATTACAACTTTTATCAATATCCTTCATTTGCCCTGTGTTAGTTACTTTTTGCCGAATTTACGTAAAAAGTTTCAAAAAGCAAAATCAGCAGTTGTATGGGTAATTTCCAAATGTTATCAAAAGCAGAATGTTGGTTTTACCGGGGTATATTGGGGTTAAGACCCGCCCATTATTAAAATTTTCTTAAAGTCGTTAAGCTTATCTTTTCAATAACCATAACAATAATAAATTGAAATGGAAAAGAACGACATATAAATTTAATCAAATTAGGAATTTTTTGCAGCCAAAACAGCTTTAGTTAATAATTGAGGGCTTCCATTGACGTATTTAATAAATTTTTACTCGATATTTATAAACCTTGGAATGATAACAGAAAAATTGGGGTGAACGTATTCACAGGTTCATCTTTTGGGAATAAGCTACTTCAGTGACACACACGCAAACATAAACTCATAAACGGTATTATGGGTTGCTCACTGGCAAAGTAACTACTTTGTACCTAAAAAGTCAGATTTTACTTAGGCATCCCTCGCAGGTGGGTTTCCAGCCTTCCTCACGAATTAGAAGTTTATTATTAATAGTCCTGAGGCCTTAAACCAGTGCTTTGGGCAGCCAACCAGATTTTCGTGTTCGGTGGCACTCGAATAGCTTATTCCCAAAAGATGGACCTGAATACGAACACCCCGATTTTTCTGTTACGGAATCAGGGACTTTTAAGTCAGGTTTTTACAGAATAGGTCATAAATGCTATTGATTGGCTCCAAGACCGTTTCGGGTTTGTTACAACCCAACCCCTATAGGATCTACCGATATGGCAAGAAGTTTAACGTTAATTTGGTATTAAAAATAGGTTTTAGGACAATCTCTTAGTAAAACTTAAGATTTTTGTGATGGGAATCTATTTGTTCAATTATTACCAAAACATTATCATACTTCTTATAAAATAACAATAACATAATAATAAAATTAGTTCCGCTCTTCACGCATTGTTCTGCCCTTTTTTTTTTCATTATGATTACACCAAAATTTAATAATTTAGTTTATAAAGACAGTGACCTTTATAATTTGTTAAAAAAATTAAAGAACAATAAAATGTTTTTTTTCCACTTCCTTCCAATTTTTTCCATCCAGTTACGAAAATAATGAAAAAAATGCCAGTTTTAACAAAACAAATTAAAGTATTTTTGTAATTTTCTTGTTTTCCCATCGTTTTATCAAATTTTGGGATTAAATCTTATCGGTCGCCTCAAAATTGAACTTGACACGGTTCACATTATATTTGCGCTTCTATTGAGTATTTATAGTAAAAAAAAGCAAAAATAGCTTGCTCTTGTTTACACGTACTTGTATAAATTATAGTACACTAACTAATTAATATTAGTGATAAATATAATTATTTAAATTAAAGACTTGATTTTAACCCTTCTTTTTTGTTTAATCTTATCAAAAACATGCCCTGGGGCAATTTTAGCTTGTCTACCGGTTACATAATATAAATTAAATTGTTTTGATTGTGGTCAGAGGGGTCGATCACCCATTTATTGGGTCTATTTTGCTCGTTGGACGTTTTCAGAAGTTACCTATACTATTCTGATTGTTTTAAGTGCCAAATATTTAGAGCTGATGGCTTAGAGATGATGTTTGGAGTTGGTTTCTTATTTTTGCAGGGCCGTTCTCTTTATGTCTATCTAGATGAGTCTTGTATCTCTTATCAATATTACATAATTTTTAAAGAACAATATAATGTTATTTTTTCAGTCTTCAATTCTCTTTTATCTAGTTATGGAAATTCTTAGATAGATACCAGTTATTAATTTTCTTGTTTTCCCATCTTTTTACCTTTATCTACGTACTATCCGGCACAAAAGTTAACTTGACACGGTTCATGCTATTTTTTTTTGATGTTGTATTAAGCAGTTTTTTTACAAAAAAGGGTAAAAACAGCTTTTGTTTACGCATTTAAACATAAATTTGATTACGGACCAGCCATATACTAATTAGTAATTAATAATGATAAAATATAATTAAAATTAAGATTGTGTTTTAACATTTATTTTTTAAGTTATCAAAAATATGCTTGGTAGACAAGCTGTTACAAAATGTAAGAAATGTTGGCCCTTCCCTTAAAAACCTTCTTATTTATTATTCATTAATCATTAGTTGCTATGTTTTCCAACCCTTAAAACTCACGTACAGTGCTACACAGGCTCGTAGCCAGGGTACGCCGGGGCAGGCTGAGCCTGCCATAAAAAATTTTGAGCCTGTTCTAGCCAAATAGCTTTGCAAGGATTTCGCAATATTAATGAAACGGTAAGTTCCTAATTGGTGCCGAAGAAGAAAACATTGATTTTGAGAAAGCCAAATATTTGCAAAGTTTGGGTAAAAAAATTCCATCCTCAGAAAAGATTACAGTGGTCAACAGATTTATACAAATCCAGAAGAGAGAGAAACCCTGATTTTAGCTTTCAGGCTTCCTTGAAAATTTTTAAGCCTGCTCTGATAACACAATCTGGTTACGGCCCTTGTGCTACAGCCGGTCATCGCCGGTAAGGCCTATCATTTATAACAGTGAACATGAACCATGCCAATTACCAATTAAGCGGATTTTTTTAGTATAAGTTTGACACTACCTCTTTATTTGTTATACTCCAGTCTCAGTCTTAGGCCGGGTTTATCAATCATCGTTTAAAGTAAGATCTAGTCGAACTAAGTTCAAGCTCATGCGTCGTAACTCGCTTACATTACAGTAAATTTAAAGCGCATGAGATTGACCGTCGTTTAAAAGGAACTTAGTTTAAACGATGATTGAAAAATCGACCCTTGGAGATTATTCGTACGTTCCACGTTCGTTTGTTTTTGTTTGTGACAAACTAATTCGTCGTATTCAAATCTTGCGAAGGTCTTCAAGCGGTTCAATAATAGCACTTCCAAGGCTAGTTTTTCTACTCCATTAGGACAAAGTTAAAATTTCATGTGTTAATTTCCTGTAGAAGAAAATAACCTGTAACTCGAAAACTCTTATAGCTAGCTATAAAAATATTATATAGTGACTTTAAAGAGATTAAGGCCCGTTTGCACGAGGTTTCCCTTAACTACTAACTACCTACAACATAAAATTCTCCAGGAGACTTGTTAACGAACGTCTGCTAAGAAGCAACAAGTTTAACTACAAGTTAAATTTAACTAGAAGTGGTGCAAACGGACCTGAGAGTCAATATTCGGAAAAATATGTTTTTCAATGCTATAGTTTCCTATTTCCCTTTGTACCAAAAACCATTCTACACCTGGTACAGGTATGCAAATTTTTAACATCCTAATAATTTAATAACCGGTGTTATCCTATAAACAATTAATAATTTATTGTTAACTAATTTCAATTAACATAAATATGTTGACTGTTCAAGCATCTTTTTAGATTTAAATAATTTTAAAAATAAATTGTAGTTTTCTTTATTTCTTTAATTGTTTGATAAAGGTGGAATTTGTAATTTCTATCATTAATTTCTTTTTAATTTTCCGCTTCTTAAAGATTGCGGAAAGCAAAATTAGTATTTTTCTTCTGTTATCTTTCACTATTTACATTAAAATAGTTTGAATTTTTTAAATATTGTTAAATGCTACATCCTGTTAATTCTTACTAGCAGTAAATTAAGTCAATTAATATGCAATAATTTCCTATAACTAATAATAAATTATAATTAATTTATCTAATTACAGCTAAATGTGTAATTAAGAAAAATTATAATCAAATCAGAATTTTATTCAGTTTTGAGAGAACTATAGACAGTTGTTCAGGTGCTACTTTTCAAGTATCGATTTTGATGAACAGGTAAAAGTTTTCAAAATTTCTATTTTAATATTTACTTCCTTCCTTTGGTTGTGTACAGTTGAGGAAGTGAAATCTCTTGTATTGCTTTTGTTACACCATCAATTAAATGGTTCAATAGCTACATCTACCATATTTCATCCATTACATGGTTGGTAGTTCAAAATAATGGAATAAATCATAATAATATTGCAAAAGTTGAACTGCTCCGGGGCACCTTTTTTTGAATAAAACAAAAAAACTGGCACTTGTAAAAAGTTAAAGGTAAAAGTGCTGAATTCAAAATGAGCTTTTTTATATTGTTTTGATTTTGTTCGCTGATACAAAAGATAGAGATACGAGTACATCAGTAACTAAAATTTTAGTTTTAATTAGTAGATAGGAGTTTTAGTTGTATACCTTGAGACTAATTAAAATACTCGAAAAAATAATACTTTTTATGAGATAATAACAAAAGGTTTTACTATATTTAATTATTATTTTATAAGAAATAAGTGCCCACGTGATTATATGCTCATTTAGGAATTTATGATAATTTTAAAAATTGCAAGACGACTGAGAATTTGATATCTCTCGTCCAAAATATACCTGTTTTAGAAAAGGAGTAAAAAAGTGTTTCAGAATAGGTATAGTTCTAGTCTTAGTCATCAGGGCCGTAACAATGCCTGTGTTACGAGGGCAAGCTCAAAAAATTTCAAGGGAGGATGAAAAGCAAAAATCAGGGTTCTTTCTCTTCTGGTTTTCCCTCTTCTGTGCCACAGAGCCAGGCCAGGGCAGGCTGAACCTGCCCTGGCGCACTCTTGGCTACGGCTCCTGGTTTTATATTCCAAATTTTGACATTATAGTCTCTTGTAAATTTCACAAAAAAATTGAGCTTTTACCGAAGCGAAGAAGATACAATAGCAATAGTAAGAATAATAATATGTACTTGACCAACCCTCGTTGCAGGACTCCACTTTCAGGGCTCGTTGTAAGGCTCTAGTAACAAGAGTTTTGTTAGGCAAATTTAACCTTTCAGTGCTAATAATCGGTCTCACAGACCGCCGAGTTCTATTTTTATTAATATCAGATATTAATAAAAATAGAACTCGGCGGTTTCAAAGATTCTTTGAAATACGAACTGCTACGTGTCGGGGTTATCAATACCTTTAAACTAAGTGCTATCACACGTTTTTATTGAAATTTGCAAGTATAAGTTTGGGAGGGGAGACCGGGGACAATTGAAACATTTGTAATTGTTTTTCATTTTTCTCAGCTGCTATCATGATTTAAAAAAATTTAATGTGTGCTATAGGGACCTTAGTCTTTCTAGTTTCTGTTTATATAATTTCGTTAATTTGTAATGATATACAAAAAAGATATTTCAAAAACAGTTGAGGTGGCCGAAATGTTTCACTCGTCCCCGTGGCTGGGACGGTTGAAACATCTATCTGGGACAATTGAAACGATTTTACATTAGGTGATTTTATAGTTCAAACATTACTTTGGTCAACAATTGTGACAAATATAATTCTTCTGGATTAGTGCACTTATCATAACATCATTTTTTACAATCCACCCCTTTCCCGGACGGCTATACAGCTATATGGTTCAAAACAAACTAAACAAAAATATTTGTGCTCTTCTGTATCACTCTGCATGCGTTGATTATGTTTAGTATTATTTGGCTGGTGTTTTGCTTCCTATCATAAGACTTTTCCTAACTTTCTTATTTTTTTAATCACGTTCCCCTTGTATAATATGTTTCAATTGTCCCCATCGTGGTTTGTTTCAATTGTCCCCACCACAGCACATTTTTATACAAACATTCAAATATTTTCTTAATCTCATATTACAGTAATAATTTTAACTACTTGAACTAACGACAATACATCAAATAACAAAATAAAAATGGTTGAAGGTTGATACCTATTGATTTTATTTCATAGTCACTTTTTTTGTACTAATAGAAAAATTTACTATGCATGCACTAAAACATTTTATTAATAATAAAACGATATTGTTTAATTGTCTTGTCAGTCTAAGGAGCATGTAAATACTGTTATAACGACACATTTGCGTACTACTTTAACCGCGAATTCCGCTCATTATGACGACTGTTTCAATTGTCCCTTGTTTAAATTGTCCCCGGTTTGCCCTATCTCTTTTCCATGTCAAGTCCTCTATGAGCTTCAATTCTGATGAAATGTATACTGCCTATACGGTATACACCTCTGAAGACTTTTGTTAAGGGCTGTTTTACATGGACTAAATATCATACTAACTTCTCAGTACTGAATTAGCTCATGGAGAAAAATCACGGGAATCTAAGCTTTAACGTCGTACGTAGTAATTTCGACGCACGACCATGCACGACGTTAAAGCTTAGATTCCCGTGCTTTTGCTCCTTGAGTTGATTCAGTACTAACAATATTTACGTACGTAAGTAAGATATTTAGTCCATGTAAAACGGACCTTAGTTAGTCAAAAACTACAACATACTAATTTTTTAGAAAAATTCACTAGGGGCCATTTTCCATAAGAAATGTGTGGGGTGCTTTATTTTAATATTAATTTTGGTGCTATGGTCGTTCCTGAAAACACTTTTAAAAATAAAGGAATACAAACGCGTTTCTAATCATATTCTTGGGATATTTTTTTGAAATTTTTATATTAACCAGAGGCATAAACGAAAACGTTTAAATTGCTCAGATGTGGCGTGTCGAACTTGCAAAAGAATATTTTTAATTTATTTAAAATTTTGAAAGATGTCAAGGGATTTCATTTGGAAATATGAAATTGGAACACGTCTGTTGCAGTACTTAAAAGTTGGTAACTGATGAACAATTGACATTTCTTATATTACATAAATTTATTAAAATGTATTTAACTCTCAATTATACATCCAGGGAGGTAGTTGAGCCTCTGTCAGTTATTTTTTGGAAGTTGAATTTTAGACACATTTAGAAAGTGTTATAAATTTAAAAAAGGCATTAATAATTAGCTATCCTTTTCTCACTGGAGTAACTAAGTAGTTGGGGACCTCCCCGCAAGATTATTTTTTTTACGATCGCATTAAATGACAACCCTAACAAGTTTTGATTATCTATGCACTTTTTGGCCGTTGGGTTGCACCTGAAAATATCAACTTTGGCAAGTCAATTCTACATAAGGTATAGTCAAATTTTTTAAAGACTACCGACACGTGACTACCTTTATATGTGTAAATAAAGATGAAAACGACTTATTTCGTGAGTTTAATTAGTTAATTTAGTTAATATATTTATTGCTAATTATTATTAAATATTTATTTAGAAAATTTATAATAAAATTAATTATTTATTCAATATTTTAAAAGTCACGTGTCGGTAGTCTTTTAAAAATTCTAGTGTAGGTATTTATTTCCTTATAAAAATTTATATAATTTAGGGTTCATTTGTGACTATTTCTAAAACTTTTACAACCGACCGATTTTTAGTTGTTTATTGTCAAAACATCTGTGTAACTTTACAAGGGAAGAGAACTATTTACCTCCCGCAACGTTATTTGCGCCACTGCCTTTTCTATTTGTTCTTAATCTTTCCATATCATGCCTTGTCTGACGTTGATGTCTAATAGCCTCGCCATCTTTAGGTGGTCTATGTTGGTTTCGTTGATTTAGTTTATCAGCTTTTTTCTCGTTAGTATCATAGAAAGTGTAACAGTTTTCTGTCTGGTTGCCTATCAACTCGTTTTTCTATCTGTCTGTCTAGCTATTATCTGCCTACCTGCTTGCATATCTGTTTGGCTACCTGTCTGTCTATCTGTCTGTCTACCTGCGTGCCTACCTGTCTATCTGCAAGCCTGCACGCCTATTATACTCTAGAGTTGAATTGAGAAGGTTTTTCGTGATTTTTCTTCTCAATGAAAAATCGACCATAGAAACAAATTATAAAAATGATGCTATTATGGTACATCCTACATAGCATAGTTTATCTGATGGGTTATGACAAAACCGACTTTTTAATTCTTATCTTATTGCCCTATTAGCAGCAAGCTTGGTTGGGTTGCACTAAAAGGATTGAGAAATATGCAATCAAGATATTATAAAATACCCATTTCCAGGTAGTTAAACTTTTTCACCTAACAATAACTAATCAATATTAAAATTTTCTTTTTTAAATTTTTTTACTATAAACATTAAAAGGATTTCCTTCTGCATTTGCCATACAATGTTCGTTTTAATCTTTTTTGCGAAGCTTTTACACATCTTTAATTGCTACCCAACTCAATAGAGTGCTAATAATTAATTAATAAGGATGTAGAAGTCAACTCTGTCTTCAGATACCGGATGGAGTATACAACATTACAACATACAATAACAAGTTTATAAAGTCTCTAAGTGTCTATCAATTAAATGAAAACTTATTGAAAGTTTACTGCTATACTAATTCAAAGAACACTCGGTCATTGCTATCCTTTCATCAAGTTCCATTTTAAAACTCATGTTCTTCGTTCCAGGCACGGACTGACTATACTTTTTCAGGGGCGTAGATATTCCTTGGGGATCAATGTTATAATTTGAATTACTAGTCTTACACCCTTGATATTTTTGAAAAGGCTCACCCTGTATAAATCTGAAAATGCCAAAATGTTTTATTTATTAGTTTCGAGAGACTGCTCGGATTTGTCCTAACTTCCGGGACGCTGTAGCGCTCAGCGCCCCTAGCCAGTCCGCGCCTGAGTCAATAATTGAGTATATTGTAGTGTCTTTTCTGGAGTCTAGTGTGTAGGTAGCTGAAACGTCATGGCATCGCAGTTGGCGCTATTGCTAAGGGCGAAACAGCACTAGAAACTTAGTGGTTCAGAATATACAAAATAATCTTTGCAACAAGCTAATGTGTTCTAGGATATACAGGGTTATTCAAATTCGACCGGCACCATGGGGATCTCGCTTATTTGAAGAGATAGAGAAACGGTTAAATTAGGGCAAAGTTGCGGAATTTTAGGCCCATTAATAACCTGAAAAGAAAACTGCCCTAGCTGCTTTTGTTTTTGAGCTATTGACAAAAAACCAAAAAATTGAAATTTCGTTTTTTGACTTTATTTTCCTTATTATCAAAAATTTATAAAATCTGACCGAACTTCTCCTAAGCCATTTTGTATTCTACACCCGATTCCGAAAACACATTTGATGTAAAACGTTTCGGTTTTCTGGAACCATCATCAACTTTAGTTTTTTAAATAGGCGCAATCTTTTGTTTTAGCACCATCTCATAGAACCTTTTTTGCTGATTTCAAAAATGTATGTCACTTGAGTATTTATTTTTAAATTTTGTACTCAAATAAGCTAATTTGTTAATAAAAATTGAGAATCAAGCTGCTCTAGAATTAAAACAAAAGCCGGTATAACAAAACATAAATCCATGCTTCGATTACAACCCGAGATTTTGAAATTTAAACACCTTTAATAAGTTTTTAACGTTTTTATTTCCTAATTTATGAAGTACATTAATATCATTGTTTACTCAGTTATTTTTGTAATAAACACAAATAAAGAAGTAAAATTAGTCGTAATCGAAGCATGGATTTATGTTTTGTTATACCGGCTTTTGTTTTAATTCTAGGGCAGCTTGATCCTCAATTTTTATTAACAAATTAGCTTATTTGAGAACAAAATTTAAAAATAAATACTCAAGTAATAAACATTTTTGAAATCAGCAAAAGAGGTTCTATGAGATGGTGCTAAAACAAAAGATTGCGCCTATTTAAAAAACTAAAGTTGATGATGGTTCCAGAAAACCGAAACGTTTTACATCAAATGTGTTTTCGGAATCGGGTGTAGAATACAAAATGGCTTAGGAGAAGTTCGGTCAGATTTTATAAATTTTTGATAATAAGGAAAATAAAGTCAAAAAACGAAATTTCAATTTTTTGGTTTTTTGTCAATAGCTCAAAAACAAAAGCAGCTAGGGCAGTTTTCTTTTCAGGTTATTAATGGGCCTAAAATTCCGCAACTTTGCCCTAATTTAACCGTTTCTCTATCTCTTCAAATAAGCGAGATCCCCATGGTGCCGGTCGAATTTGAATAACCCTGTATTTTTAGATGTAGATTAGATAACATATAATTGAAATTTACCCCTAGAAGAGTTTGCTTCTAGAATCTACTAAATAACTTCTTGTATCTCTTTTTCGTTGATGCGTTATTCAGTTAGGGCTCTTTGATCTCTTGTCATTCTTTTTGCTTCTTCGACAGGGCCGTAGCCAGACTGTGTTATCACTTGTGTGACCACTTCTGAGGATGGAAATTTTTTGCTCAAAGTTTGCAAAAATTTGACTTTCTATACATCAATGTTTTCTTCTTCGGCACCAATTAGCAACTTATTGTTATTGTGCGAAATTCTTAGCAAGCTCTGTCAAGAAGAGGCTTAAAATTTTCCAGGGCAGGCTCCGCCTGCTTTGGCGTATCCCTGGCTACGGCCCTGTTCTTCGATTACTTTTCTTCCATCGCTCATCAACTTCTTGATGTTGGTTTCCCATAGAATGGCAGGATTCTGGGCCAACCCCTTGTTCTTGTTTTCTCGGCTTTCATTTCAAATATATTTTAAAAGGTGGCCATACCATATCAATTCTTTTTTCGTTTATTTATTATTGGTGTCTGTTGTAATTTTAGTGTCTTTCACGCTTTTACTAGCGACACTGTATCTTTTGGTTTTCTCTTATTTTCTACTTAGAACTAAATAATTAAAAAATTTCAATTTGATATGAGCATTTCGGTTTCAGTATGAGGATATACACGAAAGTTTTTGGAAAGCTTTCGAAAATTACCTTCTTTTTACTTAAATTTTATAAATCCTTATCACGTTTATCCTTTCATCTTTCAACTCGCATTGAATAAATATATTTTTATAAGTGCATCCTAAGAATATTAACAAGCACAATTTTATTGTAATTGATTTTCTATGAACTCTAAATAAATGGCGTGGCAAGGATAAGAGTACAGTGTGAATTATAAACTAAATTGACAAATAATTATTTTTTGGAATTTCCGCCTTCTTTTACGCCTCAATTTTGATTTTGTACTAAATTTTTTTTCAAATCAACTGTTAAATTACTTTATAATTTTTTAGCTCGCGTAGTTGATTGTAATTAACAAGATATACTTTGTTTTCCATTATTACGTACTTACTTTTCAACAATTTTTTTCGAAAAGAAAAATGAATTCTAATAGCTCCATTGTTCTCTTTAATGTGTATAATCATTAAAACATTACATTGAAGGTTAAATACTATTTTTTAAATCATATTTAACGTTTATAAAATAATTATTATTACAATTTAATTCAAAATTTGTTTACAAAAAATTATTTTTTTTGAAATCCACTTTCTCCTCTCGAAAGTTCTTTTTCTCTTTGGTAAATAAAAATTGTTTGTTAATTGTAAATTGTTAGATGATTAAATTAATGGTTTGATTTATTATTATTAATATTAAAATAAAATTACGAATTTACAAGTAGTTGTAAACATTCCAATGTTAAAAGCTTAATTTGGTAAAATTGGTTAAATTAAATTAGCGCCCAGTAGTCGAGCAAATTGTAATTAAATCGTCATAGATTACTTTAGACGGTTTAAACTTTTAAGTTTAATTCTTTTATTGTTATTACTTATTACATCGAGTATTATCCAGAGGTGTCTAGATTTGGTTAGGGAACTTGAACTTTAATGGAAAGTTTTCAAATTTTCAATTTGTTTAGCTGAAATATCAACAACTGTCGTGTCGATGGACTTAGAAAGGTTTGACACAATTACAAAATATTAAATAGTTCGAATTTCATTAAAGGGTTGAGTTCCTAATTCCAAGCAAGCCGTAAACGAGCATAACATTTGCTTTGCTGTCTCCTTAAAATTATCTACAAAAGGAAAGAAATAAGGAAACGCGTTAAACGCCCTAACCGATTCTTTCAGGAAAATTGGGCCACATAATCAGTAAAATACATCGGTTGGTGTTCCACATGGTGCGATCTTGGGTCCAGTTCTGTTCAGTTTATCAGATTATCTGCAGGCTTTAGCACATTTTGATGAGAATTCGCAGAAGTTGTCGTTTTTTAAGTATTTGCTCCCAAAATTACTATAACCTTTGGTACGTCATGCAACCTTATGATTTTTTGATTTTTTTACTGAGAAACGTTCAGTTTTTAATTGACATTTAACAGTCAATTAAATTTATATTTGACGATTTCTATTGTAAGTAATACTGTTTGATTACTTATTAGATACTCTTGTCTGAATTATGACACTGCTGAATAGTACTTAAGTGTACACGTGGTCTAAAACTCTAAACCAAAGTTGAATAGTAAATCAAATACGACCTACAAGTTTTGTTTTGCAAAACACGTGTATGTCGCAATAATTTTTCTCAGGTCAAAAAGGGGACCAAGAGGTCAAAAAGAGGTCTAAGAGATCAAAACTTTTAGAACAATCGCTATAAACGTCCGGCTTAAAGGTATAATATCCCGGAGACTGCTACATAAAACAGCTTTTATGCTGATTTTACTTATCAAAATTATAAAAATTATAAAACAATGTATCTGATGACCCCGACATTGATAGTTTGAAGCGGAAGTTTAAGCAACTGTTACTAAGTGCGATAGCTAATATCTCAGAACGAATATTTTACTTTTTCACGTGCTTTTGATACACATATTCCACAAGTTTTGTTATTTTTGTTGCTACTAATCTAGGTAGTTTGGGTAGGCAACAAACAGATTTTCTTGGCCTAAAGAGGGATAATAGAGAGTTGGAGTTTGAGCTAAACCATTATTGCTTTTTCGTAATTTTTCCATGCCTTTCTGAACTGATTACCTGATTACAGGTGCCAGGAGCAAATATAAACCAAATTTTACGAAGAGGGGCACTTAAAATATAGTAATACGAAAAACCATTTTTAGAATCATTATCTGGAAAAATTGTTAAAATAGTGGATACAGACTTGTCCCTAGATGCTCAAGGAGCGTGATAAGTCCGTTCCAGTTGCCCTGTCCGTCAAGTTTATATTTAATACAATTCTCATTTTGTGTCTCATTTTATTACTTCTATGCTGAAGCCTCAAGATCAAGTTGGCCCAAGTCAACTGGCTTTTACGGGCGACTTGCCACTAGCGAAAATAATTTGTCACGATACTTGCCCTAATCCAAGATGTTTTAAAGACTTCCTGTGGTTCAGATTTCATGTTAAAGTGACGACCCTGTTACAATTATCCATACGTAACAAGTAAGTTTTTAAGGGGATCTTATGTAATGAATTTACGGTTTTCTATCTATGAGATTTATACCATTTTTGTCAATAAATCATTTCTGTGGCGATCGCTTACGTTTTAGATATATTAGCTATACTTGATTTTTTTTTCTTTACAGTCACGTGACTACCTTAATAATGAATTAAGATGAAAACGGCGTATTTATTTTGTTTAATTATTTAATTTCGTTAATACATTTATTGTTAATTATTATTAAATATTTATTAAGAAAATTTATTATTAAACTAATTATTTATTGAGTATTCTCAAAGTCACGTGTCGGTAAAGAAAAAAAATTCAAGTTTATATTTATAAAAAAATGACAGTCTTACATTATGGCACACTCAATTAATAATTTTGATAGAAATTACGTATAGTTGGTCTTCTACCCAAGACAAGGATGCATCTAGATATTTTGATAATTTTAAAAATTAATTCTTCCTGTTTCTCTTTCGCTTAAAGCTTGGCAAATTGTTTTTTTTAATTATTAATAGTTTCATTTTTGAGAAATAGCGTTCCTTGTGGGATTCATCATGGAAGATTTGAAATAATTTTTCCGCGTATTTCATTCATATTTTTCATCAGTAATTAGGTGAGTTGATTATGCTCCCACTTCCTACACTATACTTCTGTACATTTAAATTGATTTTTGTGTGTAGTAAATATTTTACGTGAATCATGAATCATAACACGCGTGTGTTGCCTGGGTAATAATGATTCATTTTTACACAAAAATTAAAAATACAATACAAATTAAAATTTTAATGTATTACTCATCGTAAATTTTGCACTACTAGTACTCATGCTTATTGCATTAATATTAAAACTTTGAAAGCGATTATAAACTTTTTTTCATTCGTTATGTAGCTATAGCTGTAATCGTAATGTTCTCAAAATAATGATCTCAATTTAGGAAATTTGAAGTTACGTACCATTACTTACATAATTAAGGGGTATTTTGTTTGATGATTTGACTTAAAAGTAAAATAATTACACTAGTATTACAATATTACTTGACGATTTAAGTATAGTATACTATTTTTGGGTTAAATTGTTATTAAATTTTAAAAATAAAAATATTAAATAGTAATCACACTTAAATAATGTATTGAACAATTGAATCGTCGTCTATCAGGCGATGATCTGACGGTTTACGTAATCTTCAGTTGTAATTAATCGGAAGTTTATAATCAATATACACAAGGAATGGAAAATTGCAATAAAATTTATAATGGAAAATAACAAACTCATTACGGGTTTTGTTTAGTAGCAATAGTAATAAATAAATAAATAACCTAGGGGACTCTGACATTAAAAAAAATTGATTATCCTAGTTAAAAGACAACCTTCTTTCAATTTGAGAAATTTGAATCAGATTAGATTTCACAAAAATCCTGAAACTCCATTTTCCATTTTACAGAGCCTATTAGGATTTTTTTAGTTAATCTACAAAGTGCTCTTGACATCAGCCAAATGACGTTAAAAGTAAATGTTGGAGATTTGTTTTTGGAATCAAATATTAAAAAGTCAAAAAGTCTTCGGCTTAGACTTTTATCCGATAGGTTCTTGTGTTATGACTTGTAACTAATTTAGTGTTAATTTTAATAGAAATGTGTCTAAAAAGAAATTATATTAAAATTAAGCTTAAAAAGTCAAAACGTCTTCGGCTTAGAATTTTATCCTATAGAATCTTGTATTATGACTTGTAACTAATTTAGTTATGTCTATTACTACTAAGTATTTAGTTAGTTTAGATATGTCTTTAGTTTTATTATTAGAGGAAAGTTATCCAAAGAGACTTTATAAAACACAAAATCATCTAGAGTTTCTTCTGAAAATATTTTTCAATAGCTCCAATAGTTAAACCTCAAATTGAGCTTAAAAAGTCAAAAAGTTTTCAGCTTCGAGATTTGAAATTATGAGACACGCGTCACTCCCAATTTGGATTTTATAGGAAATACCTGACTTTTGGAACATTTTGCAGAATGTTTTAAAATAATTCTTAGCAGAAGAAGGTGGGGATTTAATAGATTCAATTTTCAATAAATAAAATAACACACTTATGTAAATTCAAAACTTCTTTTAATAAAATTTAATCGGCATTTTATTCATATGCTATTTCTATTATTCATAGAGCCCTGGAACTCCTTAGAAATAAAAATGCATCAATAAGAAAACATGTCAATTAATGAATGTAATATCAACAATTCAGCATAACAAATTACAAGTAATACAAATATTGATAATACAATTCAAAACATGAAAAATTCGTCAACAGAGTATAATCCCTGATGTAATAATAAACATTTCGCAACAGTTTTCTGTAGACCCCAGCACATTAAACTGCGGATTACTAAAATAAAAGACTCTCTAATTGGCGTTGTCTTTATTCAACCATCAATAATAGAGTACCCAAAATATTGCCTTGCGGAACACCTGTCGTTATAAGCGATTGGCTTGAGTTCCATATAATTGTATTGATCAAATAAGTACTTAATTAATAATTACAAAGTTATTATTAAACTCAAAAATTATTTATCAAAAAAATTAGGCACCACTAACACACTTTTATATGTTTATTAGTGTATAATTGAATTTAAAATATTTTTATAAGAACAAATATCTGCTCTGCAGTTAATGAAGTAAAAAAAATTGCATAATATACTTTATCTTAAAAGTTATTGAAGATGATAACTGTAATAGGGTCATGAATTAACGACGATGATGAATGTAATGAAATTTAAAGAAAGTTAATTTCCCAAAGTAGATTTTTAGTTCATTCATTCTGTTCGTTTTAAATATTTTATCACGTTTTTAATTTGTTTTATTTTATTTCTTTCAAACACAATGGACGTTTTCTTATTTAATTAAAAATTATTACAAAAAAAATGATTAATGATATTAATTAATTGTTATGTACCTAATGTAACTAATAAAAAAGTTAAATTAAAAAGGGGGGTTATTTGGTCAGCAGGTCAAATATTTGAAATTTTACAAAACACAGTTTTTCTTTTACTGTAGTAAAGTTATTAAAATTTTCCTAATATAATATTAATTGCTATTTATGCAACTATTTAAACAAAAACAAATAGTATGATGTCTTCTTGTTTTTTACTTAATTTTGCTATTAGTAAACAATTGCAGTTTTAAACGATTCCATAAAATTATTTTTATTACATTTCCCTCATTTAAAAAAACATTACGTTGGTAGGTACTTATGTTGTTTCTATTTTCTTTATTTCGTTTACATTTTCTTTTACTATTAAAAAAAACAAAGGGACTCAAATTATTATATCTTAATATTTAGCCAAATTTTGCCACAAGAAAAAGTTGAATAAGGGGGGGGGGTCAATTTCAATACAACAGTAAACTTTAGAGGGGTTCAGAGAATTCGATATTCATATAGTTAGTTAGAAAATATATTATTTAATTGATAATAATTATCATGTAACTGATTACTTATCAAAATAATAATAAAAAATTATTAATGAACAAAATAGTAGTAATTAAGGCGATAATCCAAAAAAATATGGTAGTTAAAATGCAGGTTTTTTAAAGTGCGAATTATGTATTTTGTTGTTATTTATTATCGTTGTGTAACAACTATCTGTTGGAAGCTTTCAAGTTGGAAGCACTTGTAGGACGGATATGAAGTCACTTGGACAACTTCTCCGTGAGCACCGGCCGGTACACCAGCAGCAGGAGCACGTATACACCAGTATACACTACTCAGTTTGCTTTGTTAGGTGTTTGAGTGAAGTTGTGTTACGAGTTTGAAAAATATTTCTATTTTTTTTTTTAAACTGCTCAAATTGTTGGAATTTAATAGTTTATTAATGTAAGTTATTGTTTTATTTTTGAAAAAAAATATTTTTTTGAATTTAAGCGCCTTATTTTAAGATCCACTGTTGGGTGAAGAAAATTTTGAACTTTTTAACCCTATTGAAGTTAAATAGCTCAATTAATTATTATTTTATTGATCAAGATTTCTATAACTGGTTATGATTTTTATTTTAATTTTTTTAAATTTTTAGTGCCTCGATTCGGTACAATGCGAAGTCGTGTTGGCGCGACACTGTGCGTATAGTATTTTAAAGACTTTTCTAAAAATCCACATTTTTTAATTTTTCCAAAATTCACTGAATCAATTGGAATTTACGTCTTGATCTTTAATAAAGGTCACTTGATATTTACAAAAATCAGTAAAGTTCAAATGATTTATCATTTAATGATTTTCGTTTGTGCGACACTGTGTGTATAATATCCACACTTTTAAAGGCTTTCTGAAAATCACTATTTTTTTAAATTTTTCCAAAATTCACTGAATCAATTAGAAATTTACGTTGCGTCCTTAAATAAAGGTCACTTCATATTTACAAAAATCAGTGAAGTTCAAATGATTTATCTGAATGATTTTCGTATTTTTTTTCGATTTATCAAAAGAAAGGTTGAAGAAAGCCAATTATTTATATTTTTATCCTCTGACGGTTTTGTTTTTACATTTCATAAATTCCTAATCACCTTATTAGCTGCTCCTATGAGCCAATTTAAAGACTCCTGGACGGCTCCTATCTGTCCATATAGGTCCTGATATCTTGCTGTTGCTCAGTGATCATTCTTATTTTTTGTAACTACCAGTAAATAGGTACTCTGACCGTTTAGTTTTTACGTTTCATGAATTCATAATCAACTTCTTAGTTGCTCCTAGAAGCCAATTTAAAAGACTCCTGGGCGACTCCTACCTTTCCATATCTGATATCTTACTGCTGTTCAGTGGTCTTTCTTCTTTTTTGTAACTACCAGTAACTACTCTGACCATCTTATTTTTACGTTTCATGAATTCATAATCAACTTCTTGGCTGCTCCTATGAGTCAATTTAAAGACTCCTGAACGACTCTTAACTCTCCATATAGGTACTGATATCTTGCTGTTGCTCAGTGCTCCTTCTTCTTATTTGTAACTACCAGAGCTAGAGCTGATCTTGTATTTTAGTTTTTCGTAGGTTATTAGAGTGATATCAGTGATATGCTTCCTGAGCGTAGCATAACATATTGTGGCTTTAAAAAAGTCTTTCTAAAGTCTGATCTAACTCTTGTTGGGTTGGGTAATGAACACACCATAGCCATCGTATATCACAAGCTGCCACCAGTAATGAATGATTAAGGAGTTTGGATTATGTTTGGACACCAGTGGTAGCTGGTGATATCCTATCGTGTTCCCAACCCCTAAAGCAGAATGACCTACCTATTAAGCTTCCTATTATTTATTTGGGTTACAAGGTAACGAACTAGGCTAACTACCGGGTACTTGACGACGTCTTAGGGCTTAACATACCCTGCGAAGCACGATAAATTGCAAAAATTACTTGGATAGTTGTGATTTTCGTGATTCTTCAATTTCTGAAAAATTCTTTATGTCACACTCACTAACTGTTGTTAAAGGGGCACCTTCATTTTGGTAATGGACCATCACGAATTTTATTGTGCTCATTTCACATTCGCGATTGTTCTAACAAACATTTTTCTATGTTTGTTACGAGTACTTAATTTTAAGTTCAAAGCAGGGGCGTACCGTATCACAAACAGATTGAATTTTAGTCAGATGAAACGAATCTGTAATTTTGCTGCCAACGCTGCCATAAATTCAAATTATATTGTTTTTATCGACAATTATTTGATAAATTATTAATCAGACATTCTTTTGAATCGCAAATGGAGTTTGTAAAAATTAAGAATCGTGATGTAAAAAGATTTGATTGATCAATGTTACCTTGAGCTTATTCTTTTGGTAGGTGTTAGGCGTAAATTATTAGATACATTCGTACCCTCTATTTAAATAAGTTTTTATAAATAAATTTGGAAAATATAAAATAATAATTAGTAAAGTACTTTAGAATTACACTATTTATTAAAAAAAAACGACCTAGAACTCTATTACGTTTGGATTTGCGTAATAATGTTTTTTTACAAAATTGAAGCGCTGAGCGAAACGAATTCAAAGAAAAAGAAATTTTGAATAGTGTCGTTTATGTTTATGTATTTGATTGTTTAAATTCAAGGTTGTTTATGGCCATAGACAATATAAATTGTTTGTAATTTTTTATAAATAAATCATCATTATTTTGTTTTGGGCGACTTTGCGAGTGGTTCACGGATTAGAGCGTTCGCCTCTGGATCAGAGAGTGCTGAGGTCGATCCCCTGCTGCAACATTAAAGTTTATTGTATCTTGTAACCACACAATTTCCCAATCTGGATTTGCCAGTCGTATCTATGATAGTTCTGAATTGACTTTTAACTGTATGGTAGGTCCTCCTAGAAATAGCTGGTAGAAAAGAGGTCGATATCCTTACAGTGGATGAATGTCTATGGCTGTATAGTGTATAGATAGATAAGTCTTCTTTTTAACTACCCACATGACCATTCATACAACATTTATAAAGTAAAACGAATTAAAAAAATCTAAAAACCCACAAGTTCATTATTTGTATAAAGCGATGGTGCTGTTTATAAAATTAGAGTTCGTTCTCTCTTCTAATCACCCCAATGTCTCAAGTCGTTAAGAGCTCAGAATTGGAGAGAGTGTAACTTCCGTAAAAATTCGAGTAGCACCTGTCCACCTGTTCGTGTGTTTGTTACCCTTATTAACCACGCAAATCTTCATCCACAAACCACCCGACCCATTTCAAGGTTTTTCAACTTTTCGAAAGTCTCTTGTACTTTTAAATTAATAATTAAACTTTCATTAGCATTAAAAACATTATAATTAGTAGTAGGTTTGTTTATTAATAGAAATTTTTTTTATTTACAGGAGGACGCTTCATTAAACATACCAACTCAAACGTCTTCTCTTACTTAGCAACGTGCAAATCTTCGCGGTTCGAAATTATTAATTTATGCAGAAAATACAATTTCCACAACATTAAATTTGCTCATCTTGGAAATAAAAAAGTGATTTTAAATAATAATTACGTTTTAAATTAAAAAAAAAATAATAATCTTATTGTTGCGGTTTTAAGTCAGTTAGATTTTATTCACCTGGTGATTAACAACGGAAGTTTGTATATCAAGAACCAAGAAACCACTTCCTGTACCGTTCGTTCTTTAATTCACTCGGGCGCTAAATAAAGTTACTTAAAACATGCTTTTTGTGATGTTTGTGTTTTAAAAAAGATCACCGAGATTGTGTGCAATGGCGCAAGAATCGATCGATGCTACAGTTCAATGTCAAGATGTTGGCCAAAGACAAAATACGTCCATCGAAGTGCTCAATTGTGAAATGCCCGATAGATATCAAAAAGATCGTGGCAAACGCGTTATTAGATCAATTTTAAACAAGTTGCGTTTAAAGAGGACAGCTAGTGTCGATATATCACAACCTGATCCAATTTTTAAGGTGGCTTATCTCGGAAACGTTGTTACTGGATGGGCCAAAGGTTAGTATTGTTGTTTTATGTGTCTTTTTGATTATTTAATCAATACGGGAACTATGCCAATATTTGTCTTATCAATTTGGTTATCTGGCAAATTGATTAAGATAATATTTATTTATGTGTAATTACTAATTGATGATAATATTACCAGTTTTAGCAGGGCTTCCCCACGAACTTCCTCCTTCAATGTTAAGGAAGTTTCTATACCACTTCCTAATTAATACGATATTGAAGTTTATTCAAAACAGTTCGATTTTAAGTTCCTAAATATAAACGATAGCTTTATAGTTTAATAAACGATAAAGGCCCCTACAGACGATATGGTTTCGTCAGGTGATCAGAGGGCAATTTTGTTAGATTTTGCTGTGGCCAAGTCGATGAAATTAGATCGTCTGAAGATCCTATTAATTGGCCAAGTTCAAACTAACCAAAAACGAAAATCAAACAATTTAATTACCTATTAAAAAAAACACGCATTTGTTGCCCAAATTCGCAGCGCTTTTGCCTCTTCTAAGTCATAGTTGAAAACGCTATCTTTGGTTTTCTCAAAAACCTTTTATTTTTGCTAAGAGCTCTTTTCATCTTCCATTGACCGCTTCAAATATCTATTTTTTCTTTTTAAGGTTATCTTAAAATCGCAATAGTAGAGCGAGAGCAAAAATTGTGGAATTGTACCATTTCGTAATGATTCTTGCATAGTAAAATGGTGACACCAATTTTAAACCACTATATGGACACTAATTGATTGGCTAACATCAACGTTAATTAGAGAAAGATTAAGAAAAGTATTTTCGCTAATATAGTGAAAGAATTTGACTTTAATAACTTTTTGATTTTTACGCTCCCTGTAAGATGTAAACGATGTGATGTAAAATAATACTTTGGTAATGTCTAATTAAATTAAAATCTCTACAGTCTCACTAATTTTATTAGCAATCTGAGGGGACGTGGCCAGCACTGTCATAAATTTTAAGTAGTGCACTACGAGTTAAAAGTATTTCAGTCCAAATTTGACAAGGAACTGTCACTAAAATTGAATATCAACTATGTCTGTACCAAAAAATATCCACAATATATTCTATATTGATAAAGAAGCGACAGTCGCTATAATGGTTTTGGAGAATCAATTTCTAGTGCACATGTTTACCAGGACTGTCAAATGTGGAAATGTCAATGTCAAATGTTAAATGGACACTAGTTTTGAAGATGTTCTAACCTTAATTGTATTGCGTGTCTATAAGAAATGTCAAAATAATACTGAAAACTAGCATAACCTTATGAATTCTCATTACTATAATGAACATTATTATTATTTTGACATTTCCAGTAGACATAAGCACCAAAATAGTATCAAAATATTTAATTTTTATGAGGATCTATTACTTATTTAAACGTATGTTTAAACTTGATTTAATAATTTGAATTAAAATTTAAATTTCCCGCTTAAATACTCTAGCAAAATGGCGCCCATTGTTCAAGGTCACCAAAAACGGGGTATTTGATTAAATAGTGCCGCTTCTTTAACAATATAATATATTGTAGATATTCTTTGCCTGCACATAACCTGAATTCTTGATTATGATTGGACGAATCCTTTCCCGCAAAAAATATTTTAAATAAAATTATTTTGGTTGACATATTTTCCGTAACGCAAAATTGGTTGGTGGAGCTGTATTACGCATGGCTGTTGTTTATTTGGCTCTCAATACCCTTTAGCTTCTTCAGCTGATCCTTAAGGTTGTAGGTACCTATAGTGATTTACATTTTAATTTAAAGTGCATATTATTTCAAATGTGTTCATCGACCTAACAGTTTCCTCTTCTGGCGCCACACCCTGTAACCACACTAATCAACCACAGCTCACTTGGAAACATAGTTTTGTATTCTCGTTTAAAGCGTGTTTTTACATCTTCGTTCCCATATGGAGTAAATTGGCTTTTCTACTCCTGCTCTAAATATGAAACTTGATGATTTTTTGAGTTTACAAAGTCAACTGCCGTTTATTATCTTAGATAATAAATTAATTTTTTTTTACCTAGAATACTTATCAAACTTAATTGGCAATTCAGGCGTAGCAAATTACTCAAAATCTTTTATAGTTGGTATTGTTGATTTAAAATTTTAATTGTTCTAAATAACGATAACTGACATTGTAATTGACATTGAACTTTGTTATTCAATAATCAACAATTATAGCTTTTTTATGTTTACAAATAATCCGATATAGTTTTATTCGGTTTTATTAAACGGTAACGGTTTGAAAGATCTATTAAAGTTAAATTGTATCAAGAAGGCTTCGAAATGTGCCCTGTAACGGTAACAAAACGCGGGCTTCTAAAAACTATTTTATTTTGATCGTTCGGCAGCAAAATTTAAAATTTTCTTCAAATGGGGATAAATAACTGTCAATCGCTTTATCCATACAGTTCTATAACAGAATTCAATGATAACGTTAAATATTTTAAATTGTTACGCGTGTGCAATGCATGATACTTAATTTGCATAAATTATATGTCTTTTGAAGTATGCTAGCGCAAAATTAAAACAAAAATTATCATCAAGAAATGAGACGTATTTACAGTTGTGGATGTATCTTTTTGTACATCTCGATATACAGCACGAGATTATCAAGTAACCTACATTTGTCGCTAACTTTTGTTTATTTTAGATTTTCACAATCCTGAAAGGCTATTTTTGAATTAATTCAGCAGTTCTTTTTTACAGATTTCCACTTCTTGCATCTCATTCTCCATTTTTGTTTAGACTGGACAAGTCTCCATCTAGCTACAGTCTTCCTTCCACATAGTCAATTCAAATTTTTTATTCCAAGATGTTCTTGATCTTCTTCTTCCTCGAGTTTTCGATATCTCTTAATTCTATTTGATGTCAATTTCCACACTTTAGGATTAGGAGGTATCTAGTTCTTTTTCGCTCAATCTTCTTATATCTGCCACAAATCTCTCAAAGTCATGCCTACCTAACCTAAAGTGATTAATGATTATGAATTCTACATCCAGTATATTTCGAATGATACACCTTATCATTCGTTTTCACACGTTGTAACATTGCAAATTATTTGACTTTGGTGACAATTTTATCTTTTAATTACCATATTACGTCCTCGAATTATCTTGGAACAATTGTTATTTTAATTAGAGACAATTCGTATTACGTATATGTAAAGTTCATTTATAATCCTATTTTTTTATTTATTAGAAGTCCATTTTAATGCCTAATTATATTTGAAGTTATGTAATGCATAAATTACATATTTTTCTTTTTACACTAATTATTAAGTATTAAAACAATAAAGTATTGTTTCCTCCGTTTTTTGCAATTATTTCTGATTTACGACGTAAATTATAGCATTATTAGAATATAATACAGGTGATAACTGTTTTATTATAGGACCATTCTAGTTAATGAGGTGTTGGATAACTACGTCCCGCGTTGGGCGCCAAAAAGGTGACCTTACATTTTCAAGAGCGTAGATTAATTGCAGGATTTACTCTCTTTACTTTCTTGACATCTGAATGTTTTAATTAAATGATTAATGTAATTGAAGGCCCTGACTATCATGACCTTACATACGACACCCAGAGATGAATACTATCCGCTCGTATTGTGTTATGTAAATTGAACTTGAAATCGAGAAGGACCAGCGGTTTAAAAAAATATTTTTCTACGACTTAGATTTTTATTTATTTTGAGTCAATTTTTCTCAAGTCATTTGGCAAATGAAGATAATGGGTTGTGTAGGTGTATTTTGTTAAGGATCATGTCACACTATTGTCATCGGCGCGTAACGATCACACAGCACACATTGTAAATGCCAGGCCTTGTTTTAAATGATAGAGGAAAGAAACTTTAATTAACGTCTGTATTGTTTGGTTAGGACCTTCAAAAACTACTAATTTATTGCCAAGTCACGAATTCCAACCCTTAATTAGGCAAATATTTGCAAAGTCAACATTTTACAGTATTTTCACCACTTTGTGGCTATCTGAAATCACAGCGTGTGACAAATGAGTTTCTTAATTCTTAAATTCACAGTTTGTTTCGTTATGATAATTTGCGTAATTCAAGTCAAATTTTTCTTAATTTAAAGTATTAATTTTAACTTTTTAACAGTAAGTTGATTAGTTTGTTATAAAATAATATTAAAAACCAGTTTTGTAAATTTTGTCGTAAAACTTGATATATAAAATATCCAATCTACTGTAATAAACATTAACTAACAATTTATAAAATGTTATTGAGACAGAGGTGGATTAGACTTATTGGCGCAACAACTTCTTTTAAATGCTTTCATAAAATTAAAAGAAACGCTCTTTTTCTATTAATTCTTCACTTCACTATAGGTTTTCCCTTTTTTCTTTCGATTTTCTCAATTTTGTGTTGTTGCATACTATTCTTCTCTAGCTGATACCCATTTTTAGGTCATCAACCCAACTGATCAGTGGTCAGACACACATTGACATTAAAAATTGTTTTTCTTATTCAGTAGTTGTAATTTGTTCTTTTATGCTACGTCCTACGTCTTTATACACATTTTTCTTAGCTTGAGTTAATATTTAGCCACAGTGGCTTCTACTTCTTTTATGGTTTTTCTCATAAACAAATTGCATGTGAACACATCGTATTGCATTATGTAAATACATATTTTCAGGGTGACCTGACTAACTGGGGTGGTAACGAACCGTGACATACAAAGAAAACTCTTTCCTGGGATAATTTTGAAAATTCTTTTGGTAAATCATGTCCCTCTATATTCTTCCTGGTTTGCATTCCCTATCTCGATTTTGCGTTATGCTGCGATTCTAAGAAATCTGTAAGTAAAACCGTAAAATCGTAAGCTCGTTGCTTAGAATACAACCGTTAATAAGTCCACTTACGATAGTGCTCAGAATTGCAGCGTTAGACGATAACCTTAACAAGGATTCCTTTGCTGGAATCATGAATTTTCTCACTAAAGTGTATTGAACCTAGTTGCTGCTTAGTTTACTGGGTGGACCATTACAACATAAAGAAATGTCTCACTGTAACGATGCGTTTTTCTACATGTGTAACAAATTCTTAAGATTCTGCCCCTGAAACGGAAAAAATTAACATGTTTTTTTATTAAAAATGGCTCGTACGTAATTCACCTGCAACTTATACCATTCGATGCCTTATTTAACCCCGCATCTATTACCACCTACATAATCGCATAAAAAGCATTTATGTAAGAGTTTGGTGATAATCGTAACGATATGAGTACGAAGCGTACGGAGTAAAATGTACGTTCCCACCTCGTAGTGAAATCGAAAGTTGAGTTCTGATTAGTGCTAAGAACTTGGTGGTGCAGAATTAATAAATATTCCAAAGTATAAAGTACACACGATCGTATGATCGGTGTTATGCTCATTACATAAATCGTGTTTGAGAATTATTTTGGTGAAATCCTGTTAAAGGGCTTTACTGTCGCACATAATACCTAACCAGTTAGAGTATTACAATAATCTGATAATTGGCATAATCTTTAGCAGAATATTACTTGTTGACACTTCTACCATCTTTAAGTAGACCCCAATACTCACTGTGGTGGCTTTTCCAAGCAGCTCTGTGACTCTACAAGCGTTAGGGTCATCTTGTACTTATTTTACTTCGTGAGAGTTAGAGCACCCATTGAGTGTATTTGACTGCAGTTATGATAGGGTTACATTATACTATCTCTATGATGGTGCTGTTTATGATAACTTTGTGCAGAACTGTAATATAAAGAAAGGCCCCATTGCATAAATAATATTTAGGATTCTTTTGGTGACAAGTTTTTAATTCCCTAACTACTTGGTCTTTGCTTGGAGTGGCTTGAATGCATTTCCACAACAACTTTGTACCGAGTTGTTACATCGGTACATAAAGAGAAATTTCTTCGGTTAAATAATGCCAACTAATTCATTTGATTAAGTTTTATTAAACCTCATCCTATGCACACATACTGCTTGCTCTGCCGGAGGCCTGATCTGATGGGACTCGAAGAATAAAACATCAACATAATGAATTACTTCTCTACTTGTTCTTAAACAATGGTTTTAAATTTTTTGATTGGACTCATTTTAAACTATGCGCCTTGTTCGAATTAAAAATTAAACCTTTAATTTGTTTCTACTACTGTTATTTGCCAGCTTTAATAATAATATTTATGTATGAATATAAATCATAAATATTCTCACACTTGCTACAATTATAAATTATTATGTGAATGAAGAAAAAGTCGTTGACATTTGGTCTTGGTTACTTCATTATTTTTGACCTAAATTTTGCGGATACATACACTCAAGATAATATTTTAAGATATCAATTATTCTTGTATATGCATGCCAGTATGTGTTGTATTGTGTTAGTTTAATTATATTTTTTAATTTATACCTTTTTAATATTTCTGTCCATCCTGCGCATGTTAATTTAAATATTACAAAAAGAGTTTGAAATTGAGAAACTTGTAAATTGCAAGAAAATGTTTCCATTTTACTTAAGCCCATTTGTAACTATTGCCAAATCTTGACTACGAAAGATATAAAATGCGAAATAATTAACTAGCAGTTAGCAGAAGTTGAAAAATTATATAACATTGGGGACAGCTTTTAAAACTATTTTTGTCGAGTTGCCGGAACGATATGTCGCTTGTGTGCCAAATTTTTACTTTCCTAAGGAATTAAAGGAAATTGGAACCCTGCTGAAAATTAATTATGAAATTCTACTAGTTTTCCACTTTGAAGGCAAATGAGATGCATTCCATGATTCGTTTAGAAATTGTGTGACAATTATTAATCAGCTCTGATAATCATTTTTATATTCAAGACGTCAATGTGCTTTTGATAAATAAACAAATCGTCTACAAAAATTATTTTAAATATAGAATTGATATAAATATATCTAATTCCTGTGACGCCCAAACTTGCCCCCGAAACTTAACATCCTCTATATAATTTTGCAATTATGTTATGACATTGTATCTATTTTTACTGCGAATTGTGAAAAATTGTAAAAATAGTAATTTGAAAAAGCTCATTGTATTTAGAAGGCCTTTAAAATTAACAGGTCTATAATTGAATAAAATAATTAGTTAATAATTAAGTCGAATAATTTGGTACTATTCCAATCGTAAAATTTATTATTTCCGTTATAATAATTTTTTTCTAAATCGTAAATTTTGATAATCTTTAAATTTATTTAATATTTGTTCCAAGTTTCGGGTCCAATGACCATCTTCATTTTTAGAAACTCAATTTTTCGTTGTAATAGTTAAATAAATATCAAAAGACGTATACGGGGATGTTAATTTTAAAAAAAATAATAGTTTATTCTAATTTTGGAAATTAACTACCTATATCTTTCATTTAAGAAAAATATTTTTGGAAAAATAAATATACAACTAGTGCTTGTTTGACACTGTTTTGGCACAGAATTGCTTGTGTATGGTTTTCATTTACAAATTATTTCCCAATGAAAACCGCCCGATATACCTACAAATTTTCAAGCTGTAGCCAAAAATAGATGTTGAAAACTACAAATAACTTTAAGTAAATTGCTTTTCTTCTGTAAAACCACCTAATTTTGTAAATAATTTTTAAAAATAGAAAATAATAATCCACGCTTTTGTAAAAGTCGTTTTGATGACCTACTAAACTTTCAAAGACTCTTAAGCCACAGTCACACTATAGGTACTTAGGCACAACAACCAATGGCTATTGTTTGTCCGCTCACTTCTTCTATTGAAGGGTCTAGAGTCTAGACCCTATTTTGGAATAGAACAAGACCTCTCAATCAGTTCCTTCATTCAATTCCTCAATCGTCTTTTTGAAAGCTGCTTCTTTCTTAGCCCTTTTTGTACATAATCGGTGACGACTAGCCCCACAGACTCTCACATTTTTGATAGGGGGTTCAAGTGTCCAGATAGTAGGCAAAAGATGGCCCTAATTCCTGATTTCTCAATCGAACGGTTTTCTATAAGGAATCGGGTACGTTCTCTCAGTTAAATTTTTTGTGGTGTCATTCATGAGCTGAAGAAAGTCGCGTTTTGTTCAGGCCCTAAACATTGAGCTACCATTATTTTGCTAAGGTTTTATTGCTTTCAATTCAATGCCATTTGGCGTCGTGGTACCCACGTCACTTGATGGTGACTTGATGGTTAATATTTAGTTGCCTGACGGTATTTAAACAGTTAAAAACGAGTTTTGAGTCAAATTGACAAGATTTTGGGATCTTCAGTGCTGCTAGACTCTCTTGACAGAATATTGACTATCTTTTCTCTAAAACACTTGCTGATGTTCTTTTGGGAACAGTTGGCTAAAATTGAGCTCATATACTCCTATTTAATGTTTATTTTTGGTTTATCAGTGTGCCATATTCCAAATCGGGTGTCATTTGGCGAGTTTGGTTTATGACTTTCGTCATCTTGTATTCTTCTAAATGTTGAAGGGTTTTAAAATGTCCAGATAAAGCACCTGGTTTGAAATTTCTTGTTCTGAACTGTTCAAGTCGTTGTGGAATTATTACCCTCTTCTTTATATGAAGGTGTATGGTATTTTTTTACTCTTGAGTAAATTATTGCTGATCAAATATTATTCAAAGGGCTTCTATTTACTCACAGACGATGTGTTAGAGCACATTCTTGGGAAACGTGTTTCAGAAACGTTTTAGGTAATAAAAATTAAAAATGTAATTAGTTTTCCGCTGATATTTCCAATTACATGATAAATTGGAGTAAAATAGCATTTCCACGAGTTGTTTACTAATTCCATGTAGAAAAAGCAATCACATTCTACAAAACAAAATTTTATGGATAATTTCACGCTCTAAATTTAAACAATTTGCATTTTTTTACATTTTAACCTATTGATAAAAGTAAATAAACCAATTACACTTTAACGAAAGCGTTAAATTAAATTCATAATTCTTTACATAATTTTTTTTATCAAATAATAATCTGCGGAAGGAACCTATTTTTTTATTATAATTTCATTAAGTTATTTCTTTCCTCTGAACGTATATTTTTATATCGGAAATGCTCTAAATATTTTTTTCCTTTAAATAAATGACTGTGAAATTAAAATACGTACAATGTTCAATTGAAATATTTTTGAAGCGTAGGTGAGGCCGTGACGAGTAACAATTACAAAATTAAATTAATGTACAACTTACTTTTTTCTACCCACTACTTATTTTTGTGGAAGTCATTCTTCCAACATGCAATATTTTGCATTGCGACAAGAATTAACAACCCACGCATCTTTTTTTATAAATAGAAATCCTAATCCTTAGGGACTTTTCTAATAGCATCAAGTGGGATGTAAAATTTATTGGAATATAATTTAGCGTTGTAGTCCAATCACATTAAACATTGGACCTCTAACTAATTAGTAACAGGACGGGACCACTTTTAAAAATTTTCATTTGGTGAGTAAAAACAGGGAAAAAAAAGTCTACCGTTTTTTTTTGCATACATACAAAGTTATAGGCCATTGAAGAAAAAGAGGGTGTTCTGCAGTGCTTTTTTTGCAAAATACTTGAAAAGGAAACCAAATATCGATAAAATGTAAAGGACCAATCTTGTTGAGCATAAAATTACTAACAAAAAATATGTTACATGTTTTGAGTTTTGACAATCTATTAAGATGGTACGACCGTTTTCTTAAAGTAGTCATTTTTCCAAATTGTTAATTAACAAAATAATGTTTTAACCTATTTGCAACACAATTACAATTCTGAAAAAATTCACCTGTTATCTGACATTGTTAGAGAAGATATTCTATGAGTTTCAGATTGTTTCAAGCTCATTTGCCTAAATTATGGTTTTTTATTCATTAAAAAAATGAATTTTTTTTCCGTTCTAGTTTTTTGCAGGTTTTACAACTTTAGAATTGGCTGAGACTAATTAAACTATGATAATCTTGTTCCTTATGAAATTTCCGACAAAAATTGTTGTCTCCAATTTTCTGTGTCGTCATTTGTTTCTGTTTTATTCGCGTGCAAACTTGAAAATTAGTGTGCACGCGAACACCAACGCTAGATATCTATTGTTAGGCTACTTCTTAATTTTTATTGCCTGTTTCATCATTCCTCGATCTCCATTGCTTCGTCGTTTTTAGAATCAATGAATGGTTTTCTCTTGCCCATCGTCTTTCTCAATTTCTTCGTCACTGATACCACTCATTCGGTCACCTTCAATAACCTCTCGGGCCTGATCCTCGACAACTTTTTGAATAAGATTATCGTCGTCTTCTTTATCTTAGAATTCTATTTCTGAACTTATTCGATTGGTACACGACGTTCCTTGACAAGAAAGACATGCTGGAGAGTATCTTAAACAGGATTTGCAGCATTCGCACGCTTTACCACAAGATTCTTTGCATTTGCACGATATTACTCTCAGTAATTCACGGGTACTAAAACTAGTCTTAATGTTGTCATAGTTGGCATGAGACCATCAGACTGTGTTAGTTTCCAACCCCAATTGAGAATTGTTTGAATTATGGATCTAGCCATTTCAGCATTTGAAAGTAGACTCCCTGGAAATACTGTCATGTTGGTGCCATCATTGGTGGTAGCTTTGCAAAAAAAACTTCAACGACGACAACATTGAAGCCAGCTCCCGATGAATTACTGAAAATAATATTGCGCAAATGCAAAGGATCTTGTGGTAAAGCGTGCAAATGCTGCAAATCCGGTTTAAGATGCTCTCTAGCATGTCTCTCTTGTCAAGGAACGTCGCTTACCAATCGAATAAGTTCAGAAATAGAATTCGAAGATGAAGAAGACGACGATAATATTATTCAACAAGTTGAAGGTGACCGAATAAGTGTTATCAGTGACGAAGAAATTGAAAAAGACGATGGACATGAAAAAAGCTTTCATCTATTCTGAAAATGACGAAGCAATGGAGATCGAGGAATGATGAAACAGGCAATAAAAATTAAAAAGTAGCCTAACAATAGATATCTAGCGTTGGTGTTCGCGTGCACACTAATTTTCAAGTTTGCACGCGAATAATTAAGAAACAAATGACGATACAAAAAAGTGAAGCAGACAATTTTTGTCGGAAATTTCATAAGGAACAAGATTAACATAGTTTGATTAGTCTCTGCCAACTCGAAAGTTGTTAAAACTGCAAAAAACTAGAACGGAAAAAAAATTCATTTTTTTAATGAATAAAAAACCATAATTTAGGCAAATGAGCTTGAAACAATCTGAAACTCATAGGATATCTTCTCTAACAATGTCAGATAACAGGTGAATTTTTTCAGAATTGTAATTGCGTTGCAAATAGGTTAAAACATTATTTTGTTAATTAACAATTTAGAAAAATGACTACTTTAAGAAAACGGTCGTACCACCTTAATAGATTCTCAAAACTCAAAACATGTAACATATTTTTTGTTAGTAATTTTATGCTCAACAAGATTGGTCCTTTACATTTTATCGATATTTGGCTTCCTTTTCAAGTATTTTGCAAAAAAGCACTGCAGAACACCCTCTTTTTCTTCAATGGCCTATAACTTTGTATGTATGCAAAAAAAAACGGTAGACTTTTTTTCCCCTGTTTTTACTCACCAAATGAAAATTTTTAAAAGTGGTCCCGTCCTGTTACTAATTAGTTAGAGGTTGACCCCTATGAAAATCACTAAGCTGATTGGACTATTGAGCAAAAGTGAGGAATGTTCGAATATATCCAATATCATGGGAGGTCATGGATTCTTAAGTACACCGTACACCGTAAAAATAATGAAATATACAGGGTGTCCTTTAGTTTTGCAGTTTACCTGCAACATGAGTTGGTATTGTTTCTCGCCGTGCAGCAAGTGCGCTGTTGTTCCAGATCAGTTCATGGGGTTGGAGTTATTCAGAACAACCACTATTACCACATTGTCGACTCAGGATATGTCGATATGGGATCGATAATGATAAAAAAACAAGTATCTAAAAATTTTTGCCATGTAAAACAATTTCTTTCAATATTTACCAGGTACACTCAGTCTCACAATTATTGGCCACCCTGGCTATTAGCCAACAACGACAAAAGGACAGAAGGGGACGTTATTGATTTATTACTTGTTTACTGCTACTTAACAAAATAAAGTTACTCCTCAATTTACGTAGGGGGTGTTATGATGGTTGCATCCACAATTTGTGCTAAACGTATAGTTGCCATTATTTGTGTACATATCGAGCTAAAGAGGGCGTTAAAACAGCCTTTGGGACCAATTTCCCAACTTACAACCACGGTGGGCACTACCTCTATAAGATCACCATTACCCAACTGGAATCAATTATTGAGAAATTAAACAAATGTTTTGTAATATCAATAGCCATGACGTGTTTATTAATGTTCGTAGTTGTCAAAGTCATGGTTATTGCTATTCGGATACTTGCAAAAATCGACTTTCTGGTTTTCGTGGAAATGGCTACGATAGCTCCATACTAAAGTAAAGTTTTAAAAACTGAGACAATATTTACTAAAATAATCGCGAGAGATAATATTTGCATTGCATTGCTGAAGATCTACGTCGCAAATATTAAGGTGTATGCAGGGCCGGACTGACTAGTCGTTGGTCCAACTGGGTATAAAATAAATCACCCCAAATGCAATGGCGTAGTTACTATCATGGGTCTGGGTTCCAAACATTTCCCTCGGGCTACATAGAGTCGCAGGCGAAATTTTTTGGAATTTTCAAGATCAACGATCCTAGATTAACTTTAGAAATTTTTAAAACAAAAAAACGCGTTGTAGGATTTTCAACAATTGTGAATATTTTTATACTTTTTTATTTATTTTCATTTGACCCCAAATTCACTTGGCCCACTCAGACTGGCCGGGCAGTCCGGGCCTGGGTGTATCAATGTTATGTTCTTATATTTGTGCCTAATTCTATTTATACTTATGTACATACTATTATCATATTTCTAATTTAATTTTTTATTTTTAGGGGACGGTTGTGTCGAAAAACCGTTAGCAACCCTTTGGCGCAACTACACTCAATCCTCCCGTCCAGATGTTACGATGGAGTTAACAGTTAGCGGTGGAGGATTAAAAGCAACCACCAAAGATCACGGTTTAACAGAATATTGGGCAAATCGCCTAACAAGTTGCGAGGCACCACCACATTTTCCACGCATATTCTGTTGGGTTTATCGTCACGAAGGACGTCGACTTAGACACGAATTAAGATGTCACGCTGTTTTATGTTCTTCATCGACAGTCGCCAGGCAAATAGAAACAGCTTTAAAAAACTCTTTATATTTAGCTCTTACAGAGTTTAAAAGAGACAAAATTTCTCGTCAAAATGCAAGACTGTCTTTAGCCAATTCAATTTACGATAACCCCACTATGCCGAGAAGAAAAATTTTGTTAAGCACAGGATCTCATAATTATAGGCCACCATTAGAGCGATCAAAATCGGCTCCTAAATTAATGAGTATCGAAGAAAATTTGGAAGAGGAAGAAGATGACGGTTACGACAACAAAAGTAAAAATGAAAAGTTGTTGGGAAATTGTACCAAACGCTTGTTGAATATCAGGAGGCATTCGTTACATAACGACGCATTTAAGACGAACCCACCTCGACGAGCACCTGTACCTGTTATTAAAGACACTTGTGCCTGTGATAATTTGAAAAATGGTAACGAACGACGAGAATCTGTAAATAGGGTTACTTTTAGTGAAAATAATAATTTGGAAATAGTCGACAATACTGATGAAAAAATCAATTTAACCACCTTGGAAATTCTTATAAATGAAAGTCTGAAAAGAGAGTATTTCGAAACTTCCAACGAAGTTGGCGAAAGAAATTGGTTTAGAAATGGTAAAGACGTGATAAATTTAGATAGCGACGAAGGTTCTCTTTCTAGTGGTTGTGAATCTTCTTCGAGTACGGTAACTTCAGATTTAGAGCAAGCTCATTTCTCTACAATCGACGAAACTCAAGAAGAATCGGAAGAGAGCACTCAACTTACGCTAGAAAATAAAAAGACTGAATGTGATTTTAAACTTGGCAGTTTTGCCTTGTTGAATAGAGTTAAAAAATTAGAAAGATTAAATGGTCGTAATTTAAGCGCTTCGTCGAATATTCTAATCGAAGAAGTTTCTTTAATTCCTGTCGGTGAAAGTCATTCAGATTTTAGTTCTTTAAAAGTTTATAAAAGAAGATCTAATTCAGATTCGGGTTTAAATATTAATGTTTATAGCATCGATTCTTCTTTACAAACTGAAAATGAAGAAAATGCACTCGACGAAGGATACGATGAAGTTATAGACTGTGCTAGTTCAGTTTCAAACATTGTGTTAGTTTAAATAGATTTTATAAATCCGTTTTTTTTTTTGGCAATTTTAATAGTCAACTACAGTCAAATAGAAGTGGTGTTATAAGATTATTAAATAATTGCACATTTCTTCTGTACCTCACATTATAAATAAAATATTTATAAATTTTACTTCATTTTTATTTTTTTTTAAATTGTGAAGTCATTAGGTTCAGAAAATCGCCATTTAAGGATGTCTTTTCATTTTTCTTTATTCTGTCAATTTTGCAAATTCCCAATGAAATTCCCTAATTTTTGTATTGCAGTAACGAACGTTTGGGCATGCATTATTGCTTATTGTTGTCTTAGGTTGGGATAATTGAAAATGAAAAATAGAAGCTCCTAATAATGCTAAATAGTAATTAGTAACAAATAAATTGTGAATTCGTGTCGCAGCTCCAATAGGTCAATTACTCCTGGGTAGTATGCAACACAACATACTTTTTTCCCACTCATTTTAAAATATCGAGAGTCGGAGGCGTAACTACCGGGGTGCGGTGAATGTAAGGCACAGGAGTCCAAGACACGTACGTTTAGAGGCAATTATTAACTTTTAGCCCAAGGTAATATGGAGCCTAAAAATGTCCCTAGAGCTACTGTTTTTAAAGATCGCAGAGAATCAGAATGTTTCAGAACACCATTTATTTCTAATGATCAGCTTCTTGGCCTTAATTTTATAATTTACTGCTTTCAAAAAACATGAATAAAAAAACTATTAATAAATAAAGGTCGTCAGCATTAACTTTGAACACGGACCCCTGGAGTGCTTGTTACGCCACTGTCGAGAGTTCTACCTTTGTTCAAAAAGAGAAACACAAAACTACTAGAAAACCATCCCCCTTTTTCAATTATAGTTATTTTTGGTAAAGTTATTGAGATTGTTCTCCGAGAGCATCTCATTGAATATCTCGATAAATCCTTTGCCTTAGACAAGACGCAGTTTGGCTTTCTAAAGAAGCTATCGACTACAAAAGCGATAATAAAAATTTTGGAGCACTTGGTGAACAATCTAGAGAAGGGCAGACACTATATTAACTCTTTACAATCTCTTGAAGGAGTTCGACTGCGTCTCTCATTATATTTTAATAAAAAAATGGCTTTTTATGGAACTTGAGGAGTGGCTCTAAACTTATTCCGTTCTTATTTATCGGAGAGACGTCAAAGTATTTGCTTTGGGAGAAAGCCTTCCACCGTAAAATCTGTACATTACGGAGTGCCCTAAGGTTCTGTTCTTGATCCTCTCTTATTTGTATTGTATATCAATGACCTATGCCGTCACATGATTTCACATAGTGATTCTGTTCTATACGCAGACGAACCACATTCATCAACTTAGATAAGAAATATCGTTGTCTTATTTTGTTGTTGAACAAGAGTGTTGAGCGAGCTGAGCTGTGGTTCAGTGCCAAGAATTCAAATTTAATAACTCAAAAACACAGTTTTCTCACTGTTTCTATTAACAATAAATATGTTAATGGCAATTGTGTCCAATTATTGGGCGTTTTATGGTTGATGATGGTTTTTAAGATTTGGTCTAACTTGGATGGCCCACGTTGACGAACTAACTGACCAGCACGATAAACATCTTACGTCGGCTACATGATTGTATGAGTTTTGATATTGTCAGTGTGAAGTATTTCTCATTATTTCACTCTAAAATTAACTACGCTGTTGCAATTTGGGGAAACTCCACTCACGCTCAGAAAGCTTTCAAACTGCAAAAAGAGCAGTTTGCCTTTTGGCGGGAGTTTAATTTGGAGAGCACTGTCAGTGCCGTCTTTGTTTCTGTTCTATCCTCTTTTGGCGATTCTTTCGCGGGGGGAAGTTCTCTTACTAAGCATTCGAATGTTCATGACTATCTTACTCGCTCTTCTGATCTAATAAAAACCTCTCGTCTCATGTTCCTCTCGTTGCTCAAAAAAATTCTTTAGACATGAAATTATACAACCGCATTTACCGAATGAGATCAGGTCCTTAACCACAAATCATTATAAAGAAATTGTGATGAAATATCTGCTTAAAAACTGCTTTTACTCTGTGCAGGAATTTTTACTAATAGAGTTTGAAACTTGAGCTGAATTGCAGCACTGTGTTATGTGTACTTTATTATTTTTTTGTATTGCTGTAACTGTGTAAATCTCTTATTATTATACTCTGTGATATCAAATTGGTTGCATATAGTATCTGTATGATTTCCTTATATTTACACTTTTATTGCAAGGGTCAAAATTTACAGGAAAAGATGAACCATCAATCACGTTGAAGGATTCTGAAATTCCAACTTGTAATTCGTTTCGACTTTCAGGATTAATCAATGGAATTGAAAATTCCCAATGGAGGTGTTACATTTAACAAGCAAATAAAGAAATAAATTTTTATTCAGAATAAGTTAATAAAGGTTATTAAAGCATAAATTATTTATTTAAGTTAATAATCAACAAAAAATTATTTTGTAACAAAACATTTACACACTGGTGTTGGTTGGTGTTGGTTTGAATCTCAAATTAAGCTAAAGTACATGTATTTCCAATTTTGCTTTTAATCCAGGAATGCATCTTCTCTGTACGGACATACCCTGATGGACTTCCACTGTTATGAACGAAACTTACTACACCGACATGTTCATATTTTCCTTGTTCATTCTTAACGACCAATGGACCGCCACTGTCACCCTAAAATTCAACCTGTTAATTACATACAAGAACAAATAGCATTTAGTTTAGTAAATTACGCTGAAAATGCTATGATGTGGAGCCTTTGCAGCAAAGTGTTGAATCGCCAATCAGAGAACCATAAGCCTTTTTACATTCTGGGTTAGTTATTGTTGTTAAGTTTACGTAATTTAATACCGGACTCATGCTACCATCTGTGTAATGAAAAATTATTAAAACATTTTCTTATAATAATTCTATTTTCTCGATAAACTTACTATTTTGGGTACTTCCCCAACCGCTAACAGTCACAGGAACATTTTCAGCAACGGGAGTTGTTCTTAGAGCTATCGGTTGAATTCTATCTGAAAATTATAATACGATCGTCTTTTGATAATTTGCACAAACTGACAGAATAATCTCTCTATTAAAGAAAAACTTAGCGAAATGTGGAAAACAACTGATTGCAATGGAAGTCATTAATTGGGAATAAATGAATGGATTTTTAACATTAATTGACTAGTAAACACTTACCTGTAAACTTAACTGGTTTACTCAATTTAATCAGAGCAACATCATTTCTTCCAGTAATGCTGCTGAATTTTTCGTGTACAATGGCTTCTGTGGTTATGTCTATAACGCGACCTTCTTCAATACTTGAATATTGTTTTACTGAACCTAAGTGTAAAGTAAATGAACTTGCTCTGGAAATAAAATAAAATAGTTTTTAATTCCTTATGTATAATTGTTTTTAGTAATATTTACCCTTGGGCACAATGAGCTGCTGTTAGTACCCATCGGTCACAAATCAAAGCACCTCCACAGAACAGAACAGTTTTACCATTTACTTTAAAATAATTTGCAACTTGATATGGAAATTGTCCTGGTTGGGCACGGGCAGGGATGCCACTAATTATACGGGATTCAGATTCTGAAAATTGATATTGTTAGGATTATTTTTAATTACATTCAGGCCAAAATTAGAAGCACAATAGAAAGTTTTCTAGAGAGTCTCAGATAGGAGTTTGATACTAAAGAAGATTCTAAGCTAACGACTAATAATTACGTATAAAATTACGTAATATATATATTACGTATATACCTTGAACATGAAGATCCTTAAGTGGGACAATTGGTTCCTAAAATATAAATATTATTTAATGAATATTATTTTCAGTATTGTTTTGTAATTATAATTACCGGAACAAATGTATTTGCAATAACTGCGGTGGTGCAGAGAAAGGCACAAAGTATCACAGACTTCATTTTGTATATAATTCAGTAGACGAATAAGATACTAATTTGGATTTTTTAAGCCTTTATATATCCATCTATTCGCAAAGAATCATCTATCGCATATTAACACTTAAGTACCTATACTTATTAAAAGAAATTAAAAATTTCGCAAAAACGCTTGATGAGAATACAAAACTTAATTAATAAATTTTCAACTGAAATCAGGACCGTATTTATAGCGTTTGGTAATGCATTAGGAGTAATAAAAAAACTTAAGATATGTGGAAGATCTCATTATTAGATGAAATAACAACCAAAGAATTATTAACAATGTCGGTACGACCGAAGAATTTCTTTTTAGGAATTTGTACTTCGTATTATAATTGTTCAAAGCAAGATGTTGTACAGGTGCTGATCCTTTTAATATTGTATTTGTTTGTATAACGGTAAAATCGGATTTTCCGAATTTACAAGTTTGTATTGGTTTTCAATCCTGAGAAAGGGTATAATATTGTTTACCTGGTCGAAACTGTGAGAAAAATAAAAGGAGTCAAGTAAAAACCGTCTTTCCTTTAACAAGTAAAAAATATTTAGTAAAGTGGTAAAGGCTCCAAAAATATAAAAAATCATATACAGTCCACTGCTAAAAAAAATCCAAAAGCTGAGCGCGACAAACAATGCTTTAATAATTTAATGGCGACTGTGAAAAAGAGCGATATATGTAAAGATAATTAAGCTTGGAAGAAGTTCTCGAACCTAAAATACTTAGGGCCAGGACTACAATCAAAGTATAAACCCCGAATAGGCAATTCCGAGAGTAACTCACGAATAACCATGGTTGCAAAAGCATTAAAGCTTTGTTGATTGATTATTATAAACAATTATTCTCGGACTAACTTTATTCGGCATTTATACTTCGATTGAAGTTTGGCCTTTTAATAAAAAATACGTAGATAGAAATACCAGTGAGAGGTACAAACATGGTACTTAATAAAAAGAGAAACACAAAATCTGAGAACAAAAAAGAAAATTTTTCCAGGGTTTTTCCACTTCAGGTTCGTGATTTGCAACCGGTGGACAAAACTAGCAGCTTATCAACATTCAACATTATACCAGAAGATACCAGTACCAAGACTTAGGATGATCAGAGGAGTTTAAGAGCATCCTAGATATACAAGGTATTACAAAATTCGCCGATTTGGACAGAATTAAAAGGTCTATAGTGGACTTTTCGTTTTGGAGAGTACTTTTCGAGGTAGCTCTATTTTAAAGAAAATTGAAAATTGTTAATTTTCATAATTTGAAATACTTAAGATACAAAAATACAGTAGGCACAAAATAATCTGCCACTTAAACAACAAGTTGTTTTGTTTCTTATTTTCCAATAATTAATTAACTAGAGTTCCTAGTATTTCAAATCAAGATACCTGGAAAAGTACTCGTCAAAGCGAAAAACACGCTACTGTTTGTATCCACGAATTTCGAAACATCCTATAGAGTGGTGGAGAATTGCAAATGATAGATTCAAAAGAAAGAGATTTAGAAGATAACCAATTAACGCCCAAGCAAAAAATTTCAAATTTCAAAGTTGCAAATGGTCATAAAAAATAAAGTGTGTCTGTCGTCATATGATGCCAGTGGGCATTAATAGGATTTAATGCCTTAAGAGGGTCGATTTCAAAGAACACATTTATTTTGCATTATATCTGATTATTCTAGTATTCTATTCTATTCTAGTCTATTCTATTCTATTCTAGTAGGCAATAATTTATTTATTTTGGGTTCTTGGTTGTCGAATCGTCTATTATTAATAATCAATGAAGTATTTGGCAGCCTCAACTTGTATTGTATTGTATTGTACTTAGGGGTCGATTGGCTTCTAAGCCTTACAGAACTGCGACCAGTGTTGATCTTTTGTTCATAACCCTACTCGTATTTATGTTCTCAGGAATTCAATCTTGCCAGCGAAGCATAGAATGTCCCTGAGAAGTTTACTATTCACTTCTTCAGGCGTCAATTGAGCCTGCCCCAAGTGTTTTAGCCTAAGCCGAGCTAATGCATCGCATTTGCAGAGAATGTGTTCGGCGGATTCAATCTCCGATTCACAGAGTCTGCATATGTCACTATCCTCCAATCCCAGTTTCTTTAGGTGATACCTCACTGGGCAGTGTCCAGTAAACAGACCCGTGATTAGTCTGATTTCGTTCTTTGATAATAGAAGAAGCTGTTTAGCATTCGTGGTCGAGTACTTAATGAATTTCTTCGACTGTCTTTGTCCTGGTGCGTTGTTCCAGTGAGAATTTTTGTTCTCAGTTTCCCATTTTTGGATCTCCGCCTTTCTATGTGTTCTAGATAGTCCACAGAATGGTTCGGGTCCAATCGGGAGGGCTTTTGAGCCTGTTCTAGCTAGTTCGTCAGCTATTTCGTTTCCTTCAATTCCCTCGTGACCTGGCACCCAATGAAGGGCAACTTTGTTGCCCCTTGCCAGAGTTTTGAGAGATTGTCTGCATTCCCAAGTGGATAATGACTCAAAGCTATTGGCTTTGAGTGCCCTTATCGCAGCTTGGCTGTCAGACATTATATAGATTTTTTTACCCTTTAAATTCCTTCGAAGGCATTCTCGGGCACATAGATCTATTGCAAGAGTTTCAGCTTGCATAATTGTGGGATAGGTTCCTAAGGCTATTGATGCCCTATATTTTGGGCCATATATGCCTATACCTGTTCCCTGTTCAGTTTTAGATCCATCTGTATACCAAATGGAGGAGTTTTGTTCCAGTTGTATCGATTGACTTCTCGCCGTGTTGCGGTCTTGAATGACCACATCGAATGGTGTCTGAAAGTCAAACACTCTTGGAATGATATCCAAGGGTTTTTCAAACAATTCTGGCTGTAAAAAGTCCAGGATCTTTAGGTGACCTGTTCTGTCACCCATTTTGAATTTCTTGCTCTGTGCAATTTTTATGGCGGTTTGAAGACCTTCCCTCTTCACCCGTAGGTGAAGGGGTGGTAGGTCTAAAAGTGCCTCCATAGCTGTAGTCGGGGTTGTGCTCATAGCCCCTGTTGTACCCAAACACGCTAGGCGTTGCAATTTCTGCAACTTGCCTTGTGTTGTGATTTCATTCGTTTTTGTCCACCACACGAACGAGGCGTATGTGACAATGGGTCTTATTATTGATGTATATGACCAATATATCATCTTTGGTTTTAGTCCCCATGTCTTTCCGAAGAGTTTGCGGCACGCCCAGAAGGCCCCCGTTGCTTTGGAAAGAGTTTTTTCTACATGAGATTTCCAGTTGAGTTTGGCATCCAGAGTTACCCCTAGATACTTTACCTCTTTGGAAAATTGTATTGATATTCCCTGTAGCTGTGGAGCTTTTAATGTTAGCTTCCTGCGCTTAGTGAATGGAACTATGGTGGTTTTTGTAGGGTTTACAGTAAGTTCCTCCTTTTCACACCATTCATTTATTTTGTTTAGGGCAGTTTGCATGTGGCTTGAAATAACACCGTCATGCTTGCCCTTTATTAGAATGACGATATCGTCTGCGTATCCTTGTACACAGAACCCTTCGCCAGTTATTTTTGTTAGTAGGTCGTCCACTACGATGGACCAAAGCAGGGGTGATAAAACCCCACCTTGTGGGCATCCCCTTGCAGTATCCATTGAAGTCTCTTCCCCTCCTAAGGAAGCCGTTATTATTCGACTTTCTAGCATTGCTTCTATCCAGGTTATCGTGGATGGTTCAATGCTGTGCCTTGCAGCAGCCGTTTTTATAGACTTAAATGAGGTGTTATCAAAGGCACCCTCTATATCTATAAATAGGCCAACCGCAATTTCTTTTGCTGCGATGGATTTTTCCACCTCCCTTACTAGGTGATGGAGCGCATCCACCGTGGCTTTGCCTGATTGATAGGCAAACTGCTTGACATGAAGCGGAGCTTCTTTGAGAAGTTCGCTTCTGATGTAATTGTCAATAATTTTTTCCATTGACTTAAGTAGAAAAGAGGATAGGCTGATCGGGCGATATGATTTGGCCTCTTCAGGAGGTCTTCTACCCGTTTTTGGTATAAACACCACTTTTACCTTCCTCCATGATGTGGGTATATATCCAAATGCATAACTAGCTTTGAAGATTGTTGTTATACAAGGAGCGATTATATCAACTCCATTTTGTAGTAGGGCCGGAAAGATTCCGTCAATACCAGGTGATTTAAAAGGCTGAAAGCTATTAATGGCCCATATCACTTTCTCTTGGGTGAAGATTGTTCCTGCCAAACGTCTGCTATCCCTACTGGAACTTAGGTTTCCATTGATGTGGGACATTATGTGCGTCTCGTTCGTTGTAACTCTTACCTTGGATCCCGGGAAGTGTGTTTCCATCAACACTTTTAAACTTTCTCCGGTATTATCTGTATAAGAACCGTTGGGCTGTTTTAAGAGCCCAATGGTATTTGAGTGGTCTTTAGACAGTGTTTTCTGGATACGCGCTACTGGGGCCGTTTTATCGATCCCCTCGCAGAAGCGCATCCATGATTGTCTTTTAGATTTTCTCAGTTCTTTGTTGTACCTTGTTAGGGCTTCGGTGTAGTTATCCCATAGGCCATTCTTTTTAGCCTTATTGAATGCTTTCCTGGCCGTAACTTTTAGTTTTGCCAGTTCAGCATTCCACCAAGGTACATCTCGACATATTGTTCTTTTTCTCAGTGGACAGTTAGCTTCATATGATGCTATTATACACTGACTTAAGTGGTTAGAGGCTGCTTCTAAGTCCTCTGTAGTAGCTACTTCATATTGGAGACCTTCTAGATCGGTTCTTAGTGACTCTTTGTAGAGGCACCAGTCCGTCTTTTTAGGAACTCTGCATTTCACTATTTCTACTTTTGCGCTCTCTATATCAAAAGTTATAGAGGCGTGATCAGAGAAGGATGACTCCTCCATCACTCTCCAGTTTTTGAGACTTTGGCTTACAAACGGAGTGGCCAGGGTGAGGTCAAGAACCTCTTGGCGAATCGCGTTTATAAAGGTGGGTTATAAAGGTCGAATCGTCTATTATTAATAATCAATGAAGTATTTGGCAGCCTCAACTTAGAGCGGGAACTAAATTTTACTTGCTAATTCGTCGATCCAAAAAGGCCATTACAATAATTAATTAGAAACTATCAAAATTTGCTAGTTTATTCTACTTAAGTAGCTTCCTATTTTCTATAATCGATATCTTTTATTTTTAAATCAATTACCTATGATTCTTAAGATTAAAATTCTTAATATAAGTAAGTAGCAAATTACGCACTAAGATAAAAAAAATTAAATTTATTTAATTTTCTAAAATTATAAAATCTTCACAATACCACATTACCTAGCAGTAAAATGGTTTGTCTTAACTCATACCATTGATAATATATAATGTAATATCAATGCTCATACTTTTGACAAGCGGGTTCAAAATCAATCAAATAAAACAAAAAGCGATAAAGTTTTGGAAAAAAACAGTAATCTAAAATCCATGAATTTTAGATAATAGGTCAGGAAATTATTATCGCTCAAATCTCTTTTATCAAGTAGATAGGTAGGTATCTTGTCTTTTCGATGCGTGAACTTAAAGATAAAATAGAAATAGCTTAAGATAAAACCAATAAAACAGAAATAGTAAAATCTAGTATTTTATCTTATCCCTGCTAGATAACGAGGGGGGTCTATCTAAAAGTAACTCAGTTACGCAAGGCACAAAAATGGAAATTTTTTTTTAACTCATTTCTGAATACCTGAGCCTTTTTTATTTTCCAATATTATTATTTGAAACGCGATGGAAAATTTTTAGGATAGTATTGTAAAAATTTCACTTTACACGTTACGAGATTAGGACCGAGTATTTCAATCAACCCTTAAACTTAAGTGTAGCTTTAAACTGACCTTCAACGGATAGAAATATATAAGCCGAGTATTTCAATCGACCCTTAAACTTAAGTGTAACTTTAAACTGACCTTCAACCAATAGAAATACACAAAATTGTAGTAAACCTCAGCTTAACGCCATATTTAAGTTTAAGGGTCGATTCAAATACTCGATTTAAGGCGAAGTAAATAACCAACTTCTGTTATTTACCATTCTTATTGCATATTGATAAGCAAGAGAACTCAAAATCATTTAACTCAAATGAAACAGTCCCTTTTCTATCAACTATAGTTCTAGGCCGAGTATTTCAATCGACCTCTAAACTTAAATATGGCCTTAAGCGGAGCTTTATTACAATCGTGTGTATTTCTATTGGTTGAAGGTCAGTTTAAAGCTACACTTAAGTTTAAGGGTCGATTGAAATACTCGGCTTAAGAGTTTGTTTTCACTGTTCTAAACAGACCCAGTTAAGCAAAGTCTGTTTTGAGCAGCTATTGACACTTTTCCTCTCTGATTATTTAGCTCTTTAGATTCATTTTTTATTTTATAAAAATACAACTATCTAGAGTGTAATGATATGTTATTTCTAAGTTGAAGTCAAAAATCGTCAGAGGCTACAAGTTTTGTGGCTAATCTTGCATGTTCGTCGGTGTCTCTGATTTCCTTCAAATTTTCGGATTTTCATTAGTTGAAACTATCTATCTAGGTTTCAGTACCTATTTCTGTTCTATATCCGGTTTGATTAATGGTAATTTCCTAGACTATTGTGTAAAACAAATTAGAATTGAAATTAACGGTTTTACAAAGACGTTGTTTAAGTTTTCTAAAAACTTCCTCTTTAATTTTACTGAAACCCACTACACATTTCAAAGAGATAAATAAGATAAACGAGATAAACCACTCGATTTTACTGTAATTTTTGTGACGACTTTGTAATTTGGGACAATAAAAAACTTTTTTTTTATCTTAGCAATTGCGTAGTGCGTAATTTGCGACTTTTATAAATAGATATAGTTGGAATCTTAAGAATTAGCTACTTACGCACCTATAATAAAGTAGCAATTTTTGATATCTTCAAATTAGTTTCAATCAGGCCCGGATTGGGTCGGCCAAATAATTAAATATTAGACAATTCAACCGCCAAGACACCCATAATCCAGGGCCGGAATAACAAACATTGGGGCCCGAGGCACCAATTACTTTTGCACTACTACAACAATGCAGTTCACAAAACAAATGTTTATTTATAGTCTAAGTCAAAGAAGAGGTTACAGAACACAAGAGGTAAAAAGGTTCCGTTTTTTGGGTTTTTGCTTATATCTCGAAAACGGTGTATTTTAGAGAAAAAATTACTTTTAGAAAAATGAAAGCTTATTAAATTTCCTACAAGATTACTTCAATTTATTTTTTTCTATTCATTATAGTTTTTGAGATACCCGCCTACAAAAATCGTTAATGTATGAAAAGAAAATTGCCGCACGTTTTTCGTCAAACTTTTGCCTCTAGCCTCTCAGCCTTTTGGTTTACAGTAAAAGTTTTCAGAAAAGAAGTTGTAGTGCATTAAATTTTTTTTACTATTTTAATTTTGTTCCGGGCTCTCTAAACACCGGGCCTTAAAGCGCGCGCTTCATGCGCTTCATGGATAATCCAACCCTGCCATAAACAATAAATGATATTTCACTAAAAACTATCAAGTGTTAATTGATCTTTAATAACAATGATTTTCAGAACTAAATTAAATGAATAGCATTTTGCCATAACACCAATTTTGCCGTAAACATTATCAGATCTGTCTGTCTTCTCTCATAAGAGCGGAGACACATTTTTAGCATAAATATATTAGTGTTTCATCCCCTTAAAGGTCTGACAGCGTCTGCAAGGGTAAAGCCCTATAATAATCTACTAAGAGATGAAAATACGGCCCTGATTGCAGTTAACAAGTTATTAATTAAGTTTTGTATTTTCAAGGGTTATTGCCTGATTTTTAAACTTTCTTTATAAATACTTAAGTGCTGATAGATAACACATTTTTTAATAATCGATGTGTGTATATAAGGACCTCAAACTTCCAAATTAGTATCTTATTCGTCTACTAAATTATCCAGAATGAAGTCGGTGCTAATTTGTGCCTTTCTCTGCACCACCGCAGTTATTGCAAATACATTTATTCCGGTAATTATTAGACTAAAAATAATATTCATTAAATAATATTTATATTTTAGGAACCAATTGTTCCACTTAAGGATCTCGATGTTCAAGGTGTGTAATTATTAGTCGTTAGTTTCAATTGAATCTTCTTTAGTGTCCAACTACCATCTGAGAATCCCTAGAAAACTATCTATTATGCTTTTAATTTTGGCTTGAATGTAATTTAAAATAATCTTAACAATATCAATTTTCAGATTTTGAATCCCGTATAATTAGTGGCAAACCTGCAGTAGCTGGACAATTTCCATATCAAGTAGCAAATTATTTTACAGTAAATGGTCAAACAATGTTCTGTGGAGGTGCTTTGATTTGTGACCGATGGGTACTAACAGCAGCTCATTGTGTCTACGGGTAACTTACTAAAAACAACCGTACATAGAAAATAATTTTTTTTTTCATTTCCAGAGCAAATTCATTTACTTTAAAATTAGGTTCAGTAAAACAATCTGCAATTATTGAAGCTGGCCGCGTTACAGACGTAACCACAGAAGCGATTATACACGAAAAATACAACACTCGTACTCAAGTAAATGATATTGCTTTAATCAAATTGAGTAAACCAGTTAAGTTTACAGGTAAGTCTTTACAAGTCCATTAATCTTAAAAATCCACTCATTTATTCCCAAAAAAATGACTTCCATTGTGATCAGTATAACCGATCTTTTATACTAATTTTTTTCGAAGAATAAAAGTCTTAACTCCATTTTTTTCCTAAAACAAGTTAGATGATACAAATGCTTAAGAAAGCATCAAAGATTATCCTCACTAGGTTAGAATCTCACTAGGCTTCTATAATAGAAGGCTTAAAATGATTTTTAAGGTACTTTAGCCTAGTGAGGATGATCTTTCTTTGATGCTTTCTTAAGATTTTGTATAACATCTAACTCGTTTTAGGAAAAAAAGAGTTAACGCTTTTATTCTTAGAACGACAGTATTGTTCTGCTAATTTGTACAAATTATACGATGATATTATAATTTTCAGATAGAATTCAACCGATTGTTCTAAGAACGACTCCCGTGGCTGAAAATGTACCTGTGACTGTTAGTGGTTGGGGAAGAACCCAAAATAGTAAGTTTGTCGAGAAAATCGAATTATTATAAGAAAATGTTTTAATAATTTTTCATTACACAGATGGTAACATAAGTCCGGTATTAAATTACGTAAACTTAACAACAATAACTAACCCTGAATGTAAAAAGGTCTATGGTTTATCGGTTGTAGATTCAACAATTTGTTGCAAAGGAGCTCCACATCATAGCACTTGCAGCGTAATTTACCAAATTAAATGTTATTTGTTCTTGTATGTAATTAACAGGTTTAATTTTAGGGTGACAGTGGCGGTCCATTGGTCATTAAGAACCAACAAGGAAAATATGAACATGTCGGAGTAGTAAGTTTCGTTCATAAGAGCGGCTGTGACAGTGGAAATCCATCAGGATATATCCGTACAGAGAAGATGCATTCTTGGATTAAAAGCAAAATTGGAAATACATGTACTTTAGCGTAATTTGAGATTTAAACCAACAGTACAGTATGGATGGCAGTGGCCCACCGGCAATGTTTTTGGTTTATTAATAAATTATGGCTTATGTACTTTTAATAACTTATTATCCTAAATAAAGATTTATTTATTTAATTATTTTTTGCTTATCAAAATAACCATTATCTTTGATATGAGGTTAGTTCTCTAAGTTTTGAATTTATTTCTAATAATTATTATAGATTTAATAAATACCTACTTGTACTTATAGAAAAGATCACATGAAGTTAGTACAATTTTGCGACCATGATGTGCCAAACCTCTTTGGCTCCATATCAAGTCATAAAATATCTGGTAAAATGGCTGATGATCAAGCATAAAAATATCTGTTGGTGTCTAAAACAATAAAGTCGTCATTCTGTGTTACCGATCTTTTAGTTCCTCCTCAAGATAATTTGGAATCGGAATGTTATGTGAATTTTGACACAAAATAAAACGTTGAATTTGATTTGGAATAGCGATAAGGATAACAATCACCTGAGTTATCATATTCAAATAGACACTGCAAAAAGGTGTGCAGCAGTCATAAAATTGCTCAAATCCAAGATCTTTTAGGCTTGATTGGATGCGTGGTAATTAAGGCAAAATTTATATTGCAAAAACTTTGAAAATTGCAATTAGGCTAAGATGGGCCAGTTCCGCAATCATTTTTATGAGGATTGTCCCAACCTACACTCCAATTTCACAATTATAGAGAGTGGCTCATTCCTAATATGTGTTCACAAGCTTTAGCTAACTATAGACCGACTTCTATTGAGATAGATGAAAAAAACACGTGCCGCTTTGATAGAATAACGTACTTTACTATAATTTGACAGAAGCTTATAGTAGATGTGGATCCGATCACGAACGATTGTTCATAATGCTGTACCGAAAAATCTCGATGTAATCTAGTCTTCATTCTATAAATGACACAACTGTCTAAATTTTTGGACAAATATAGTATAATCAAAATACAGTTTCTGCGACTTGTTTTAAATGCAATTGCGAAAGTATAGAAATTCTTTGGGGATGCCAGCTAAAGAGCAAATAATTAAATGCGGACATTAATTTTTGACATTCAATCAATTTCATTTAAAATAATGAATGCGAGCGCCATCTAGTGATATTCTAAAATAATCTAATGAAAGTTTTATTTAAAAAAGTGAACGCTAGAGTCATCAGCTTTTTTAAAGTGTATTCTAATCCAATTTTACGTTGAAGGAGCGAGTTGAATATGGTTGAAATTAATTGACTGTAGCTTTCGTAGCTTAAGAGTCGTTTTACATGGACTAAATATCTTACTAACTTGTTAGTACTGAGCAAAAGGACGAAAATCTAAGCTTTGACGTGGTACACGGTCGTGTCTTAAAATTTCTACGCTCAACGTTAAAGATTAGATTCCCCTGCTTCTGATCTTTTAGTTGATTCAGTACTAACAGTTAGTATGATATTTAGTCCATGTAAAACGACCCTTAGTGTATTGACGGTGTGTCGATGAATAGGTATAATAAAATCTAAATAAAACAGCTTGTTGATTATTAAGTTTTTTAATAACGCAGTTCTTAGAATTATTGTGCAAACTTAATAATAGTTAATTAATTTGTATATTTGTACATAGGAAAAGAACTTTTTGTGGCTTGACCAGTAATAATTTCATCCTGCAATACACTATAGTTTACTCTACAAAAAAGTATCCATCTTCTACAGATATCAAATCATACATTTTTAATCAAGTAATTGAGAAAGTGAGTCCATAAGAGATTATGAAGTTGGTTTTTTGGAAGGAATTAAAAATTTTAAAATGAACTCGTAAAATAAGAAAAAAACTTTTTGACATTCATAAAAGAGGTCCAATTAGGATAATTGTAGTCTTTAAGGAGTTACATTAATGTTCGAGAGTGACGTCGAAAGCGTATGAAAATAATTTAACTGATGGGTCTTTCTTTGGTCTCTTTGTAATGGTCAAATAAGACAGTTGAAACAAACTTGTTTGATGTTTCCGAGAGAGAATTTTATCCTCTTCAATACATAATAGAGGTCAAATTAGGGTAACTGTAGTCTTTAAGGAGTTACATTGACATTCGCGAGAGACGTCTAAAGCGTATAAAAATAAGTCCACCGATGGGTCTCTTTTTGTTCTCCTTGTACTGGTCAACTAAGACAATTTTTTTGTAGATATTAGATATTTGATATAAGAATCAGATTATCTGCAAACATTAAGTTGTTTTATTGCCCTTAACACATTACGAAACGCTATAAAAAAGAGCAATTCAAATAATAATTTATTAAAAAAACAAAAATATGACCCTGATTGCTCTTCAAAATTTTTAGTTCTCAAGCGTTTTTGAGTGATTTTTAATATTTTTCTATATTCGATAGATAACTAATTCTTTACAAATAAGAAAGTACAATTTTCCAAATTGGTACCTTATTCGTCTCCTAAATTATGTGTGTGATAATGTGTACTTTTCTCTGCACAACAGCAGTTATTTGCTATAATGCAAAAAAAATTATTCCGGTAATTATAATTATAAAATATCCTAAAAATAATATTCATTAAATAATATTTATATTTCAGGAACCATTTATGGTTCCACTTATGGATCTTATTTTAGGTACGTAATTATTAGCCGTTAACTTCAATTGAATCTTCTTTAGCGTAAAAGTACCATTTATAACTCTTTAGAAAATTTTCTATTTTGCTTCTAATTTTGGTCTGAATGCGATTTAATATCAAATATCAATTTTCAGATTCTAAACCTCGTATAATTAGTGGTCAACCTGCACTACCAGAACAATTTCCTTACCAAGTTGCAAATTCTTTTACTATTGATAATAAAACAAATTTTTGTGGACGCGCTTTAATTTGCGACCGCTGGGTACTAACAGCAGGACATTGTGCCCACGGGTACTAAATAAAAACAATCGCATCTACATAAAAAATAAAATACACTTTTTTATTTCCAGAGCAACTTCATTTACTTTATATTTAGGTTCAGTAAATCAATCTCAAAGTGTTGAATCTGGCCGTGTTTAGACGTAACCACAGAAGCCATTGTACACGAAAAATACAACCGTTCTGGGCTTGTAAATGATGTTGCTCTAATTAAATTGAGTAAACCAGTTAAGTTTACAGGTAAATGTTCACTATCAAAAGTTAGATCATTTATTTTAAACAAATCTTTCTATCGCAAACTTTTGTTTCGGAAAATGTTTCTGTGGCTGAAAATTTGTGAAAATTATGTTTACAGTTATATTGAAATTTTTAGATAGAATTCAGTCAATTTCTCTAAAAACAACTCCCGTGGCTGCAAATGTTCCCGTAACTGTTAGTGGTTGGGAAAGAACCCAAAATGGTAAGTTTAACAAGAATAGTCATTATAAGGAAATATTTTAAATCTTATTATACAGATGGTAAAACAAGTCCAATATTAAATTACGTAAACCTAACAACAATAACTAACAGTGAATGTCAAAAGGTCTATGCTTTTGTTGGGGATTTAACACTTTGTTGCAAAGGATACCCAAAACATAGCACTTGCATGGTAATTTATTAAATGATAAATTGTTCTTGTGTGTAATTAACAGTTTTAATTGTAGGGTGACAGCGGCGGTCCATTAGTCATTAAGAATCAACAAGGAAAATATGAACATATCGGAGTAGTAAGTTTCGTTCATAAGAGCGGCTGTGACAGTGGAAATCGTACAGAGAAGATGCATTCCTGGATTAAAAGCAAAATTGGAAATACATGTACTTTAGCGTAATTTGAGATTTAAACCAACACTACAGTATGGATGGCAATGGCCCACCGGCAATGTTTTTGGTTTATTAATAAATTATGGCTTATGTACTTTTTTGTACGATCAGTCATTTGAAGCTATTTACTGCATATGTTTTTACATGGGTAAGTTGAATTTACTATAGTTGAGTTTCACAAATGTAGACAGTTATGTCATTTATAGAATAAAGACGAGATTACATCGAGATTTTTCGGTACAGCATTATGAACAATCGTTCGTACTCGGATCCACTTCTACTACTAAGCTTCTGTCAGCTTCTGTCAAATTATAGTAAAGTACGTTATTCTATTAAAGCGGCACGTGTTTTCTGCATCTATCTCAATAGAAGCCGCGCTATAGCTAGCTAAATTTTGTGAACACATATTAGGATGAGTCACTATCTCGAATTGTGAGATTGAAGTATAGTTGCTAGGATATAAAGCGCGACGGTAAGTGTTTTTTTCTATTTTGCGTTTACAATATACTCATTACAGCATCGAAAACCATCCAAAACGATGTTGTAATGTTCTACTTTTAAGTACTGTTTCTAGTTTTTTTTTAGTTTGAGATTGGTTGACATTGGTAATTAAAATAATTATTTTGACATATGATACAAATCAATAGAGCGTGTCACTTGTCATGAAGTTCAATTTTATTCCACGAGGTTCGCACAATCGACGGTCCCAAACGTCAAATTACAGTATTACCAAATTACTTTTATTGTATATAATTATAGAAATTTTTTCAAATTTGTTTGAATTAAATAATTTGGTAATACTGTAATTTGACGTTTGGGACCGTCGATTGTGCGAACCTCGTGGAATAAAATTGAACTTCATGACAAGTGACACGCTCTATTATGTAAGAATTATTCTTAATTTTAAAAATTAATTACAAAAAATGCTTATTAAGTAATAAATACCAAAGGAATAATGAAATTTTTACGTAAATTGTTTAGTATTAAAGTTAAAAATATTAAAATCAAAAAAACTTTACCGCCATCTCTTGGTAAAATCTTAGAAATTTAAATAAACGTCAACTGTCAGTAGGACCAACTTTAGAATTTAAGCAATAAAATTCTCTAACACGATTTTTTTAGAATCAATTTTTAAAATAAATCATTGCAAAATAGAAAAAATAGTATAAAACACTTGTGTGACAAGAGCTTTTGACGCACTCAGGCATTTGCAGACCTCCTTTCAGTCGGTCTGGCAAAATTTACCTTCGTGCGTCAAAATGCTATCTTGTGACACATGTATTTTAATATACTATTACCGTTCTAGGACGGTAAAACGTTTTGCTGTCGACTTTTCATTTAGCAAAGCTACCTAATTTCATAAAAAAATACATCCGTCACTTTTGACATTTGATTTTTTTAGTAGGAGTTTTATTGGTTTTATTTACATTCTAGTTTTGCACCGCTTAATCAAAGCTTATTCAAAACTTGTCAAACATTAAAGCTTAGAGATCGACTATAATAATTAAAGACCGAAAAATAAATTTGCTGTAACTTTCGGTACGTAATTATTTATTTAAATAAACATTAAATGTACAATTTGTACTGTTATTTCCAAAAGAAAGAAGTTTTCCATCATTATTTGCAGAAGCTATAGAAAAAGTTGAATTGGAAGACATATTTGGTAAAGAACTGTTTTGATGAGAATTTTCGTTTTTTTTATGGAAAATTTTTCCAGCAAACTCTAATTTGTTTTCTAAGGAATCTTCGACGTATCCTTCTGCGACTGTCGAACTCTTCCAACCACCGTGTCTTTTTAAACCGAGAACTCCTTTGTTAGCCAAAAGCGTCGCTGATGTACGTCGAAGTGAGTGACCTGTATAGTTGCTTGCATCTGGCAATTCCAAATATTTAGCAATTTTGGAAGGCCAACTTCCAATTGTACCCTTTCCGACTACTTGTTTGGTACACTTGCCATTACGGTAATTCAAGAACAAATGAGAAGGATATGCGATGGTTGGTCGAAGTCCTACGTATTTACGATAAATGTTTAAATATAAAATGTTCTCATCATCATTTTTAACAACAAATGTCCGCTGTATATTGGTCTTGGAATTGGGAATGTTTACTACAAGCGGTTCTCCACGATCTTCGATATCCTCAATTTTCATGTTGTACAGTTCTTCTCGTCTGCAAGCCCCTGCTATACTGAGTAACATTGCCACCTGAAAATACCAAATAAGTATTAACGCCTTGTACTAAATACTTCTCAATAATGTATTACCTTATGAATGAGATACATTTCATCTGGTGCTTTATTAAAAAATTTAATCATGTTATCTCTCGTGAATATATTGGATTTTTTTGGCCTGTATCCCACGTTTTTTCTTTTTAAGTAGGCAATTAGTGTGGAAAAAGTTGAAATATTGATAGAATCATAAAGGAAAATTGTGCTTTTCAACATGGAATATTCGGCCCATAAACTTCCTGGAGCCTTCAGCTTGCTACTTCTTTCAACGAAATACGCTACCAAAACTTTTTCAGTAATATTTACAGTTTTTTTGATGCACCATTTCTTAAAATCTTGATAAGTTCGTTCATAACGGTTTTTTGATTTTAGTGGTATTATTGCCGAACGTCCAATATCCCATGCTTGCTCAAATTCGTCAATTTCACTAGCACATTCGCTCATATTTCTATAAATTAAATTAATTTGTAAAATTCGTTTGTAAACAACAATTGGTATATCCATCAATGTGTACAATGCTACTTATAGTAAAAAATATCCTAAAATAAAACCAAAAACAACTTTTAATACTTACTTTACTTATTTATTAGCACAATGACAAGTCATTTAAAAAATTTCAGAAACAGAATGATCACACACAGAATGATTCTGTTTTTCTCTCGCCTAGCAACGCGTATATTAGGAGACTACAAAATTATAATAATACATAAAGGAGTACAATATTACATAAAATAAATCCATTATTTCTTTGTTCCTGATCGTACAAAAAACGTTATAAGCACGTCGAACGTTAAGGATTACCGGTCTCAGACAATAATTGGAGGCTTCGATTCTCTCAGCCTCCAAACAATTGTCTTTGACCGGTAAGTCATCCTTACCGTTCTACGTACTTAATATACTATTACTAACTTATTATCCTAAATAAAGATTTATTTATTTAATTATTTTTTGCTTATCAAAATAACCATTATCTTTAATATGAGATTAGATTTAAGTTTTGAATTTGTATCTAAGAATTATTGTAGATTTGTCAAATACCTACCTACAGAAAAGATCACATGGAGTTAGTACAATCTACTGACCATGATCTTAACAAACAAACTTTCGACAAACAAATAAAATAAAACGGTGATCTTCATTTGGAATAGCGATAAGGATAAGGGTTACCATGAGTTATCATATTCAAAAGCTATACAACAGTCATACGTTTAATGTTGTCAAAAATTGCTCAAATCCAGGATCTTTTAGGCTTAGTCGCTTAGTTGAAGAATGAGTGGTAGTTAAAGGGGGTGTAAACCAAAAATTAAAGTTGTAGTACAAGGGATTCTAAGAAAATTTTTAAACCGCACATCGTTGTGATGAGCCGTTCAAAAGATAAAAGGTTTTTAAGCAAAAATGCGCTACGTCACACGGACAAATTCGCTATCGATGAATCGGTCGCATAGCAGCATGCTAGTCCCGTAGACTAATTTCATATAAACAAAATTGTCAACTTCAGTTCAATGTCAGCTATGCGCTTGCTGGTTGCATGTATTTGTCTGTCTGACGTCACACGTTTAAAACTCTTTATATCTTTTGCTTTATATCTCTGTTAATATTTGGGCTAAAGATGTGCGGTTTTCACCGTTGTTCTTAAGATATTTTTTAGCATATTTCTACGAAAAAAAGTTTTTTTGGTTTACACCCCCTTTAAGGCAAAATTATTCTTGCAAAAACTTTTGAAATTGAAATTAGACTGAGAAGAACGAGTTCCTCAGTCATTTTTATGAGGATTGTTCGAACCTAATCAAAATAAAGTTTCAGCGACTTGTTTTAAAATTAAATGCGAATATTTAATTTCTCATATTCAATCAATTTTATTTAAAAAAGTAAATGCTAGAGCCATCTATTGATATTTTAAATTAATCTAATTTATTTATTTGTAACTAACAGGGTAATGTTCGTTTGCACCGCTTACAGATGAACTGACAAATAGTTTACCTAGCGGATAAGTTGTCAAAAACCTTACACCTCCATCTAACTGTAGGATCAATCAAATAACTGACGGATAAATTTTCTGCAAAGGTACCTGCTATTTATGGTCTGTTGCACCTATTTTAGTTTATGTGGGAAATAAACAGTATTTTTACAACTTATCTGCCAGATAAACTATCTGTCAGTTAATCTGTAAGCGGTGCAAGCCGCCATTAGCGTAATTATAAGCTGCAACCAAGACAAATATGAATACAATTTAAATTTTATTTAAAAAAGGAAATACTATAGCCATCTATTGGCTGTGTTAAATTATATTCTAAACCAATTTTGCGTTGAAGGAACGAGTTGAAGTTAGTTGAAATTATTTGACAGTAGCTTTCGTAGCTTAAGGGCCGCTTTACACGTTCTATATATCGCACTAACATGTTAGTACTGAATCATCTCAAGGAGCAAAAGCACAGGAATCTAAACTTTGACGTGTTACACGATCGTGACTTGAAGTTTTTACGCACATAGTTAAAGCTTATAGATTGTCGTGCTTCAGCTCTTCGAGTTGATTCAGTACTAACAAGTTAGTACGACAGTCCATGTAAAACGATTCTTAGTGTATTGATGAATAGGTATAATAAAATCCAAATAAAATAGCTTGTTGATTATTAGGTCTTTTAATAACGCAATTGTTGGAATTATTGTACTGAATAATAGGTAATTAATTTGTATAATGTATGTTTGTACATAAGTAACATAACTTTTTGTAACTTGACCAGTAACAATTTCATGCTGAAATACACTATAGTTTACTCTACAAAAAAGTATCTATCTTCTACAGATATCAAATTATTATTTCATTCAAGTAAGTGAGAAAGTGGGTTCCATAAGAGATTATGAAGTTGGTTAAAATGGGGAAACTAATTAAATTTTCAAAATGAACTCGTAAAATAGAAAAATTTTTACCATTTAATAAACTTCGTATCTCTGACGTGACGTGGTAATTCCACGTCAGATCGGCCACGTTTGACCCTTAGGTCTTCAGATTTTGACGAAGGTTAGTGTCAGAGTATTTCAAATAATATTATTAAAAAGACAAAAATATGACCATGATTGCTGTTGAAAATTTTGAGTTCTCAAGCGCTTTTGAGTGATTTTTAATGTTTTTCTATATTCGATAGATAACTAATTCTTCACAAATAAGAAAGTACAATTTTCCAAATTGGTACCTTATTCGTCTCCTAAATTATATACCTACAGAATGAAGGCTGTGATAATGTGTATACCTTTCTCTGCACAACAGCAGTTATTTCGGTAATTATAATTATAAAATATCCTAAAAATAATATTCATTAAATAATATTAAATTTCAGGAATCATTTGTTCCACTTATGGATCTTATTTATGGTACGTAATTATTAGACGTTAACTTCAATTGAATCTTCTTTAGCGTAAAATACCATCTATAACTCTTATTTAGAAAATTTTCTATTTTGCTTCTAATTTTGGTCTGAATGCGATTTAATATCAAATATCAATTTTCAGATTCTAAACCTCGTATAATTAGTGGTAAACCTGCACTACCAGGACAATTTCCATATCAAGTTGCAAATTCTATTACAATTAATAATGAAATAGGTTTTTGTGGAGGCGCTTTAATTTGCGACCGCTGGGTACTAACAGCAGCACATTGTGCCTACGGGTACTAAATAAAAACAATCGCATCTACATAAAAAATAAAATACACTTTTTTATTTCCAGAGCAACTTCATTTACTTTATATTTAGGTTCAGTAAATCAATCTCAAAGTGTTGAATCAGGCCGTGTTACAGACGTAACCACAGAAGCCATTGTACACGAAAAATACAACCGTTCTGGGCTTGTAAATGATGTTGCTCTAATTAAATTGAGTAAACCAGTTAAGTTTACAGGTAAATGTTCACTATCCAAAGTTAGATCATTTATTTTAAACAAATCTTTCTATCGCAAGCTTTTGTTTCGGAAAATGTTTCTGTGGCTGAAAATTTGTGAAAATTATGTTTACAGTTATATTAAAATTTTTAGATAGAATTCAGCCGATTTCACTAAAAACAACTCCCGTGGCTGAAAATATTCCCGTAACTGTTAGTGGTTGGGGAAGAACCAAAAATAGTAAGTTTAACAAGAAAAGCAAATCATTATAAGGAAATATTTTAAATCTTATTATACAGATGGTTTAATAAGTCCAATATTAAATTACGTAAACCTAACAACAATAACTAACAGTGAATGTAAAAAGTTCTATGGTTTCCGGATTGTGGATTCAACACTTTGTTGCAAAGGATACCCAGAACATAGCACTTGCAATGTAATTTATTAAATGATAAATTATTATTGTGTGTAATTAACAGTTTGAATTGTAGGGTGACAGCGGCGGTCCATTAGTTATTAAGAATCAACAAGGAAAATATGAACATGCCGGAGTAATAAGTTTCGTTCATGATAGTGGATGTGACTCTGGAAAGCCATCAGGATATGTCCGTACAGAGAAGATGCATTCCTGGATTAAAAGCAAAATTGGTAATACATGTACTTTAGCTTAATTTCAGATTTAAACCGACACCCGGTAAGGACGGAGCGCTGGTAATGTTCTTCTACAAAACAATTATTGGTTGATTATTAAATTATACTGTACGTTCAGTAACTATGAAAAATAAAAATCTATTACGCCAGCTCATAATATTATTAACATTTTTGGAATTTTCTTGAGTAAAAAGCTCTTGGATGGACCTGGAGATGTTGAATATAAATACAATAGGTACTTTAAAGTACAGTCAATTTATCGTTAAAAACCTGCTTATTAAGTTCTATTTTATTAGTTAAACTTAATTAGGACTCCAGTTTACATGTCCACTTGCTCACTTCGCCTTTACATTCAATTGTAGAGGAGAATTCATCCTCCCCATTCCCCAATCATGCATCGTGGTTTCCACTATTTGACTATACTTTTTGACTATAATGTTATTACTTATTAGTTTGTTTTTACTGATATGTTTGTATTCTTCTTTGATCACCTATTTATATTTATGTATTTTATGATCATCATATATTATGAACGATTTTTGTTCTTGAGCAGAGGATCTGGATCATCCATTACTTTTTTAACCAAAAACCTTAAAATATTAGCCTAAAAGATATGCAATACATTGTACATTTTGGTGTCAAGTGGGTTGTATATGGTTCATTATTAAATAAAATAGAGTAAACCCCACGTAAGATGAGTACACCACGTGACCAAACCTGAGCGAGGCGTGGCTTCAAAACCCAGTGGCGAAGCTATAGAGCATTCCAATGAAAAAGGTTAGTGTTGTAGATATATGGAACAGCGCTGCCTGATTTAATATACGAATTATTTTTCTTTTTTTTTTCTAAAAATAATTAAATAATTACAATTGATAATAAATTTAAATAAATATATTTATTAAATTTATTAAAATGATTTTATAACGAAAAAAAAAGTGTGTTTAGTACAAATAAAAATTGTATAAAACGTTATAAAATTGCACGGACTACTGGCAACGGTGCGCTAGTAGTACAGGATCGCGCTAATTAGAATAAAAGTGTGTGCAACAAAGCTAGTAGATGCCTATCCCTGCAACACTAACCTTTTTCATTGGAACAGACTATAGTTATTTCTTTTGTCAAAAAAATTATTTTTAAAAGTTGTCAAAATTAAAAATAATTACTTAATTTAAATTTTTATTTGAAATACTAATAAAAAAACTAATAATTTGTGAATGAGATCTTTATATTATTAAAATGCTTGTAATTATTTTACTTTGACAAAAGTAATGTAATATTTGACGGTGTACTTTCACGTGGTGTACTCATCTTACGTTGGGTCTACTCTTCATTACTATACATATAAACAAATAATGCGCATGTTGGGACTACTAAAAAGCTCAAGTTTTCCATAAATACACGAATTTTATCAGTTGAGTTTCATCGGTACTCGAGTTTCGAGCACGGTTATAATTAATTTTTGTGTAACAAATTTTTTTAAATTACCAATAAATTTAAATCTATAAATGAAATAATTTGAAAAAAAAAAAATGATTTGTATGTAATTTATTTTCTGTAATTATTTACACAGGGTGACTGAAATTCAAGTTTTAAAATAGGGATCCCAGAGTAGTTCTTAAAAATTTTAAAAAATCGTTTAGACCCGGTTGTTCTTCTTCTAAGAGAAGGAACAGCCTGAAGAACAGGCAAAATATCAAAAATTTCAGAAAATTCAGGTGAGACCTGCCTTTTAAACTCAATAGCTTTTAGCATGTCTAGTGGTCAGATCTTTTAGACCCAATAGCTTTTATGCTATCTAGTGGTCAGGTCTTTTAGACCCAATCGCTTTTACCCTTTTTAGTGGTCGGGTCTTTTAGACTCAATCGTTTTGTTCTCTTCCCAGTAGCCTGACTACTCTTTAAGCCCAATCGCTTCTTCAATCCACGTCTTGAAGCCGTATAGCAAGAAGTCCATTCCGGTACTCAAGAACCGCTCTAAGAAGAACATCATTTATTATTTTATCAATTAATACCTATTGTTTTATTTTGTCATTATTATTTTTAATAAATATATTTATTTGGTCTGCAAGTTAGTGTTTGTTGTTGTTAGTTACTCATAACGACTCCTCCCCCCGTTTCAGCTAGAGTTAAGTGGCTTCAGAAAACTAGGTAACTCTCCGGTGTTACATTTGGCATATAAGTCCATAAGCCCACAGGGTCCGCGTTGCGGGAGGGGCCCCAAATAAAAGGGGCCCCCGAAAAATTCCGTCGTTTGTACCATAAAGCTATAGTCTTTCATCACAACTTCTAAAAGCCAGTTTCTTTATTTCAAACCAATAGAAGATAAACTTGGCTCATATTTTAGCGTCTGACGCTAGAAATGCAAGGCTTCTATTGGCTTAAAAAAAGCTAGCTTCTACATGTGTGGTGTAAGGCTCGCTTAAAGAGACACTTTAGATGTCTGTGTTTGTAATTATGTATTGAGAATTTAAAAAAGAAATAGCTAAATACTTTTCACCCTTGTAAAGTTACACAGATGTTTCGACAATAAACAACTACCTAAAAGTCGATCGGTTGTAAAAGTTTTAGAAATAGTCACAAATGAACCCTAAATTATTCAATTTTTATAAAAAAATAAATATCTAATGCAGAATAGACTTGCCAAAGTTTCTATTAATGCGATCGTGATAAAAATCAAAAAATGTTATTTCCCAAAATTGGTCTTTGATGAACATTTTTATTTTCGTTAATCTCGCTCTATGTGTACATATGGCCGTTGTTTTCTACTAATTAGTTTTATTATATTTATCTCTGAAATTTTCAAATAAATTTTTAATGTTGTTAGTGTCAAAACATTTATGAGGGGGGGCATCGCCTCCTTTAATCAGGTTCAATTTTTCTATCCCCCTAATAGGTAATTCTGAATCTGGCGGGTAGGCCCCCAAGTTCTTAGTTACGCCACTGCGTAAGACAAATACATTACCTATAATGTATTTGAATAAGTACCTAAGGGAAATAGTATTGAACCAATAATTTTTTGTCTTTGAAACTAAAAAACATCTTTTTATTGCCGCCGCGTTTTGTCGAAATGTGGCTCAAGGTACAATATGTGGAATGGCACACGAATACCTATATCTTGATGATTTTTTCTTTCATAACGTCTGACCACAAGAAATGTTGTTTAATTGTCAATGTAATTCAAGTTGCCTTTCTCTTGATAATCTCGATTGATTATTTTTTAAACGAATTGTTAAAGAAGTTAATGTAGTTGTTCTACGTGACGCTGGTTTGGGAGTGTTTTTTGTTACTTGACAGAATGGCAAGAGCAACCTCACACCAAGCTATTGAATACCTATATAGTAGGGCTGGGCAAAGTATCGATACTTATTCGAAGTATCGATACCTTAGGTGGTATCGAATAACGATACCGAGGGTCGAAAGTATCGAAGTATCGAAAGTATCGAGGTATCGAAAGTATCGAGGTATCGAAAGTATCGAGGTATCGAAAGTATCGATACTTTCAATACTTAGATACTTTTGAATAGTATCGATACCGTCGTGGTATCGATACTTGATACCTGATTCGAGGTGTCGCTCAGCCCTACCATATAGTAACAAATAAATTGTGAATTCGCGTCGCAGCTCCAACAGATCAATTACTCCTGGGTGGTATGCAACACAACATACATTTGGAAGTTTTTTATGGTTTTAAACATAACAAATGTTTCAGTGAGGGGTTATTTCCCACTCATTTTAAAATATCGAGAGTCAGAGGCGTAACAACGGGGTGCGGTGGATGTAAGGCACATGAGTCCAAGAGGGGTCCCCGACCGTTGTCACCTCCCAAAGTTAGTTTTTATAAAATTAATTTTGGTTGCCGTTTTACCCAATAGGCTGAACTAACTAAAGCTCAAGCCACCAAAATGTAAGGGGCGCCAGAAATTTACAACGTTAAAAAGCGTTAAACCTCGTGAAGTCAAAAATTTTGGGTTGAGTTTCTTCGGGAGGTATCCGAGACTTTCCCCACACGCCTACGTTTAGAGGCAATTATTAACTTTTAGCCCAAGGTACTATAAAGCCTAAAAACGTCCCTAGAGCCACTGTTTTCAAAGATCGCAGAGAATCAGAATGTTTCAGAACACCATGCATTTATTTCTAATGATCAGCTTCTTGACCTTAATTTTATAATTTACTGCTTTCGAAAAAACATGAATAAAAAACTATTAATAAATAAAGGTCCTCAGCATTAACTTTGCACTTGGATCCCTGAAGTGCTTGTTACGCCACTGTTGAGAGTTCTACCTTCGTTCAAAAAGGGAAACACAAGGCTGCTAGAAAACCATAACCCCATTTCAATTATAGTTATTTTTGGTAAAGTTACTGAGATTGTTCTCCGGGAGCATCTCACTGAATATCTCGATAAATCCTTTGACTTAGACAAGACGCAGTCTGGCTTTCTAAAGAAGCTATCGACTACAAAAGCGATAATAAAAATTGTGGAGCCTTGGTGAACAATCTAGAGAAGGGAAGACACTATATTAACTCTTTACAATCTCTTGAAGGAGTTCGACTGCGTCTCTCATGATATTTTAATAAAAAAATGCCTTTTCATGGAATTAGAGGAGTGGCTCTAAACTTATTCCGTTCTTATATATCGGAGAGACGTCAAAGTATTTGCTTTGGGTGAAATCTTTCCACCGTAAAATCTGTACATTACGGAGTGCCCCAAGGCTCTGTTCTTGGACCTCTCTTATTTGTATTGTATATCAATGACCTATGCCGTCACATGACTTCACATAGTGATTCTGTTCTATACGCAGACGAACCACATTCATCAACTCAGATAAGAATTATCGTTGTCTTACTTTGTTGTTGAACAAGAGCGTTGAGCGAGTTTAGCTACTGTGGTTCAGTGCCAAAAATTTGAATTTAATAACTCAAAAACACAGTTTCTCACTGTTTCTATTAACAATAAATATGTTAATGGCAATTGTGTCCAATTATTGGGCGTTATGGTTGATTATGGTCTAACTTGGATGGCCCACGTTGACGAACTAACTGACCAGCACGATAAACTTCTTACGTCGGCTACGTGATTGTGTGAGTTTTGATGTTCTCAGTGTAAAGTATTTCTCGCTATTTCACTCTAAAATTAACTACGCTGTTGCACTTTGGGGAAACTCCACTCACGCTCTGAAAGCTTTCAAACTGCAAAAGAGAGCAATTTGCCTATTGGCGGGAGTTAAATTTGAAGAGCACTGTCAGTCGTTATTCAAGGCTTTCGGTATACTGCCCTTACCGTCTTTGTATCTGTTCTATTCTCTTTTGGAGATTCTTTCGCGGGAGGGGGGGTTCTCTTACAAGCATTCGAATGTTCATGACTATCTTACTCGCTCTTCTGATCTAATAAAATCCTCTCGTCTCAGGTTCCTCTCGTTGCTCAAAAAAATTCTTTAGACATGAAATTGTACTTCCATTTACCGAATGAGATCAGGTCCTTAACTACAAATCATTATAAAGAAATTGTGATGAAATATCTGCTTAAAAACTGCTTTTAGTCTGTGCAGGAATTTTTACTAATAGAGTTTGAAACTTGAGCTGAATTGTAGCACTGTGTAATGTCTACTTTATTATTTTTTTGTATTGTTGTCTGTGTAAATCTCTTATTATTACTCTGTGATATCAAATTGGTTGCATATAGTATCTGTATGATTTCCTTATATTTATACTTTTACTGCAAGGGTCAAAATTTCCAGGCAACCATCCATTCCATTCCATTTCATCCATTCCATCCATTCCAGACCATCAATCTCGTTGAAAGATTCTGAAATTCCAACTTGTAATTCGTTTCGACTTTCAGGATTAATCAATGGAATTGAAAATTCCCAATAGAGGTGTTAGGTAGCTATACATTTAACAAGCAGATAAAGAAATAAATTTTTATTCAGAATAAGTTATTAAAGGTTATTAAAGCATAAATTATTTATAAGTTAATAATCAACAAAAAATTATTTTGTAAAAAAACATTTACACACTTTTCACATACGGTGTAGGTTTGAATCTTAAATTAAGCTAAAGTACATGTATTTCCAATTTTGCTTTTAATCCAGGAATGCATCTTCTCTGTACGGACATACCCTGATGGACTTCCACTGTTATGAACGAAACTTACTACACCGACATGTTCATATTTTCCTTGTTCATTCTTAACGACCAATGGACCGCCACTGTCACCCTAAAATTCAACCTGTTAATTACATACAAGGACAAATAGCATTTAGTTTAGTAAATTACGCTGAAAATGCTATGATGTGGAGCTCCTTTGCAACAAAGTGTAGAATCGCCAATCAGAGAATCATAAGCCTTTTTACATTCTGGGTTAGTTATTGTTGTTAAGTTTACGTAATTTAATACCGGACTCATGCTACCATCTGTGTAATGAAAAATTATTAAAACATTTTCTTATAATAATTCGATTTTCTCGATAAACTTACTATTTTGGGTACTTCCCCAACCGCTAACAGTCACAGGAACATTTTCAGCAACGGGAGTTGTTCTTAGAGCTATCGGTTGAATTCTATCTGAAAATTATAATACGATCGTCTTTTGATAATTTGCACAAACTGACAGAATAATCTCTCTATTAAAGAAAAACTTAGCGAAATGTGGAAAACAACTGATTGCAATGGAAGTCATTAATTGGGAATAAATGAATGGATTTTTAACATTAATTGACTAGTAAACACTTACCTGTAAACTTAACTGGTTTACTCAATTTAATCAGAGCAACATCATTTCTTCCAGTAATGCTGCTGAATTTTTCGTGTACAATGGCTTCTGTGGTTATGTCTATAACGCGACCTTCTTCAATACTTGAATATTGTATTACTGAACCTAAGTATAAAGTAAATGAACTTGCTCTGGAAATAAAATAAAATAGTTTTTAATTCCTTATGTATAATTGTTTTTAGTAATATTTACCCTTGGGCACAATGAGCTGCTGTTAGTACCCATCGGTCACAAATCAAAGCACCTCCACAGAACAGAACAGTTTTACCATTTACTTTAAAATAATTTGCAACTTGATATGGAAATTGTCCTGGTTGGGCACGGGCAGGGATGCCACTAATTATACGGGATTCAGATTCTGAAAATTGATATTGTTAGGATTATTTTTAATTACATTCAGGCCAAAATTAGAAGCACAATAGAAAGTTTTCTAGAGAGTCTCAGATAGGAGTTTGATACTAAAGAAGACTCTAAGCTAACGACTAATAATTACGTATAAAATTACGTAATATATATATTACGTATATACCTTGAACATGAAGATCCTTAAGTGGGACAATTGGTTCCTAAAATATAAATATTATTTAATGAATATTATTTTCAGTATATTTTGTAATTATAATTACCGGAACAAATGTATTTGCAATAACTGCGGTGGTGCAGAGAAAGGCACAAAGTATCACAGACTTCATTTTGTATATAATTCAGTAGACGAATAAGATACTAATTTGGATTTTTTAAGCCTTTATATATCCATCTATTCATCTTAAGTACCTATACTTATTAAAAGAAATTAAAAATTTCGCAAAAACGCTTGATGAGAATACAAAACTTAATTAATAAATTTTCAACTGAAATCAGGACCGTATTTATAGCGTTTGGTAATGCATTAGGAGTAATAAAAAAACTTAAGATATGTGGAAGATCTCATTATTAGATGAAATAACAACCAAAGAATTATTAACAATGCTTTAATAATTTAATGTTGATTGGTCATTATTTCATTAATCATTATAAACAATTATTCTCGGACTAACTTTATTCGGGATTTATACTCCGATTGAAGTTTGGTCTTTTAATAAGAAATACGTAGATAGAAACACCAGACAGAGGTACAAACATGGTACTTAATAAGAAGAGAAACACAAAATCTGAGAACACAAAAGAAAGTTTTTCCAGGGTTTTTCCACTCCAGGTTCATGATTTGCAACCGGTGGACAAAACTAGCAGCTTATCAACATTCAACATGATACCAGAAGATACCAGTACCAAGAGTTATGATGATCAGAGGAGTTTAAGAGTATCCTAGATATACAGGGTATTTCAAAATTCGCCGATATGGACAGAATTAAAAGGTCTATAGTGGACTTTTCGTTTTGAGGAGTACTTTTCGAGATAGCTCTATTTTAAAGAAAATTGAAAATTGTTCATTTTCATAATTTGAAATACTATGATACAAAAATACAGTAGGCACAAAGTAATCTGCCACTTAAACAACAAGTTGTTTTGTTTTTATTTTCCAATAATTACTTGATTAACTAGAGTTCCTAGTATTTCAAATCAAGATACCTGGAAAAGTACTCGTCAAAGCGAAAAATCGCAAAGCAACTTTTTGTTTCAGTTCATTTTGTACATTAACACGCTAGTGTTTGTATCCACGAATTTCGAAACATCCTATATAGTGGTGGAGAATTACAAATGATAGATTCGAAAGAAAAAGATTTAGAAGATAACCAATTAACGCCCAAGCAAAAAATTTCAAATTTTAGGGTTCCAAAAAATAAAAAAAGTCAAAAGTTGCAAATGGTCATAAAAAATAAAGTTTTTCTGTCGTCATATGATGCCAGTGGGCATTAATGGGATTTAACGCTTTAAGAGGGTCGATTTCAAAGAACACATTTATTTTGAATTATATCTGATTATTCTGTAACTCTTAAATAATAAAATTGTCTTTCTCCAATTAATTTACATACAGTAAAGGCCTAAGTAAAGTAAAAGAGACAATGGCAAATCACCGAAAGTAAAATTGTCTAACAGAGCTACCCAAATTAGTGGTTCGCATTCCGCATCCACATGACTAGCGGCCTCTAGAGATTTTTTAGTTCAATATTATTTAAAATCTTGTATAGTAGGCAATAATTTATTTATTTTGGGTCTTGGTTGTCGAATCGTCTATTATTAATAATCAATTAAGTATTTGGCAGCCTCAACTTAGAGCGGGAACTAAATTTTACTTGCTAACTCGTCGATCCAAAAGGGTCATTACAATAATTGATTAGAAACTATCAAAATTTGCTAGTTTATTCTACTTAAGTAGGTACCTATTTTCTATAATCGATATCTTTTATTTTTAAATCAAGTACCTATCATTCTTAAGATTAAAATTGTTAATATAGTGTGTCTAGTATAACGTGCACAGCATGGGGATCTCGGACACCGTAAGAGATACGAAGTCGGTTAAATGGAGAAAATTGTGCATGATTTTATGGCCACTTCGATGCTGCTTTTGTTTTTTTTTTTAATTATTAGCACTCTAGATATTTAGGAAAAACTGAAAAATTGCATTTTCTTTAAATGCTTATAACTTTTTTATTAATGGAAATAGTTTAAATTTTCAAAAAAGGGATAATAGGCACTACTAGAACGCAAATAATTAATTCTTAATAAAAACTTATGTTTTTTTAAATACAAACCTAACCTAATTTTTATGATTTTAAAAAGCTAATTTTTTTCTCTTTTCAAAAATATAAGCGTTGATAGGGTTAGTTTTTTTAATTCCTTTACGGTAATACTAAATTAGAATATTTTGTTATTTATGTTCAAATAAATTTTAATAATCAAGTTTGCTATGAGACAATTTCATAAAAAAGAAACAACTAAATTAAATAAATAAATATTAAAAAAAGATCAAAATAATTATTCGAAAAAAGTACCTTCTAAAAAAATTTTAAAAATAAACCTATCAATTCTTATATTTTTGAAAAGAGAAAAAAATTAGCTTTTTAAAAACATAAAATTGAGGTTAGGTTTGTATTTAAAAAAACATAAGTTTGTATAATATCTCCAAAACGGCGCACTAAAAAAATTATTTTATGAATGAATTATTTGCATTTTAGTAGTGCCTATTATTCTTTTTTTGAAAATTGAAATTATCTCCATTAATAAAAAAGTTATAAGCATGCAATTTTTCAGTTTTTCCTCAATATCTAGAGTGCTAATAAATTTTTTCAAAAAACAATCGATGTCCTGAATATATTGATTACGTTTTTAAAAGACACAGGACTCCGTAATTATACAGTGGTTTGTTTTTTACTGTCCAGCTAATATCTGCTGAAATATTGAAGATACAAAAAAAAGTTAAATTAGAAACTTTTCAAACAACACATCATCTACAAAATAGCGCAAACAATTTTTTTCCATGGCCTACTGATTTTGCGGGAAAATATGTAACTTTTGTTTTTTAAATAGAACACCCTGTATATTTTTACAGAATCGTGTTCTAAATCAACTTTTCTTTACAACGATATATCACAAGTACCATTTTGCTTTCTAATTATGTCCAATATTTAAAAAAAATTTAGGATGAGTGTTGCAGAAAACTTAGTCAAAGAGGGCCAAAAATTGTTGAATTCCATGGTAGACAATCTGAACAATCATTATAATACATTACGTGTTCAAGTTTGTTCCGAAATTTCTTAGTTTGTTAAAAAGTAAATAAATTAATGTTAATCAAGAGTCACTACAACCATATTGTACCTTTTTTTTGAAATATTGGGCATAATTATGAGAAAGCAAAATGGTACTTGTGATCGTGGCCAACGATATAACAGGTCGCAGCACTTGATTCAGGTCCTGCCAGTAGAAGTCATAAAATTGCATATACGCAATACTAGAATTATAGAATAATGGTTATAGAGGCGTTATTATTGATTTTAACAAAAAAACCTTGAAATAAAAGTTCTTTAACAAATTATTAGCTACCTTCCTGCAAAATTAATTTTTTTTTCTACCGATGCTGGAAGCGCTAGGGCGCAAACGTCTACTTTTTTAAATACAATCCTACTTATTTTTTAGTCGTATTTGATAGAGATTTTTTTTCTCTTTTCAATGATATAACACAAGTATACATTTACTTGAAAATTTTTTTGATAAAATCATGTAAAACTCGCATCTCATAAAAGTTTTTCATCACTATTCTCTTAAAATTAAATTTATTTTTCAAATAAGTGTTTATAATAATTACTTATCTAGCAATAATTTACTAATAAAAAAAATTTATAATAGCATCTACGATCAAAAAAGTGTTAAAATGCACTGAAATAGCATGGCGAGGATAGCGAACTTACGACTTCTATCGTGACGTCACGTCGAGTTTTATTAGTAGTGCTGCGGCCTGTTATATCGTTGGCCACGTTGTGATACATCGTTGTAAAGAGAAATTGATTTAGAATACGATTCTCTAAAAATATACAGGGTGTTCTATTTAAAAAAACAAAGTTACATATTTTCCCGTAAAATCAGTAGGCCATGGAAAAAAATTGTTTGCGCTATTTTGTAGATGAGGTGTTGTTTGAAAAGTTTATAATTTAACTTTTTTCTGTATCTTCAATATTTCAGCAGATATTAGCTGGACAGTAAAAAACAAACCACCCTGTATATAGTGATAATAAATTAAAAAAAAAATAGTCTGTGATATTTAATTTTTATTTGTTTATTTATTTGTTTTCGTCTTATACGGCTGTGATATTTTATTTGATTTATTTATTTATTTGTCTGTTTGTTAGTGATTTATTTTAAATCGTTCTGGTGAGTGGATAGAGCCTCCTTACAGCTCTACATTGTAATTAATGTTCAAGTTGTGGCGCAAATAACCAAAACGTTGACGCGCCCAAATTTCTATCATTCTATTCTATTCTATTAGACCTGCCTTTTAGACCCAATAGCTTTTAGCATGTCTAGTGGTCAGATCTTTTAGACCCAATCGCTTTTATGCTATCTAGTGGTCAGGCCTTTTAGACCCAATCGCTTTTACCCTTTTTAGTAATCGGGTCTATTAGACCCAATCGTTTTGTTCTCTTTCCAGTAGTCAGGTCTTTAGGCCCAATCGCTTCTTCAATCCACGTCTTGAAGCCAACAAGAAGTCCGTTCCGGTACTCAAGAACCACCCTAAGAAGAACATCATTTATTTTTTTATCAATTAATAACTACTGTTTTATTTTGTCATTATTATTTTTAATAAATATTTTTATTTGCTCTGCAAGTTAGTGTACGTTGTTGTTAGTTACTCATAACAACTCCCCCCTCCACCCCATTTCAGCTAGAGTTAAGCCGGCATCAGAAAACTAGGTAACTCTCCGGTGTTACATTTGGCATATGTCACAGGCCATAAGGTCACAGGGCCGGTGTTGCGGGAGGGGCCTCCGAAAAATTCCGTCGTTTGTACCATAAAGTTAGTCTTTCATCACAACTTTTAAAAGCCAGCTTCTTTATTTCAAACCAATAGAAGATAAACTTTGCTCATATTTTAGCGTCTGACGCTAGAAATGCAAGGCTTCTATTGACTTAAAAAAGAAGCTAGCTTCTACATGTGTGGTGTAAGGCTAGCTTAAAAACACACTTTTAAGATGTCTGTGTTTGTAATTATGTATTGAGAATTTAACCCTAGAACCACACCGTGAAAAAATTGTGCGTATATCACTCCGTGGGGTCGCTGGCGACCCAAGTTTAAATAATGATTTTTAGGCCAACATAATCGATAATGCAATTATTAATTTTTTTTATACATTTCGTAAACTTTACTAATACAACAAAAAGAAATTGCAGACAAAAATTGGAAATAAAGGACCTTAAAAAATAAAATAAAATATAGAGAAATTAACCTAAAATAAAATATTTTTCGGTACTCGGTAAAAGTTTTAAAAAAATATAGTAAATTAAAAAAATTTGTTGTAATCATATTGTAAACTCTATAAATGTAAATAAAATTGCATATTTCGAAGTAAAAACATATACAAGGTGTTAGAGAAGAACAAAGAAAAATTCCACGGTGCAACTCTATGACACTAATATCAAATTATATAAATAAATATTTAATGCAACCAAACTACAGGTGTGTAAACTGATACTAAATACTCAAGAGTAAAGGTAGATAGACATGCCCATGCCCTTTTGGCATTGGTGCATGTTTAAGCCGAATTTCATATAGAGTCGGGTCGCCGGCGACCCCACGGTAGGGTTCTAGGGTTAAAAAAGAAATAGCTAAATACTTTTCACCCTTGTAAAGTTACAGAGATGTTTCGACAATAAGCAACTACCTAAAAGTCGATCGGTTGTAAAAGTTTTAGAAATAGTCACACATGAACCCTAAATTATTTGAATTTTTACAAAAAAATAAATACCTAATGCAGAATAGACTTGCCAAAGTTGATATTCTCAGGTGTAACCCAACGGCCAAAAAGTGCATAGACAATCAAAACTTCTAAGGGTTGTCATTTAATGCGATCGTGATAAAAATCAAAAAATGTTATTTCCCAAAATTGGTCTTTGATGAACATTTTTATTTTCGTTAATCTATGTGTACTTTTGGCCGTTGTTTTCTACTAATTAGTATTATTATATTTATCTCTGAAATTTTCAAATAAATTTTTAATGTTGTTAGTGTCATAACATTTATGAGGGGGGGCATCGCCTCCTTTAATCAGGTTCAATTTTTCTATCCCCCTAATAGGTTATTTAACTGTGAATCTTGCGTGGAGGCCCCCAAGTTCTTAGTTACCCCACTGCGTAAGGCAAATACATTGCCTATAATGTATTTGAATAAGTACCTAAGGGAAATGTATTGAACCAACACTTTTTTGTCTTTAAACTAGAAAACATCCTTTTATTGCCTCCGTGTTTTGTCGAAATGTGGTTCAAGGTACAATATGTGGAGTGGCACACGAATACCTATATCTTGATGATTTTTTCTTTCATAACGTCTGACCACAAGAAATGTTGTTTAATTGTCAATGTAATTCAAGTTGCCTTTCTCTTGATAATCTCGATTGGTTATTTATTAAACGAATTGTTAAAGAAGTTATTGTAGTTGTTCTACGTGACGCTGGTTTGGGAATGTTATTTGTTACTTGACAGAATGGCAAGATCAACCTCACACCAAGCTATTGAATACCTACATAGTATAAAAAATAGAACTATAACTGGGAGGGTCAGAAGCCAAGGGATCTAGTAGAAAAATTTTGAAAATCGACAGAAACTTATTGAGATATACAAGCAGTTTAAAGACTTTATAATAATAAAAAGTTAGCAAAAATATTAGAAATATAAAATTAAAGTGACATACAAATAATTACAACTCATATTTTTTCAACATTTAGCCAAATATCGCCTAAAACTGCCATTAGAAAATTCGTTGGGCTTAATTTCAATGGTGTTTTCGTTTTGGCATTAAGTGAAAACGAATAGTTTTTCAATAACAAAGCTAAGCCTATTTTGACTTGCATTATTCCAAAACGAAGACCTAAAAAGTATTTTCGTGAAATTAAAAACAAAATTAATAAATTCCTTACCTATACAAGCTCTAGGACCATCTCCAAATGGTAAATAAGTAAAAGGAATTATGTTATGTTTATTTTCATCGCTAAATCTTTCAGGATCGAATACGTCAGGATTTGGAAAGAATTCTGGATCGTAATGTAGACCCATTACGGGTAAAAATACGGTGGTGTTTTTCTCAAGTACTGTATCAGTGTCTGGAATTTTATAGTCTTCTACACAGATGCGAAATAATACTGTGAGTGGTGGATATTTTCTCAAAGTTTCTAAAATCATATTATGTAATTTCTAGCATATTTATGGAAGGTGATTCAGTTTGGGTTCTATACATAGGAACCTTTAAAACCATAAGAGAATTTGCTCTAATTTGGCCAACTTTATACATCTTAGGGTTTATAAGATCCTCATGTGTTAGAACCACAATCGAATTACCCTAAATATAGGTGAATTTACCATCAAGAACCTGCTTCATGTATTTTAATTCCATCAAACAATCGTAAGTAAAGTTCCCTTGGTGTTTTTCGAAAACGTCGTTAATTTCCTCTCTGACTTTATCTTGAATTTCAGGATTAACAGCCAATTCGTACAAAAGAAACATTAAAGTTGTCGACGACGTTTCGTATCCAGCAATGAAAAATATGAAAGCTTGGGCTGCTATTTCTTCCATAGTGAGACCTTTCACAAGCTTTTGATTATCACTATAATCGGTACTATCATTTTTAAGCTCTATTAGCAATTGTAAAAAGTCCTTACGTTTCACATTATTTTTTTCTCGATATTCTACAGTTTCTTTAACAATATTCAAAAAAAATTCCGACACGTCGTCGTCTGTAATTCTTAGGTTAAGTTTGTGTGCCAAATTTGGACAAAGAAAACTAAACAATTGTTTTATCAAACGCGGAGTTCTATCAACAACAGCTTTTTTCCCATACTTTGTAAATTCTGAATTTGGGTTTGTAAAAGAATTACAGTCTAAACCAAAAGCAGCGGAACCGATAACGTCGGTCGTGTAATATCCCATAACTTCTTTAATATTAACAGCTTCTTTGGTCGAAGCGAATTTACTAACGGCTAGGTTTAAATTTTCTCCACATTCGACTAAAATTGGAAACATCATTTTCATTTTTCCGGACGTAAATGTAGGAGTTAGTTTTGCACGTAAATTTCTCCAAGTGTTTCCTTCGATTGAAAATAAGCTAGCACTTAAGGGATCGACTTCTTTATTGTGATAGACACCTCTATCGGCGAAGTGGTTGAAATCTTTGCTTAAAATGCTCCTTATAAGATCTAAATCGACAGGCATGTAGAATGGTTTGTAGAATGAGTAATAACCGTAATGTTTGTGTCCTAAAGCTTTTGCTTTGTTGTAAACTTTTGCGAACGTTTCGCCAGGAGAATCTTTAGGTGCAAACGGATTTGATTGGCTTCCGAAAGGTATTGTTGGTTTTTCGTACGGTATGTTTAGTTTTTCCCAGTATTTGAATGCATTTTTGTAAAGTCTTACAATGCTAATTATAACTGTTAGAATTAAAACAATTATTAATTGTGATAAAGTTAAACTGATCATTATAAATGATTAGATAATCGATTAATTAATTAGTGAAAGTTGACTACTCTTCCTGCAGCGATATTAGTTGTTATAATTTTTTTTGGAAAGTTTCATCCTGCGAATTATACAAAATTATGAGGAAATTAAGTTTGGTTTAGAATTAAAAGCACTTACAAAATTTAAAGTGTAACAAAAACTAGAGCTGGAGCTGTACTAAATGGTGAACATGAACAGATCAACACAGCACAGTTAAAACTAGAAATTTGAAGGTTAATCGTTTATTTGCACAACTTTTTCATACAGATAATAATAGAGATGTATAGTACGATTACGATTCATTATCAGGGCCACATTATCGATTAATTCCCGTTCTAATAATGTCAAACGTTTGATGATATTGGATTTAAAAGCAACAAGAAAGAAATGAAAATGGGGCCTCAATAGAGAAGAGTTGTTATAAAAATAGATTTAAAGACACATACACTCCTACTTGAGCTGCGTAATTAATTGACTCACTAAAATATTTACTTTTTGACGGATACGTACTCACTGTTGAGATGTTATACGCAGTGGTTTAAAAATAGAGAAAATGGACCAGATCATCCGGTATAAGAGTACACAGCAGAGCGAAACAAAAAAAATTTTGATTATACGTTCGTTTACATTAGTTCTTCTGAACTTTTAAGAAAATTACATTTAAGTCTACTTGTATAAATTTCCTGCTGTATAGCAGCATAAGCCATTTATTAGATGCAATGGGCGTGATGGTGTTAAGTTCAGCAATAAAGTGGATTATTGGTCCAATAGCTGTTTAACAATTTCAAATTAGTCTTGATGTCAGGGTCGGATCAAAGAACGTTGGAGCATGAGGAGCTAATTATTTTCGAGCCTCTACAAAAAAACGTCTACTTTTTATAAATGTTTAATTAACTTTTAAATTTAAAAATGACGTCTAGTCAATGAAGAGGTTGTAGAGCACAAGAGGTAAAAAGGTTCTAGTTTTAATATTTTCGCTTATATCTAAAAAACGGTGTACTCTAGGGAAAAATTTATTCTTATTAAAATGAAAGCTTATTAAATTTCCTACAAGATTGCTGGTATTCATGTTTTTCTATTTCTTATAGTTATTGATATACCCGCCCACCAAATACGCTAATACACGAAAAAAATTGCCTCACGTTTTAACTTTTTCTAATGCAAGAAAAAGTTGTTTAAAAAAATAATAATAATAATAAAATTTCTTTTGCATTTCCTGACGATTTGAGTCCCTCTGATTCAAAAACAGCAAGAAAAAAATTATCGATTTTTTGAACCAAAATGTCAGGATGTATGTATTGTACAAATCTCGAAGGAAAGCGTTAATTATTTGTACTAAAGCGAGACATTATAATTTTCACAATTGATAAAACGTACAAAACTTCTAATAGCTACAAGATATTATAGTAAACGCTAAATCTTTGAAATATGTTAACTCTTTTATGGTGTGAATACGCCAAAGTTATGCTTTTTAATTTCGTCTTCAGTCCAATCTGCAAATTGATTGACAGCCATGAAATAAGTAACTTCTCCGTTATTGTATTTTTTATTGTGATTTTGAATCATTTCCAAAGTTTTTAGAAATACATCTTTTCTAGCAGCTTCTTCTTCTACGGTGCTATACGTTCTTTGAAAGTCGAGCTGTAAAGTTACTAATTATTTAAAATTTATACATTTATGCATTATTTTACTTTAAATTGAACCCATTGTGATTCATTATTGAGCTCATCGGCTGATTTGGCTACACACATTGTAACCAATAAAATGGATAGAAGAAATACAGCCTTCATTTTGACCTATAATAATTAAAAATTAAAATGTATTTTTATTCGCTTATGTCAAAAAGGAACATTTTATGGTTAAGTTATTTGGACAAGAAGTTAACCGTTTCATCAAAGTACCATCTTTTGCTGTGTTGCTAGATAACATTTTTTGTCCTAGGACGAAAACTGTTTTCTCGGCGCATAAAATTTGTTAATTGGCAGACTTTGATAATAATTAAATTAAAATATCTGTCAGACTGATAATAATAAAATTAAAATTTTTAAATTATTTTGAGAATTTCTTATTTCTCATTCATCGAATGAAAAATATTGTATGACACACGAACGAAAATGTTATTTGGATTCACACTCGGCTTCGCCTCTTCCAGCAATTTCACGTCGTCGTTCGAGAAATTCTATTTTTCGTTCTTGTATCATGTGCATAAATAACTATTTTGTTATTAAATTATTAATTAAATTTTTGTTTTAAATAATTGAGTCTTCGATAAACAGTGATCAAATTATTTTAATTAATGTAAAGGATATAATAAGATTACAGTAATAATTAAAAAAGTTAACTTACAAGTAAAACAAAATATTCTTAATATGAAACACTAATTTATAAAATTTTTATACATAAAATCTTGGCTTATTATGATAGTCGGTTTATCTATGATGTTGACATTTAGGGTAAATAATATCTTGTTATTTCATAGATAGGTAAATATATACAAGGTGTTAATGAAATGAAGCAAACTTCGAGGGTTTATTCTTTACTTAATTAAAATTATGGTAGGTACCGATTTTTAAGGGGCATAAGAGCCTCTAACATAAAAACATTATTTTGTAAAAATTGTAGAAACCTCTTTACCGGTTTTAATGAGATTTGGTATGAGAACTAACACCATAATTTTGTAAAGGGAGCTAGAGGGTGACAGTTGCGGACAATAGGTCGTAATTTTTCTGCAATACGTAACTTTATTTTACAAAACATTTTGAAACATTTTTATTGCACATATAATCCGTTCATCATTTATTTGCGCTATGGTTGGCCATGAACTTTCGTTTTTCAGTTTGCCAAAATAAAAAGTCCCTATTAAGTTGACTGACAGCTCTTGCCGGTACCAAAAAAATGACAGACCATTGACAGACATACTATTAACACAACTGAATAAAAGCCGCTACTCTACAATACTTAACCCAACTGATTTTTTTCTAATTTATACCGGGTGGAATCTGTCATCCTAACATGGCCAACCATAGCGCAAATAAACAGTGAACGGATAATATAAATATTGAATTTAATTCTCTAAAGAAAAGAGTTCTGTATTTTCTGTAAAGAACATACCCTCGATGTTTTTTTACGCATTTCGTTAACACCCTGTATTTACAGTAATATTAAAAAAATAAGTATTATAATATAATGTCAAATGCTGAGAAGGTTATCATTACTGTTTTATCTACAATTAAAGACTCGTGCAGACTTACACATTAATAAGAATAATCAACCTCGATAAATTAATCTGCACTCAATCTCATTTTAACTTTTTCCAATCCAAGAAAACGTTGTTTAATCGAGTAAAAAACCATACAACGAACTTTTTCCTGTTGCATTTTTTTTGCATTTCTTTAAAATATTTGACGGACAGGAAAAAGTTCTTCGTATGGCCACTTCCATTGTTTTTCGTCAAACTTTTGCCTCTAGCACCTCAGCTCTTCGTTTTACAGTAAAAGTCTTCAGAAAAAAAGTTGTAGAGCATTAAATTTTCTTTACTATTTTACTTTTTTTTTCGGGCTTTCCACAACACCTGAAGTGCGCGCTTCATGGATGATCCATCCCTGATGCTTGATGTTATATTATGTATTCATCTACTTTTTTATTAACCTACCGATGAAGGCTACTTAATGACAAAAACAGACAGAGTAGTTTAGAAAAATTTAAAATAAATTGCGAAGCGTATATCAGAGGTCATAAGAATAATAATAAAGTCGCTGAGCACTGAGCAGCTCTCAATGGCTAACTGTTGTGGTGCTGTTGGTGAGTAACGACACCACAGTTACCCAGTGTTTTTTTTTTGAAATCTGGATTTCATGCAGCAGTTGATCTGTGAGAGTATTCCAGCCAGGGATAGAATAGTGTAGACATTTGATTTATAATTTTTTTCAAATGTAGTGTTGAGAAACCACTTATGTTTCTGGAGTATTTATTACACCTTTGTGTAATTTTTTTACCTTTTCTGTGGTTACAAATATGAGGATTAAGATGCTTTGTTTACACTATTTATTTAGATTTGGCATGGTGAGCATTTACGGAATTGGTACAATAAGGAAGAATCTTTTATTTCATGTAAGTAATTACAAACTTTTACCTTGAATAAAATATAAACTGGTTTTACATATTATAATTAAAATTGTAATTACATATCTCATCGTTACATCTTAAGAATGTGCTCTAATTTAAAACATTACAAGGGCTTCAAAATGTTGCTTTATGCGAATGGAAGGTATCGATAGCCAATTACTGTTTGGAAATGATTTTTTAAAATGAAATGGAGCTCTGAGTTTCCATAAATGGATAAAATTGAAAAAATCCTGACTTTTGATGACATAAACCTAATAAACTCTATTGAAGTAACAATCTTCATGTTGGTTGGTTTTCATTCTCACCTGTTGCCTGTTGTTTGGTGATAAATTTTTAGTGTAAAGTGAAGGTTGTTTCTATTTATTTCTCTCTTTTAAAATTTCCGAAATATAAAACAATAATAGTACCTGAGCATAGTGTTTAAAAATTACAGTTAAAGTTAATTGTTATAGTTTTACTTGAGAATAAATAACTTCTAGAAATAAGTGGATAACCTACAACTTCTTCATACATAAGGTTTCATTAACTATAAGGATCTTATATTTAATAATTATTTGGTAAGTTTATTATACTCACTTACACTAACACAGAGTAAAAATTTTTATGTGGTCATAACTATAAATTTGTGAGCTTTAAAAAATTTCTAATTTTCGGTTTAACTGGAAGAGATTTATTAAAACCCAAAGAAGTATCAAATATAGTAGAGAATTATAGCAATAAATAAAGAAGCTCTCTTAAAGTAGGCAATTATGGAAGAATTTCAAAAATCGATTATACAGAGTGGCGACCAGACCTCTGGGTCATAGAGATTTAACATGTAAAACCATACTTTCGTAATTTTCTGCTTCTCAGTTTATTTTAGAAAAAAATCTTTGAATAAAAGTTTTAGAGCAAAAAATTCTGCTTCTAAATCAGTTAACAAAATTAATTTTGGATCCTTTAAAACGCCATAAATTTAAATTCAAAATTTTGAAAATTGGTAGAAATAGTGATCGCCTTGAAACAAAAATAAAAATTGTCAAATGTTTTACGCTGTATCTGTTAAATTATTTTTGTAACGTTAAACCGTTGATTGAAGGAGTTTTACAAGATACGCAAGCTTATGGAACAAAATGTGCCGTACGATGGGTCGACCTTGTGGCGATGGTGCTCTGCCATTGGCGCATCTCGACCCAAACTGCTAGTTTGTAGGCAGCGGGGAGTAAAAACTTTTAAATATTGGTAGGAAAACAGGCACACATTTTAACTAAGCGATGCGTATCTTCATAAAACTCCTTCAATCAACGGTTAAACATTTGAAATTTTTATTTGAAGTGTTTCATGGCTAATTTTCGGAATTTTCATTTAAAGTTCTGGCGTTAGAAAGCATCCAATATTAATTTTGTTTATTGATTTAAATGCAAAATTTTATACTCTAAAGTATTATTTGAAGATTTTTTTTCTAAAATCAACTGGGAAGCAGGAAATTACAAAAGTATGATTTTACATGTTAAATCCGTATAACCGAGAGGTTCGGTGACCACCCTGTATTAGTAGTAGGACTAAAGCCTCATACTTCATACTGTGCCATTTATTAATAATGTAAAAAGGTCCACTTAGTGAGTAACCTTCTTATAGAATAATCAAAACACCCCAAAGACCTCATGTCCTCAAAAACCAAAACTCTACCAAGCCCATGACAAAGCGAACGGAAAACGTGCTAAATTATCAATAATTATTATTTATTCATACTCCATCAATGGTAGGTGTATGAAATTGCAATAATAAAAAGACATAAATTGCTCCAGTAGTAATCATCTAAAAATAATTATTAGTAATTATCAATTTCAAAAATTAATAAAAAAATTAAAACTTACAGAATATAATAATTGTAAGTCAATGTCCAAATTACCAGCCTTAACTGACACCTCGTTATGTGACATTTGAAGAAAAAAGCAGTTGATCTAAAAATTAAATCAATTGATAAATAATTAAAGTAGATGATAATTAGTGAATAAATTACTTCTTTTCTAATTGCGTAACTTTTATTGATGATGAATAAGTTTAACAGTTTCCTTTTTATTAAACGCATCTAGAAATGAAAAATATTTAATTAGAGCAGTTAAGGTTAAAAATACAGGGTGCTTCGCACGTGTTATCCACTTGTAGAAATCTTAAAATATTTCGAGTACAAATAAGAATAAATATTTCGATTAAGTTCCTTAAGATTGTGCCACACACACAGACTTACCTTCAGGTTTGGCCTGTGCAGGCCAACCTGCACAGGACAACTGAAGCCTGAACGATGTCCAAAGGCTCCGGCGAGGCCTGTAAAGGACGCCTGAATGATGTCCAAACTCTCCAGTGAGGCCTGTAAATGCCCTCTGCACGATGTTCGGCCTGCACAGGCCAAACCGGAAGAAAAGCCTGTGTGTGTGGCATAGGCTTTACCACTCTGTCAAGCGGCTTAACACCGGCTGCACAAGCCGGTGTGTGTGGCTCAAGCTTAACCGAAAGCCCCGGACTTTATCTATCTGAAGGTTTGTCTATCCTTCTCTCTATCTGTCTGTCAATCGATACGATTGTCTGAATTATTTTTAAATTCGGTTTATACACTGCCCGGCAAAGGTATGGAACATTGCAAATAAAACTGAAATAAATACCTTTTTTGCTAAATCCTGAAACACGTCGATTTTATTTTTTTTAAATACACATTTTTATGTTAAAATAATTTCCCAATATTCATTTGGTTTTAAGTAATGATGTCATCGATATTTTTTTTAAATGGCACCGTACGTTTTTTAACTTTTTCCAATCCAAGAAAAAGTTGTTTTTTTCGTGATTGTCTAAATGACAGTATAAAAATATTGATACTTGACGTAAAAATTTTTTCCAGAAATAAATTACCTTGATTTCTAATTGCAGTATTAAAATTTTTTTTTTCAAAATATTCTTTACTTTTTCGTGATTTGGGTAAGTTATTCAATTGTCTAAATGATGTATCAAAAAGTTGATACCTTACATAATAAAATTATGAAGAAATAAATTACTATGATTTTTAATAGAAGTGTTTATTTCTTCAAAATTTCCTTATTGAAGATATCAACATTTTTATACTGCCATTTAGACAATTGAATAACGTACCCAAATCACGAAAAAAATGTACGTTGTCATTTAAAAAAAATATTGATGACGTCATTACTTAGAAACAAATAAATATCGGAAAATAATTTTAACATAAAAATGCCTATTTAAAAAAAATAAAATCGACGTGTTTCAAGATTTAGCAAAAAAAAATTCATTCCAGTTTAATTTGCAATGTTCCATACCTTTGACGCGCACTGTATAGTCATGTACCTACTTTAATATAGTGCTGAACTTTTATAAACGATAGGACAATGACGACTAGGGCTGGGAAAAATATCGATATATCGATAATTTTATGGATATATCGATATATCGACTAGTCGATGTTTTTAAAAAAATATTGATATATCGATATATCGATAAAAATATCGATATATCGATATTTTTCCCAGCCCTAGTCGTCATTGCCCTATCGTTTATAAAAGTTCAGCACTATACCACTGTCTGCCCGTCTACCCCTTGTTGTCTATACTTCTGTCTGTTTATCTACCCGCATACCTCTCCTTCTGCTTTTCCTTTTATATCTATTTGTCGGACTGTACTCTATTTCTACGTCTTTCTATTTGCCTATCTTATAGCCTATCTAGAACCTCCCCTTTATGTGTATCTAACTGTTCGTCTGTATGTGTGATGTCTGATTCGTGCTATCGATGTTTACTTAGTTGAAGATTTAGGGCCATTTGACATGGACTAAATATCATACTAACTGTTAGTTACTAAATCAACTCAAGGAGCAAAAGTACATAAGCTTAAACGTCGAGCCCGGTCGTGCTTCGGAATTTCTACGTTAAAGCTTAGATTCCCGTGCGTTTGCTACTTGAGTTGATTCAGTAACTAACAGTTAGTATGATATTTAGTCCATGTAAAATAGCCCTTAAAGTCAACATCTTGAAGCCCCCCTGCAGTTTTTCACGACCATTTAAACTTTAGTAGCTATTTTAGAAAAAAAAATTAAATGACCCATACTTTTCTCTTTAAAACACTTGATGTGATAGTAAGATATACGACACTTGGTGCAAAAGACAACATCCAAACGACCAATACAAACAAATCGGGTCCTGCCAATTTATTATTCAAAATTAATTGGATAAATTTGTAAATTTGCATCACCACAACAAAAAAGTTCATCGAAATACTTATCAGAATGGGCATAGCATAAATTTCATTTAATCCTTTAATAATTTGAGCCAACTCAAAATGAATTTCCATCATTTCCAAAATTAGTCGAGGAGTTAAAATTGAGATATTTTCAATAAATGAACTCAATTGTTTATAATATTGATTTAAACACAACAACCACGTAAATATTGTAACTTGAGTGGTAATTTTATAAAAGCCCATTATCCAAAATATTCCATTGGAAATTTCAAAATAGCGTATTTCTTGTTCACTAGCAACATTTTCAACAGTTACGTGCAATAAAGTATGGGAAAAACAGTAAAATAAAATTACAAATCCACTAAGAATGTTTATTTCTTTAGCGTTAAATTTCATGTGTAAGTCGGCCATTTTAACATCCACCATTATAGCCTTTTCCCAAATCTCTTGCAAATGGTGTCTTTTTAAATGCAAACAAATTATTGTTACAAACATCGTTATAATGTCAGAATGTAAATCGTAAAGTAAAACGAACCACTCCAACAGAGTATCAGATTGGAATGGATATAAAACGTCGTTTAAAAAGAGAAATATTATTGTTAAAATTGAAATTATAGTTAAAAATAATTTTTGATATAAATGATGTATCGGTTTTAAAATTCTTTTATTTGGAGAACCCTTTATTATAAACTTTGATAAGCTTAATATTATTTCTAATAAATGGCAAGGCGCCATTGCACTGCAAAAATCGCGAGTACGACTCTGTTGGTTCGGTTTTATCATTTTCACGGGTGCTTTTACACTAACGCAGTTGCTTACCATTTACCATCGATTAGGTTATAAATGGAATATTTTTAGCATATTATTAGTAAATTGTCACCAGGGAATAATGCTAGTGCAACGCATTAAGTAATTGAGTAATAACAAAATATACAAAGTGCATGGGAACTAATTGAGTTTAATGATTGTTTCTTAAGGGCTGTTCACACTATCTTACAAAAATTTGATTTGCCTCAAATCTTTCATTTGCAATGACGCTATTAATTGAGAGCATTTTTATTGCAGGCAATGGAAACTATTTCCAACGAAGTACCTCAAACTAATGATGATTTGAAGGAAAAGTATCTTCGCGATGTCCTCAATTGTATTATTTGTGACGATGTAATGCACCCTCCTGTAAAAATGTGCATTAATGGTCACAGTGTGTGCAAAAGTTGTTATCAAAAAATCACGAAATGCCCATTGTGCAGATCTAGCATGATCATTAGTCATAACATGAAAGTAGAAGCTGCATACAAAGCGTTAAGTATAAAATGTGAAAACCACGAAGAAGGGTGCGATTTTACTTCTAGCGAAGGTGACCTAGAGATGCACCATAAAAAATGTGCCCTTCAACTTCGAGAGTGTCCTGTAAATACCTGTAGTGTTAAATGGGTTGGAAGAGGACGAAATTTACCAAAACACTTTGCCGAATTACACGGAAACTCTTCAACTCAAGATGCGAACTATTTTAACGGATCTGCATTTTGGAAGATACAAATAAATAATCTTAGACATTTGATACAATACAGACGAAACAAGTTTTATAAATATACATCAACTTTTGTGTTATTTGGAACTTTATTTAGGTTGGTTTTATATTTTCAAATGCAGCAAAATTCATATAAAGTTTATATAAAAAGGCGTTTAAAATCTTTAACGCATTACAGAATTGACGATTGTAGAAAATATTTATTTTTTCTAAAATTCATAGATGGGTCCGATCAAGTTTTGATGTGTTACAGTTATGATGAAGTAAAGGACTGTCATTGTGGAGATGGATTGGTTGCAACTTTAACGTGCGAACAGTTTCAAGCGTTATGCACTGGAAATGATTTTATTTTCCAATTATGGGGAAAGAAATTGAAATTCTAATTTCCATCTATTTACTCTTCGACTCGTTCAATTCTGATATTTTTTTAAAATCTGCTGCAAACTGCTTTAAAATCGGTTTCCAATAATTAATGTAGATGACTGTAAATTGCTGTTTTGTCTTATAACTTATAAAGTGATTGTTGTAATAATTTTAAACTTTTTCAAGTTATTGGGTTATTGTGTTTTAGTTAACGGTGGATAATTATTAGAGTGTTGCTCAAAATAGTTACAAAAACAAATTTTGATACCATGACACATCCACAAGCAGTGCGGAGAAGTACTTTTTATTTTATTTTGATACAGCTTGCAATATTTTCAGATAAACAAAATTGAACAAAAATGTATAAAAACATATTTGTAATTTTTTGAAGAACTCAAAATTTTGAAAAATTATTTTATGTATCATGTGAAAAACATAAAAACTGTAAATATAATTTGTTAAATAATTTATTAAACATTTTAGTGTTTTCTTCGGTGTTTTCTTATAAAGGACGAAAGAAATTAAAAATGCATTTTTTTCCAAAAAAACAATGATGCCATGGAATTTTCAAAACAAATCACTTAAAAATTTGATATTAATAATAATTTAAAAAACGTCAAAAAATAATGGCAACTACAATATAAATCTTCGGAAGGAGGCTTAGCAATCGTTGCCTATAAGAGAAAATACGACGGAAATGCCATTTTAGAAATCCATGGATGATTCATTCATTCCGTCGAGTTGACATTATCATTGGTTGTCATGGTCTTTCCTTATAAGTGGGAGTATAAGCAACCATTTCTATTGGAGAAATTGACCGCAAATGGCTATATTTAAACGTCCATTGCGATCCATATTATTAGCTAAATGGCTCTTTCCTGGTAGAGTAGAACGTATTTCTTTATTCACTGATATAAATGCATATCTGATTTGTTGTGATAATTTCATAGCATGAGTGTTTTTTTTTGTAAAAATTGCATTTTGTTGATTTTAGGGTTGTGGAAAATTGTAAATAACAGTAATTGTAAATTTGTAAATTGTAAATTTACCATTGAAATCCCTATGCTGCGTCGGGCAAGTCGCCACGCTGTATACAGGGTGATGTTTTTTATTTTATCAATAAGAATATTCTTCTTCCGGTGGTTATTAAAACAATCGCAGCGACTGGTCTCGATCTTGCATTGTTCTTAACATCGCGTAGAAGCCTAATCCGGTCCGATTTATTTTTCCTTATAGATGAATCCAAGGATGCTGGAGGGTTAAGTGTCGCTGATATTGACCTTGTCATTATTCCTCTAATATCGGTCCTCTTATAGTGGCTAATGCAGTGCAGATTCTTCATAATTTCGCTCGCCTTATTGCATCCTCTACAGCTGTGTCTGTACTCATACCCGTGCTTATCCCTGTGTATAATGCTTATTTAATAGTATCCAGTGAGAGTGTAAGCACGGAGACCATCACGAGACGGTCATAAATCACAATTATCGTTTTTTTGGTACTGTTTTTGTTAACTAAATGCCCTTCCACACACACACACAGGTCTTGCCTTCCGGTTTGACTTGTGCAGGTGGTCTGAACGCTGTCCAGACGTTCCGGTTTGGCCTGTGCAGAGCGGCTGCACAAACCAAACCGAAAGGCAAGCCTATATGTGTACGTAAGAGCTCGTACAGTTAACCCAGCAATTTTTGTGGGCCAATTTAGTACTACAATTAAGTAAATATCGAGGCTGTTAATCGATGGCCTGAAAATGAACTGATCTCAGGGCTGATAAACCCAGCAAATGAGCCTCTACTCGCCAGTTCGGTATTTTAATACACTTTAGAAAAACATGAAGTAGTTTTTCGAATTTTCTTGAATTGAAATATGGGTTGCATAATGTGTAGGTGAAAATTGTAGAAAAATATTTTAAACAAATAAAATTGTAAACAAATTTATTATAGTGCGCATGTTTTAAAAATGTAGTAAGCTCAAGGTTTCCGTAAATGAACAAATCTTATCAGTTGAGTTTCGTCGGTATTGAGTAAGGTTGTAATTAAATTTTGTTTAATATATTTTTTAAATAAATAACTAATAAATATAATCTATGAATGAAATAATTATTAATTTGAAAAATAAATGATATGTATGAGGTTTAATTAGTATAACGACCTTATCCTTATACAAGGTGCTTGGAATTGATATTTTAGTTATAGGACGCTGGGTCAAGATTTTTCTTCAGCAGGGACGTAGTTAGACTTAAAATACTTGGTGGACAAAATTTGGGCAGCTTCATTTCGGGGGAGGGCTATAAAATTATGACTAAAAAATGCATTTACGCTAGTGTAAAATAATTCTTATATTTTGGTGAATCGAGTCAAATTCAACAACCTGGTTTAATGTTTTAGCAGTACAGGTATTGCCTACCTGTACCCACCCTAGCGACGTCCCTGTTCTTCCAAGAGAACTATTTTACACATTAGCCCTTCGTATAGGGTCTTCTAACCAATGTAGCAGATCTTTAAAAAATTGTGCGTGCTTTAGCTTCTTTGTAGCCTTTTTCGGTGACAGTCAGGGGCACAACATCCAATAGGGTAGCCAAATGACTTCTAAGTTCTGGCTATTAAAATTAATTCCTATGATTTTATTTGGGTCTTTTGGGTTTCAATTTTCTCTAAAAACGTTAGAAAATTTGCATCTTATGTTTAGAAGGTTGAATATAATACACTAGCTTCCATATGTTCTTATAAAAGTGGTAAAGGGGCGGAAAAACCTAGAGTACAGATATTTCTTAACGTAGCCCTGCTTGAAGACATGCAGAAAGAGGTTGAAGGTTTAGGTACCTACTATCTCCTAAATTGGAGCTATCGGCAACCGTATTATTTGTTTCTACTCTGGTTTTTCATAAATGCTTCGTCTAGATCGGAGGTGAGAGTCTTAAAGTAGAATGTCACTTCGCTACAATGTCTTGTCTCTCCAAATTAGCAAACACCACGCGCTAATTTTTAAGGCTCATGTACATGACGTCAGTAAATAAGTAACTCGTTCTCTACTGTCTTCATGTCAATAGTCCTTTATACTTAATAGTCGCCTTGCTTGAATAAGGTCGATAGCTTTTATGATAATGAGATAAGTGAGATACTATTGTCTTGAGGTAACTGAGATACTATTGTCTTGAGGATACTCCTGGTCTGTGTCGGGGCCACCGGGTACAAAAAATCCAGTTAATGTTGTTCCCATTAGCCACTTGATGGAACATATTAATTAACACGAAAATGAATTAATTAATTAAAATTTAAAATTTTTACGAACTTGTTTAAAAACGCACTTGTTTTTTTCCACCAATTTTAATTAATATGTGCGTTTTTAATTTTTTATCTTAATTAACTAATTAATAAATACAAGGTGTTTAATTCTCACTATTATATTACTTAATTACAATTCAAATACATAATAAAATTGTATTTTTTTTGACAATGGCGTATAAAAATGAATTTTATTCCTCCTCACACTCTCTGTTATTAATTAAAAATCCAAATTATGATTTTGTTATAATAGTTTTCGTAATTATTCTAAATAACAATTATTAGTAGGTATAATTAGTAGTAATTATCGTAAGTGTTACAAGTTGGTTTTATATTGTAATAAATTAATGTGATTTGGATCTAGATACCTTTGAAGTAGTTAGTGTACAAAACAATTGACAATATCTACTAATGATATTTTTTTTTCACTTCGTGATTCAATGTGCCTGACTGAAAACTAAAAATGGGGTAGATTTCAACACCCTTGGTTTTCTACGAGCTAGAAAAAAGATTGGTCGTCAAAACGTGTTATTCAACTTTTTTAAAGTTTTTGAAGTGTGTTAAGACGCATCCTTAAAAAAGGTGTCGGTTAATGTAATAAGAATTTCTTTTTTTTTCATATACATTAAGATTTTGGCGGGCAGATATTTCAAAAACTATAAGGAATAGAGAAAAACTAAATAGAAACAATCTTGTAGAAAATTTAATAAGCTTTCATTTTGCTAAGAATAATTTTGTCCCTAGAACCCATCGTTTTTGAGATATAAACAAAAATCCAAGACGTGACCTTTCCGTTGACTAGACTACAGGCGGATACTCGAGAACTGGAGTTATTAAAACAAAAATGTAATGCATGTAGGGTTTATTAGGTAACAAAAATATCTACAATATATGTCGATATATTTCATAATCATTTCCATTTTCAGAGCATTAAGTCGGTTTATTTATGCAGGTACGCATTTTTCTTCTGTAGCAGTTGTGTTCGTCACTGCCGATGCAGCCGATGCTGTATCTGATTCTGGTTCTGACCCACATACTAATGCTGGGAATTTCTTTTGTAATGCTTGTCTGTATTTTGGATGACTAAAAAAGTATTTTTTTACTTAACAATTATTTGGACATTGTGAACAAAATTACCTTATTCCATAAACGATTGGATTGTAAACTGCGTTTGCTTTAGCAAACAAAGATGCCCAAATGGTTGCGAGTGGACTAATTTTAGCTGTTTCGAAAATTCCTGCATAATTTGTGACTAAGTATGGTGTCCACGCCAAGAACCATAAAGAGATTGTCATTAACGCAACTTTTGCTAATTTACATTCGGCACTAGTAGCAGATGCTTCTGATGATCTCAAAGAAGCGACGTTCATCTTCTTTGCTTGTTCTCTCATCGATTTTTCGTGAGCAGCTACTGCCTAAACACCATATAAATACCTACGATTTCGTTTAAAATTTTAAAACCGTACCTGTACAATGAACCAGTACGAATAGATGATGACAAGTAAAGGTAAAAAGTAAACAAACCAAGAGTAAACGAGAATGTAACTACGACTAAGCCAGGTTTTGGTAAGATAATCTGTTCCACAAGCAGTCATGTTTCCTTCTGGTACATATCTGAAACGTTCGGCTTTTTAATTTGTACCTCTACAATTGAAGGATTTTACCTATTCCATCCAAACATGGGCGCAATAGTCCATACGACAGCCATTAACCAAACGAGGAATATGCGGAGCAAAGCCCCCTTATTAGTCAACGGTTGTGCACTGAGACCCTTTACAATGACATTGTATCTGTCCAAAGCAATCATCGTCATCGTCCAGATAGAACCACATCCAAATAGAGATCCCAACATAGCATAGAGTTCGCACATGAATGGACCTAAAATTTGATTTTTGTAACTTGAACTCGTTAGATAAAACTTCGACTTACCGAATACCCATGTTTCATTATAACAATTAATAACCATAGCAGGAGACATACATGCCATCATACAAAAATCAGAAAACGCTAAATTGACTACCAGTAAGTTGGACGGTGTTCTTAAACCTTTAGTTGTTGAAAATATATAAATTACCATGCCATTACCGGTAACGGAGATGCTGCCCAATACTCCAATAACAAATCCCAAAATGCCGTGCCATAGAGGATTCAATGGTGGAAATTGATACCAGTGTGGATCGATAAGGTGCAACATTTCTGGTAGTACCTTATCGACCACTGTCAAATTTCCTCCACTAAATCCACCATGCTGCTGACTCGACCAAGCGGCAAAACTGGGTTCACCTAACACCGACATTTTGGTTGATATTTAAAATTTGATTTGCTTGAAATAGAACGTCGACCCATGAACCGAAAAGTTTGATTGAAAATTTTTTGTAGTTTGCCGCCAACGTTCAAGCTGCAACTCGAAACAAATTTTCTTTCAGCACACTTTTATATGCTAGGAAAAAGATTTAAGTAATACCGTCATAGTTAATTTAATAAAATTTATCGATTGAAGAAAAACTACGTCTAAGAAAGTATAAGTATGGTTTCTTTATTAAAATCGGATTATTTTTTTAAGGCTTTTCAAGGTTGGCCTTTATTTAAACTAATTTTTTTACGACGCAGAAAGTTATGAAAAATTTTCCGCAAAAAACTCCAAGTTAAAGAAAGCTTAGTGATATAATCAGAAAAATTCTGGTTACTTGTGAATACTGTGAATTTGCTAGAGAAGGGGGTCACACTCTCAAGGTCTTTTTAATTTTGATATTTTGATTGCATATTATGCAATCGATCTGGTTTTTAGAGTGGAAAAACTAATCATGTTTGGCTAAGAAAGTACAGAATAATTTTTTGCTGTTATATTTTAGACTGGTTTCCAATTACAAGCGGCAGATCACAAGACGAGCTTATGGATTGACCAGCTAAATAATGTTTAAAAACCCAGAAGAAAGCTTCAAATATTTGGCTTAATAGAGTTTTTTGGTGATGTTATTACCTAGCAACTTAAGAGCATGGTGTTTCAGTGCAGGGCCGGACTGGCTAGTAGTTGGCTACAAAATAAATTGGTTTCAAATGCAGTAGTAGCGACACCATCACACGCCCAAGGTCAACGAGCTTAGATCGACTTAAGAAATTTTTAAACATATTTTCGTTCTATCTGTGAAATTAAGCAAAACAAAAAGTTAGGTATCAGGTGTCCTCATCTAAAGTCAAACACACTGTATGTTTAATATGAATCTTTTTCTTCATTTTGATTAGTAGAATAAGCTCGTGAAGTAGAGGCCTATACTTTTGTTACACCCTATATAAACACAGCAAGAAGTTTAATAACAAAAGTACCGTTTGTAAGCAAATTTTTGTCATGTCCAGACAAAATGCTCTTCCTGAGTGGTCCAGTTAACGTGCCGCACAGGGTTAAAAGCATCTTATTCATTTATAATTGTTCCTTTATAATAAAGGAAAGAAGAAAGAAATTTTCTTTCAAATGTCTATACTTATGAATATTTTTCCATTTACTTTCATTTGGTCCCTTTCGCCCCAATTTCACTTGGTCCTACCGACAATCGCCGGTTAGCCGGCCAAGTCAGTTCGGGCCTGTTTCAGTGTAGTTTTAATTAAAAAACAGTCATATTACGTCATCAAATTGACGTAAATTGGGATGGGATTGGCTAAAATAAGGGATGGGAGAACTTATTTGCATGTTATTTTCTATATTTTGGAAGAGCTCTTGTTACAAACCATAAGTGCTGTTTGACTACTTGCTAAATTTTGTTTCACTTGTTTTATTCATTGCTGAAGGGATGTACAATGCATGTAAATGTATTGACTGTTCTATAATAGGGTGCAAACCCAATTCGAGAACATGTGAAACCACTATCTTTTGATATGCTTGTTTTTCATCTTATCTTCACTGACGGTGGTCCCAAAAATTGACTAATCTCGCTTGCTATGGAAAACAATATAAAATCTAAAATGTCTTCATTCTGACACAAGAAACTCGTATTCTGACGTTTTAGATCATTGAATAAATAGATCCAGAAGGAAGGTTAGCAACCGTTGCCTATTTATTCAATGTTTTAGATTTTATATTGTTTTCTATGGCAATGGAAATTTTGCTTACATTAGTTTTACTGAAGCATATCCTGCTTATTTCAAACTAATTTTAATAGAGTCGTTTAATGGTTTAGATCAGTTTACTACTGCCCTTTACATTTAACTTGTAGTTAATTTGCGACTGCATCATATCCATATCAACGGAAAAACTCAAAATACACAAATTTAGATTATAGTTAAGGGTTAAGTTAAGAGAAAGTGGTGTAAGCGGGCCTTAGGGCCGTTTCCACCGGTTTCTCTTAACTACTAACTACAACATAAATTTATTCTCCAGTAGACTTATTAACGGGCGTATTCTAAGCAACGACAAGTTTAACTACAAGTTAAATTTAACTTTTAATTTAAGTGGTGCAAACGACCCTTAGTCGCCTATTATAGTGCCTATACATATAGCTTTTATATTTAACATTTTTTGCTGTATAGAGAAAAATACTTATTCGACTTTGTCCCACTACTAAACCATCCTTTATTTAGGTCAAAGATTTTTATTAATTATGCAGTTACACATTTACAATTTTTCATTGATAAATTTTTGTAACAGTTAAATTTATTTGAGTGCAGTCAATCAGTTGATGCACTTTGACATTATTTTAATGTTACACCTACCGACCACGACACACTAAAATTTTCGAACCCACTTATTTTAAATTAGCGTGTTTCAATAGGTATGAAGAAATCAGTATCGAATATCAGTGATGGTAATAACTTATAGAATCAAAATTAATCTACTTTTGAATACCAGTGTGTAAAGTCGAGCCTCCGAGGTCCGATTATATTTTAATTTTTAGCTTTTAACCTTATCTTATAACACGTTTAGATACTGGCTTTAAAAAGGAATTTATCGATACGTACCCTATTTTTAAATAATCCAAGCTTTTCGAGCCTTTACATTAAATTTCTATACATACCGTGCGTTTCCAAAAACGGGCCCCAGCTTATAGGGGGATTATTTGTAACTTTAGACAAATAAAACCTTATATAAAATTAAATGAGACGATCTTTTCTACAATATTAGCGGAAAAAAAGTTATTCTTTTCCAAACAGCTAAGGCTGATGACGTCTTCGTTACTTTTTTTAAATTGCACCATATACATTTTTTAGTCTCATAAGAGAGAGAATTTTTTTCTCTTTTCAATAAGGTAAAGCATCCATAGGGTTAAATAAGAAAATTTTAAAGAAAAATTGAAAAAACTAAAGCTACATTATTTTTTATCAAGCAGGCTGATTGTTAAAAAACAAATAATTTTCAATTGTTTAGCTAACTGTGTAAGCTTCTTCACTCAAATCTAATGTTTCATTAAGCCAAGGCCTCTGGTTTGTTTAGCATCAGCTTGTTACGAATAAATTAAAAAAAGAAAAACTTTTTTATATGGAGCTACATAAAAGACTTAGTATTTTGAACAGTGTCTGCTAATGTAAATGGGTTACTATGTTGTCAACTTTGTGTAGAAAACAACAGCTCTCACTTTGAACAATTTTTGTAAAACTCAATTATTTGAAATATTCATCGTTAATAGCTTTAGTTGATGACGCCAATTAATAATAAATAAATAATGTTTTACGAGTTTTTTCTTTTAATTTCTTTTTTTTTCTACTTTTAATTTATTCGTAACAAGCTTATCGTAGCCAAGCCAGCGGTCGTGGCGCAATGGAACATTAGATTTGAGTGAAGAAGCTTACACAGTTAGCTAAACAATTGAAAATCATGTATTTTTGAAAAATCCACGAGCTTGATGAAAATTAATGTAGATTTAGGTTATACAATTTTCCTTTAAAATTTTCTTATTTAACCCTATGGATGCTTTACCTTATTGAAAAGAGAAAAATATTCTCTCTCTTATGAGACTAAAAAATGTAGATGATGCAATTTAAAAAAAGTAACGAAGACGCCATCAGCCTTAGCTGTTTGGAAAATAATAACTTTTTTTTCGCTAAAATTATAGAAAAGATCGTCACATTTAATTTTAAACAAGGTTTTATTGGTCTAAAGTTACGAATAAACCCCCTATAAGCTGGGGCCCTTTTTTGGAAACGGACGGTATACCGGGTGGCCACCAAAATTGGGCCACCCATAATTGGTGGCTTATTTATAAAGACTACACTTCTTAAAGTACACTTTAAGCCGGTTTGCACCACTTCCGTTTTTTAACTTGTAGTTAATTTACGTGTGCATCACATCCATATTAACGGTAAACCTGTCAAAAAACACAGATTTAGGTTATAGTTAAAGTTAAAAGAGTGGTGGAAACGGACCTTAAAGTACATAGGTTGCCATTTTTGACAGTTTTCTAATGTGGGCATAAAGAGGGCCCAAATTTTAGTGGGTGGGCCAAGTATAAAACCGAAATTTTTAAATATTTTACACCTGAACAAAATCTATGCACAAAGAAAAATTTTTTGCTAACCAAAAGGTCACAAACATTCCTCTTGTGTCTCAAACTCAAAAATAAAGTAGATCCTATGTTTAGTTATGCATTGGTCCCTATTTTAGCTAGATTATGAGTTGAAGTGTAAAGTCCAAAAACAAATAAATAGTTTTTATGACTTTGACTCTTTAAGTACCTTAATTAAGAATGATATCTAATTGTAAAATAGAAACACACTTCCCAATGATTGACAGGTAAAATCTACACTAAGGACAAAACTGTTTATACCTGTTATTTTAAATCGTTTTTTGAAAACAACCCTTACTTGAGCCCACAGTTGTAAAATAACAGGTGTAAACTGTTTTGTCCTTTGTGTGAATTTTACCTACCAGTTCCTTCCAAGTCCAAGTCCGCTTCGTTGTCAAATTTTGACAGTTTTAAAGTACCTACAGTGTCAAAGTCATTTATCTATTTTTGGACTATACAAGAGTTTATGTTAAATTTAGTTTACTGCTATAAATGCCTAGTTTTAGCTTTTTTACTTTAATTTTACCAGGGTGACCACAAGGGTGGTCCTGCAAAAATTTAGGTAGGCTAGGGCTCACGCTGGCTTACCCTGGCCCACCCGTGCTTAAGTGCCTGCTTGAACAGGTCCGGAATATAGACATTTCTTAAATAATAGTTTAAAATATAATACATATTTATAATACATAATATTACATGAGGAGCAGGTATAATAAATTTCCATTAAGATTTAATTAATCTTTAAAATCAATTTTTAGTCTAGAACTGTTACAAAATGAAATTTCCATAACCGATCCTTACAAAATTATTCAAAAATATGCTTGTTATTATTTATTTAAACGACCTCATTTGTTTCACAAACAGAACCAGTGATGCTACTATACCTATAAATATATTGTTTTTACAAATTATTGAAAATGATTGATATTATACAAAAAAAATCGTTGATTTGTAAGACTTTAACCTTTACGAATTTAATTATTCACGCCTTACACAATATGATCCGAATTATTTATTCTTTCTTTTATTGAAAACAGGATATTTGTTGCACTTTTTTGATGTATCAATGTTAATTATAATTTTTAATTTTTTAATTAATTTTACGAGTTTCACAAATTTGGGATCGCTTTAGTTACGATTAGTCGCTTTTTATTTTATAACATTTGAATAACTGTCAAACCTGGCGTGTTGCGTAGACGTTCGCTGATTGGTCGGCCGGTATTTACACCTCTTTCTTAGCCAATCGCTAAAGATCTTCTTCAAATAAGTCAGTGAGCACTGATTTTTTTCTATTTTCTCGGCGATTTAGGTATCGATTTAGGTAGTGATCAATTATTAAAAAGCCATTTTAGATCAAGTCAATCAAAATTCAAAAATAAAAGTTGAGAATCGGCTTGAGTTTGGCCTTAACAGTTTTTTTAGGCCTTTAACAGAAAAAAACACTTCTTCGTCTAAGGCAGTGGTCTGGTTTAAGCACAGGAACGCACTGTAGAAAAGTTGTCGACAAAGTACAAAAAATGCTACTGACAGCCAAAACGTTCTAAGATCTAAGAGGACAGAGCACCTAAAGAAGAAATGCTTATGATCCAAATTAAAATCTCTCTGAAACGTCTTATACATGCAGAAAAAGTGATTACGCTCTTTATAGAGTTAAGGCACTGACAGAAGGCGATTAAGTTAATCAACAATAAAAGTGTGGTGTATTCTATAGATTCCCTTTTACTTGAGGTGAACTTAAGTAAAATGTATTAGCTCACACTAAACTTTAGGGAACTTAAACGTAAACTTAAGTAAAATGTATCAGCTCACACTGGACTTCAATGACTTAAGTAAAATGTATCAGCTCACACTGGACTTCAATGGACTTAAAGTTGGACTTAAGTAAAATGTATCAGCTCACACTGGACTTTAATGGACTTAAATGTGACCTTAAGTAAAATGTATCACCTCACACTGGACTTTAAGGGACTTAAACTAAAACTTAAGTAAAATGTATCAGGTCACACTGGACTTTAAGAGCCTTAAATGTGAACTTTAGTAAAATGAATCAGCTCACACTTGACTTAAAGGGACTTAAAGGTAAACTTAAGTAAAATGTATCAGCTCACACTGAACTTTAAGGGACTTAAATGTGAACTTAATTAAAATGTATCAGCTCACACTGGACTTTAAGAGACTTAAACTTTAACTTAAGTAAAATAACAGGTCACACTGGACTTTAAGGGACTTAAAGGTGAACTTAAGTAAACTGTATCAGGTCACACTGGACTTTAAGAGACTTAAATGTGAACTTAAGTAAAATCAATCAGCTCACACTTGACTTGAAGGGACTTAATGGTAACCTTAAGTAAAATGTATCAGCTCACACTGAACTTCAAGGGACTTAAAGTTGAACTTAATTAAAATGTATCAGCTCACACTGGACATTTAGGGACTTAAACTAAAACTTAAGTAAACTGTATCAGGTCACACTGGACTTTAAGACACTTAAATGTGAACTTAAGTAAAATGAATCAGCTCACACTTGACTTGAAGGGACTTAATGGTAACCTTAAGTAAAATGTATCAGCTCACACTGGACTTTAAGGGACTTAGAGCTGTATGCCACTATACTAATTTCAGTACTGAATTCAGGACTAAAAAAAATTGGTTGTAAAATAAATATGAAATTTGACGTTTGTAGACGTTATTTAAATCCAATAATTTAGAACATGTTCTAATTTATTGTCATGTTCCAAATTATTTTATTAAAAAACTTCAAAAATGTCAAATTTCGATAATTTCAACTAAAAATTTTCATCCAATTTTTTTTAGTCCTGAATTCAGTACTGAAATTAGCATAGTGGCATACAGCTCTTAAAGGTGAACTTAATTAAAATATATCAGCTCACACTGGACTTTAAGAGACTTAAACTTTAACTTAAGTAAAATAACAGGTCACACTGGACTTTAAGGGACTTAAAGGTGAACTTAAGTAAACTGTATCAGGTCACACTGGACTTTAAGAGACTTAAATGTGAACTTAAGTAAAATGAATCAGCTCACACTTGACTTGAAGGGACTTAATGGTAACCTTAAGTAAAATGTATCAGCTCACACTGAACTTTAAGGGACTTAAAGGTGAACTTAATTAAAATGTATCAGCTCACACTGGACTTTAAGAGACTTAAACTTTAACTTAAGTAAAATAACAGGCCACACTGGACTTTAAGGGACTTAAAGGTAAACTTAAGTAAAATGTATCAGCTCACACTGGACATTATGGGACTTAAACTAAAACTTAAGTAAACTGTATCAGGTCACACTGGACTTTAAGAGACTTAAATGTGAACTTAAGTAAAATGAATCAGCTCACACTTGACTTGAAGGGACTTAATGGTAAACTTATGTAAAATATATCAGCTCACACTGAACATTAAGGGACTTAAAGGTGAACTTAATTAAAATGTATCAGCTCACACTGGACTTTAGAGACTTAAACTTTAACTTAAGTAAAATAACAGGTCACACTGGACTTTAAGGGACTTAAAGGTAAACTTAAGTAAAATGTATCAGCTCACACTGGACATTAATGCCCGTTTTCACCGACGGTTCTTAAGCAATTGCCTACGTAAGAACTGCCTAACGCTAAAATAATTCATAACCCGATGCATAAAAATTATTAACCATTTCGATATTGATATACAGATACCTTTGTTTATCTTATTTAGGAACCCTGGTGCGCGTGATAAAACGTGGTGAAGCGCAATTTTGACTTAAAAAATGCTAATGTCAAATTAAGCAATGCCTAACTTTACGAATCGTCGGTGAAAACGGGCATAAGGGACTTAAACTAAAACTTAAGTAAACTGTATCAGGTCACACTGGACTTTAAGAGACTTAAATGTGAACTTAAGTAAAATGAATCAGCTCACACTTGACTTGAAGGGACTTAATGGTAACCTTAAGTAAAATGTATCAGCTCACACTGAACTTTAAGGGACTTAAAGGTGAACTTAAGTAAACTGTATCAGGTCACACTGGACTTTAAGAGACTTAAATGTGAACTTAAGTAAAATGTATCAGCTCACACTGGACATTAAGGGACTTAAAATAAAACTTAAGTAAACTGTATCAGGTCACACTGGACTTTAAGAGACTTAAATGTGAACTTAAGTAAAATGAATCAGCTCACACTTGACTTGAAGGGACTTAATGGTAACCTTAAGTAAAATATATCAGCTCACACTGAACTTTAAGGGACTTAAAGGTGAACTTAAGTAAACTGTATCAGGTCACACTGGACTTTAAGAGACTTAAATGTGAACTTAAGTAAAATGAATCAGCTCACACTTGACTTGAAGGGACTTAATGGTAACCTTAAGTAAAATGTATCAGCTCACACTGAACTTCAAGGGACTTAAAGGTGAACTTAATTAAAATGTATCAGCTCACACTGGACTTTAAGAGACTTAAACTTTAACTTAAGTAAAATAACAGGCCACACTGGACTTTAAGGGACTTAAAGGTAAACTTAAGTAAAATGTATCAGCTCACACTGGACATTAAGGGACTTAAACTAAAACTTAAGTAAACTGTATCTGGTCACACTGGACTTTAAGAGACTTAAATGTGAACTTAAGTAAAATGAATCAGCTCACACTTGACTTGAAGGGACTTAATGGTAAACTTATGTAAAATGTATCAGCTCACACTGAACATTAAGGGACTTAAAGGTGAACTTAATTAAAATGTATCAGCTCACACTGGACTTTAGAGACTTAAACTTTAACTTAAGTAAAATAACAGGTCACACTGGACTTTAAGGGACTTAAAGGTGAACTTAAGTAAAATGTATCAGCTCACACTGGACTTTAAAGGACTTAAAAATTTCTCAGAAAAACTTTATCGCGCGGTGTGCTAATTTTTAGTTGAAAATTGGTTCTTAAAGCTTTTTACAAAGAAAAATATAAAATATCTAGGCTAAAGTAATTTAAGTGACGAAGTACCCTCAGATACAAATTCTAAGAGGTTCTCCAGAGTCTTAACTTTTAATCCCATGCCATGGTTTAAGCGGATTTATTTATTTCATAAAACGACGCTTTGAAAGAGATCCTAAGGTTTCCTAAAGTAGATGGTCTTTAGTGAATTTTGAAATTTTGTTCAAGTGCTCTTTAGGGCCAATCTTACTGAAAAACTAATATCTGACACCACTGTAAGTAATGTATTTTTATTTAAATTCTGCAAATCGATAGGAATAATCCCTTCAGCTTCTAATACGACTTTGTAATCACTTTATTGTTAATTCTTTCAATTTTTATCGTAACATTTACAAGTTTTCTTTTGACAAAACTTACAAACGACTACACACCCTTTTAAGCTTCTTAACTTGTTAATAAATTACAAACAATTTATTACATTTAAAAATTTTAGTAAATTAATTTAAATTAAAACTTTTTATTGTTTGGTAGTTCCACCTTTAAATAATAATTTCTTTATTCTTTTATATTTATTATGCTAATTTACTGGATTTTACATAATTTTTATCCTTGCAATTTTCGTAATAATACAAAAAATTATGACAAACCTAAGATGAGATGATAATTTTTACGTGTTAGGGGACAAAATGTGTGTGTTTTTTTAAGGTGGAGAGGAGGGCCAAGGCTTTATTTTCATATAAAAGAGATCCTCGACAGATACAAGTTATCAGTTTCATTGTAATAATCAAACATGAAGGTAATACAAAATATAAAAATTTGAAATAATTAAATTAATAATTATTTTTTTAAGGTCCTCGCTCTTTTCCTCATCGTCGCATTTGCAGCATGCGTTAACGGTAAATAATTTTTCTATTTATAATAATTTATTTTTTCTTGAGTAATGCGACCTTAAAATTTTGGTCATTTTAATAAAACAAGAATTATAGTTCACTTTCTCGCTGTGTGGTTTGCATAAATTATGTTTTGTTATTTAATATGTAGGTGATTTTAATGTTTTTATTTGTTGCAGCCGGTTACTTAGGAGGTGGTTATAGCGGATATAGTGGATTAGGTGGCTATAGCGGATATAGTGGATTGGGTGGCTATAGCGGATATAGTGGATTAGGTGGATATAGCGGATATAGTGGATTAGGCGGTTATGGCGGTTATGGTGGACATGGAGGATATGGAGGATATGGTAAATCAGGATATTACAGCGGCGGTCTCGGCGGATACAACAAGGGTTACACTGGTTACAATCTTGGATATACCGGATATAACAACGGTTGGAATAGAGGATACGGAGGAGGTTACAATAGAGGTTATGGAGGAGGTAATAATTTCTATTAGTTTAATTTGAAGAAAATTAAAACTTCTTTTTTTTGTAGGATGGTGGTGAATCAGGAATTTTTGAGAAATAGCATTTTCAATAGTCTAATTCGATTCTTATAAAATTATGTTTGATTACAGCCATAAGTAATTAATGTTACATTTTTTGTAAATAAATTAATTCCAATACCAATTTTTTTTTATATTTTTAAATTTAAGAAATCCAACCCTTGATGATTTATTTGTAGATAAAAGTAGCTTGGTATAAAGCATACAATTTTTCCAATTTTGTGCTTTTCTTTCATTACGATAATTACAGTAAAATTAATTTTGCAAGTGTTTCAAGCTCCCAATAGGCAATAAAGTGAAATTGTACACTGCACAAGTGAATAATTGTGTACCTCTTCGCACGTATTTGCGAAATATTTGTATCTGGACTATCTGGATATCCTCACAGTTGAGTGTTTGGCCAATTATAATTTACAATATTTCGATTTTTGTGCTAAGGGTCTTTTGGATTTGAAATAGCAGGTTGCTGCACGTCCTAAACGCCTATGTTACCTTCTTTTGACTACTTCATAATTAAAACATAGTACACTAGTAGTTATTGCGTTACGAGCTGGAATAAACTGATGAGTGATGAAAAATCATTTGGAAACTTGAACAAGACGTGGAAAAGCATCGACACCTCTCTGCCATGAAGTCGTACAATCATCGGCTGTACTTTGACTCCTATAAAATTTACTGACAACCGGCGGTAAATTAAGAAAGAAATGGCCAACTTTTCTAGAAGTTTACTCATTTTCATGACAAGTGACAAATTATTCTCAAGTGCACCAGTGCCAGTGGTGAGCTGCGTGATGCCAATGTGTATAGGTGCAGCATAAAGAAAGTCCTTTTGTGCGATACTCAAAACTTTGGCTCTAGCGATGTGATATGTAACAGCATCTGTCGCTTGATACAGGGCATCTTAGCTACTGTGAAATGCATAATAATATTTCGATGGTAGCGTACTGTGGTGCTATTGTTAGTTTCAGCAAAGACCATACAGTAAAAGACTCTCATAGCTTATGGATGGGACAGAAAACCCCCGCTAAAGAAGATGTCGCTCGTCACTATAGGTATTTTGGTGAATACGAGCCTTTTGTACTAACGCTAAGCATTTAAGCAACGACTTAGGAATTAGGTAACTTAAATTGTGGATTTGTTAATAAATAAAAAATGGGAACATATTTAGGTAATTCTTAAGTCGTTGCTTAGCGTTAGTGCAAACGACCATAAGATAGCTTCTCGAGGCAGGAGCAACGAAAAAATTGATAAAACAAGTTTGCCTTTGAGGGATTTTAAGCGATTTTGACCTTAAAAGGCTTTCACATTTTTTATACGAGTTCCAGTAATCTTACACTATGGTCTTTGGCTTCCGCCACCTCAGTACATGGCTTAGAAAAGTTTCAAACCTCTAGAAGGCTCCAATGACTTTCACTTTTGCCTTGTTTAACAATGTCTCCCTCTGTACTTGATGGCTACTATTGGGGAAAGGTAACGCTTATCAGAGCATTTCGTCAAAGCCTTCTATGTTTAAAATGACTTTAACAGTTTTAGTACCATGTGGTATACTTACACGTACTTACTCACTTATACTTACGTACTTCGTATGGAGAAACGATAGCTGTGGTCTCACAGACACAGTTCTTATTTTTTACGCAAAAATTGGAAGAGTATGAGTTTTAAGACAAATAAGCTTTATTAAGACAAAAAAAAGTTGTAACGACGCAGAATTTTATCCGGATGCTAGACTCAAATACTGGCGGTTCAGTATTACAGCATCCTGGAAATTTTGTATCCTTTAAAGCAGCTACGAGTACTTGTCAATTTTTTTCCTTTACTTTTCCCCTAGCTCCGCCCTTGAGATCAAAATGGAGATAATTTTTACATTCCCGTGTTCAACTCTTCAACTATTTATTAAATGTTCCGATATCACCTTTTCTTAATTGTGTTAGCGACTTTCTTTATAAATGGATTAATCTTCAATCTACTTGTTTTAAAATTATTGACTTTCAAGAAATCTTTCACTTTTTAGTTATACTTTATCCTTTGAGCTACGTTGTCCTTCGACCCTTTTAATCCAATCAATCTCATTGCCTATCAAGATCTTGCACCTCGCAGTTACATTACCTTTATTCAGGGTTTCAGAGTCGACTCTATCAAAAATTGACAAAGTTTCAACGCTAATTCTCTCCAAATCTGATTTAGAGTTTCTTGCGAGTTTGTCACGAATCTTTTCACCAATATACCCGTAACAGAGGTGATGGAAATCCTAAAAAGGAAGTTGGGTGTATCTGAACTAACCGATACCGAAGCAGAAGAATACTATAACCTACAACAACAAAAATACAACAAACTTTTTCCAGTTTGGGGATGTTCTTTACTGCCAGGAGAAAGGCTTAGCAATGGGATGTTGTCTTAGTCTTTTTTTGGCCAATATATTTATGGATGAGTTCGAGTTTAACTTCATAACGAACAATAGCACATTTGGTCACCATGTATTACTACAGATATGTTGATGACATCTTGGGCCTGTGGATGGGTGACCTGGATTTATTCAATGAATTTCATAGGTATCTGAACGATTGGCATATATAGGAGCGTTAGATTTACACTGGACCAACAAGACGCTGAACGCAAGCATTAACTTTCTGTGCTATTGCCCTATGTATCGTTAAGTCATTCAACACCAGGTATACGGAAACAATAATTAATAATTATTCAAACCATCCTTTCCAACATGAAATGGCTGCATTCCACTGCTTCTTGAATAGTACCTTGTCAGTTTCAATGGCTACCGAGGAATTTCAAAAAGAGATCTCTATCATTAAGAGCATTGCACGTCCAAAGAATTACAACGAGTTCCTAATCGACAAAATGCTTAAGAGGAAGCAGGACAAGGCATATTTAAAGCTTTCAGGCTAACATCGAATGAACGTACAATAAGGATCGAAGAATCCTTCGTGGGCCCGTTATCCTACAAAATAGGAAAACTGCCGAAGTCGTGCAATAGGAGCATAGCGTTTAAATCAAAAATTAACCACAACCTCGTTAACAATAAAGACAAGCAGAAGGTACCTGAAAAATTGGGAGTTTACAGATTGAGTTGTGCAGACTGTGAGGCTAAGTGTACAGGTAGAACATTCAGAAGTTTCAAACTGAGATTTAGCGAACACTAAAGGGTTAGTGTTCGCTTAGGTGTATAAAAAACAATAACGAATACTCTCTGTTTGCTGCACATATATTGAACAGTGGCCATAATTATGACCCAGGAGGGTGCCTAGAAGTTATACATCTGGAGAACAAGGACAGAGTACTTAACCACCTCGTAGCGCTTGAAATAAGTAAAATTGCAGAACAGTCGAGCATCACCCTTAATACACAGACAATTTTTCCTCATAGCAGTTTCTATAAAATGTTTTAAAAGATCGTGCACGCCTATGAATAGAAAGAATTAGTTTAATCACTCATTCCAGGTTATTGATTAATTTATTTGCTTTTACATTTAACTAGCTAGTACGTTGAGTTGTTTGAATTGTTTTTTAGAGTTTTTTAAAGCTTTGAAGAGTTTTTAAGGTTTGATTTTATGTATCGCTTTCCTAATCTTGTGACTAATATTCTTTTTGAGTTGTAAGTTGTCACGTTTTTGTAAACAAGATTGTAAACATTTTAGCTTGTGCTGGAGATGACGATAGGGGTGTTCGTAGACCCTTGAAACCGCTACACCAATAAAGAAGAACTAGGAGAATTTAGACGTTATTTATTTAGTTTGTAATTATTTTATTAAAAGTCGTTGGAGCCTTGCGACTTATAAGTAGGTACACCTGGTTCTCTAGAGAAGATCCTGAATCTAGTACACTTGTAGCCTATTTTTAAAAAGCTTAAATTATATTTTAAGTACCAGAGTAGCTTACAATCGTGCTGCATGCCTAGTGGATGACGAAACCTACCCTTATCTTTAGAGTTGTTAATTTTGTGCTAATTAATGAACCAGAGGAATTGAATAATCCGTCATAGAATCAAAGTCAAAGATGTTGTGAAGTCACGTTTAGATTAAAATGAAAATAGACAGGAGAAAGATATTGTTAATACTAGAGAAGAATGGAAAAAAGAGATAGTTTAGAATTAAAGGTATTCACTAATCACGAAATCTTTTTAATATTTTTACAGTGTTTTAACAAAAAATAATCTTTTATTTTATATTCTAACTGCTTTAGACAAATACTATTCTAATTCAAGCCATATAAAGCCATTATGATACCTTAAGAATATTAATAGCAAATTTATACTGGCTTTTGCAATTTTCCACAAAAAATGAGAGTTTCGAAATTATCTTTGTTTATTTTTAATGTAAATATAAAGGGATGGTCAGCTATAAATGTAATAATCCTGGGAGCCTTCCTCTTTTTAAGTACCATTCCTGAAATGCAAATAACAAATATTTAAATTAAATTCACACGCGTTGAGAATCAATCCTTGTATTGTACAGGATTTTCCAAATCAATAAATAAATTTCAACAAATTGTTGACTTTTAATTCAGTAAAAATTATCAGAATTGGGGGATAAATATGGGAGTTAGGTTGGTAGGAGTTAATATCGAAAAAATCAATTTTAGAGCTTTTAATTTTGCGTAGGTACATAATTTTACATAATTCGTGAAATTGTTATTAATTACCAACTATAAATTTATTACGAGAAAAATTCAGTTCTCGGAGTAGGCCGCATTATTGCCATTGCAAGGCGAAAAAGAGTAAATTTTTTGTTATCTCTTTACTTGTGTCAATGCCTGCAACATACTTAATAGTAAAAAATGATTAAGAAATTATCATCTTCACAACATATCGGTCCTTGTAAGGTGTTTTTGGTAGATTTTGCTGGATCTTCCTATTATTATGTTGGTTTTTGAAATTTTCCACAAAAAATAAGGGTTTCCAAGTTTTCTCTGTTCATTTTTAATGTAAATATAAAGGGATGGTCAGCTATAAACGTTGTAATAATCATGCCACCCTTCTTCTTTCTAATTGCCATTCCTGAAATACAAGCAACAAAAATATTTAAATTAAATTCGGAAGCATTGAGAATCAATCTTTGTATCGTACAGGATTTGCCAAATCAATAAATAAATTACTACAAATTATTGACTTTTGATTTTATAAAAATAATTAGAATTGGGGTTTAAATATGGGAGTTAGGTCGTTAGGAGTCGACATTGAAAAAAAAACATTTTTAGAGCTTTTTTAATTTCGTGTACATATACTCGTAATTTTACATATTTCGTGAAATTGTCATTAGTCATTACTCATTAATTACTAACGCTAAATTTATTGGGAGAAAAATCCATTTCTAGCAGTAGATCGCTTTATTGCCATTGAGGGGCGTAAAAGCGAAAATTTAATTTTGTTATCTTTTGTTAATTAATACTTGTGTTAAAGCCTCCACTCCAACATACTTGATAGTAAAAAAATATTAAAAAATTATTATCTTCACATATCGGGTCCTTGCAACGTGTTTTTGGTAGAGCCATGTTGGATGTTCCTTTTATTATGTTGGTTTTTGAAATTTTCCACAAAAGATGAAGGTTTCCAAATTTTCTTTGTTCATTTTTAATGTAAATATAAAGGGATGGTCAGCTATAAATTCATAGCTTTCTGTTGAATATACGGCACACATCTTGAGTCTAATTACCATTGCTGAAACATAAATAATATACTTATTACATTAAAATGAAATTCAAAAGCATCCAATTTTTATAATGTTAATGAGAAGTGCAAAACAGATTAAAAGGATTTTGTTACGACAAAAAAATATATTTTCAAAAATAATAATTGAATAATACGATTTTTAATTTTCTGTGAAAAAGTGAAAGTGAAATTCGTTTCAAATGAGCACAATTTGAATAATTTTGCAATTTAAAAAGAGCGAGTTGATTGGAAATTAATATTTCCAAAATGTATGTAGAGAAAACATTTTTCAAAATTTTATAGAGATGAGCAAAATATAAAAATAGTTTCTGTTTGAATTTTGTGTAAAATAATTTCAAAATAATTAAAATAGAATTTTGTAACCATCCTGTATAGTAAAAGAAATATACAAAAATATTAAATTATTTCAAAAGAATTAAAAATTGCTATCCCAATCCAATCCCACCTAGTATTTTTGTCTTATCGTGTTATTCTAATGCAGGTGTTCGATTTAGTACAATTTATCAAGAATTTACACAATCTTGCTTCGAGTTGAAACAAATTTTAATTTAGTATGAATTTAGTTAGCTGTTAACACGGGGTGTAGTGGATGTCATTATATTTTCTTTTTTGAATTGGACAAAAAGGGCTTTCGAGTTGACTACCAAAAAACTGTACAAAGGTGAGTTTTTTATTTTTATAACTAGGGGCATTTTCAAGTTATTGTTTCTCTTGTTTTGCATTTTTATTCACGACAAATTATTAAGCAATAATTAATAATTTTAAAAGAGGAATAAAATACAAGTTAGATGCCCTTTTTTTATTTGGGAAACTTAAATTACACATAGCAGAAAAATTCTTTCGCATACGAGTACGGGCAGTTCTAAAGACAACGCAAGTACGAACGTGTTGATTTCCAAAAGACAAACCCTGATGCTTTCCAAATTTTTATAATCTAAAACTATTTTAATTTTTATTAGCGTGTACGACGAGAGCCAAATCGGGTGCAGCTACAAGACTACCCCTAAGCCGTTTATTATCAACTCGAAACATGAAGTGATTTGGATGGCACTATTTTCTTTGCCTTTTGGATTTGAAATAAGGACTTTTGAATGAACTATTGCAACAGCTGCCTAAAGGTGAGTTATTTAATTTTTATTACCACGGACAAAATCGGGTTATCTCTTTTCTACTCAAGGGTATTTTTATTAATTGATTAATAATATACTATAAAATGAACTTTATTCATTTTCACCACCTAATGGGGAGGGGGCAAGTCAGCTGCTCGTTACAGGGTAGAGGTAGTACGTTATCTCGTGAACGATGAGTCACACCATCGCAATAGTCAAAAATGTGAATAACTTGCTTGTTACTAAAAACTCTCCCGTCAATTTATATAAATTAGTCAATGTGTTTATCTTTTAAAATTTCACTACAATAGCCCTCTTCCTTCTAAATAGCCCCGTCTTCGCGTAGCTATTTTCAAGGGTATCGATCACGAGATACCGTACTACCTCTAGTTATAGTAGGTAAACTATCTGCACGTAAATAGTGTGCGTTGAAAGTCTTATTGGAAAGTAATTTCGTAAATAAATGGAACAATGAAGCTATAGGCACTCAAAATGTTTAAATTATTAAATGGCGATAGTGCACCTCGTTCGAAAGTTATTTTAATTCTCTTTACAGTCATTTTCGAAAATTCAAAATTGTATTATCTTTTTTCTACTTCTAAGCATTCTAAAGTAAAGCCTATTCATTTCCACTAAGGTCAGCCAAATTCTTTGCGTTCTTATAGGGTTACTAACCCAGTTATTAACGATTATAAAAACAAAATAGTCTAGATAAAAATCCCTTAAGTTTGAGTGTAGAAGTACAATGGAGTAAAATTAGTTTATTTTTCAAAATTATACAAGAGCTCCTTTCATAACTATTTGTAGCAACTTCCAGGGGCGTTTTATATTTTTAAAAACGAGTAGGTATGTTACAACGTTCTAGAGGGGTAAGGGGATATCAAATGTGATATGTTTTAGTAATAAACTTTGGTAAAAAAGAGTTTCGTTGCCAGTAATACTTTTGACATTAGGTACATACATTATTTAGGTAGCATAATTTTTCCAGTAAATATAATAAAGTTAACTTCCTCGTGACGTGATATAAGAAGAACAATAAAGGGATGTTCAGCAATAAATTCGAATTGTTCAGAATGAAGGCAACAATATTTTCGAACAATCAAGAAACCTAAAAATATCAATTAAAAATAACTTTTGAAGACATTTAAAAAAAATATTAGTAGTATTATATTGTACTGTTAGTAAAATTGAAGTTTTTCTAAAGGCCGGAATTTAGTCCATTATAGGACTCTTAAAGGGGGTGTAAACCAAAAAAACTTTTTTTCGTAAAAATATGCTAAAAAGTATCTTAAGAACAACGGTGAAAACCGCACATCTTTAGCCTAAATATTAACCGAGATATAAAGCATTTATGTTTCAAACATTCAAACGTGTGACGTCAGACAGACAAATACATGCAACCAGCAAGCGCATAGCTGACATTGAACTGAAGTTGACAATTTTGTTTATATGAAATTAGTCTACGAGGCTAGGCATGCTGCTATGCGACCGATGCATCGATAGAGAATTTGTCCGTGTGACGTAGCGCATTTTTGCTTAAAAACCTTTTATCTTTTGAACGGCTCATCACAGCGATGTGCGGTTTAAAAATTTGTTCTTAGAATCCCCTGTACTACAACTTTAATTTTTGGTTTACACCCCCTTTAAAGGGGGTGTAAACCAAAAAAACTTTTATTCGCTAAAAAATACTAAACAAATATCTAAGAACAACAGTGAAAACCGCACTTTCTTAGCACAAATATTAAGATATAAGCTCTTGAGTTCAAAATTCGTGACGTCAGATAGACAAAATTTCATGATTTGCCCTGGTTGCTTAGGGATATACTTTTCATACATTAATTTCTAAACTGCTAATTGGCCGATTGCGATATGTCTCGACATTTTGTCTACATGACATCACGAATTTTAACGCAAAAGTCTTCCGAACGGTCCATCACAGCTACGTGCGGTTTGAAAATTTGTTCTTACAATTTTCTGTACTACAACTTTAATTTTTGGTTTACACCCCCTTTAACAACTTATTGATGAGAAACGGAATTGTTAACAGTTTTTGGACTTTGGGAAGCTCCAGTCAGAGCACGGTTTGATTTAAAATTATCTTAGCCATACTGTGGAGTGTAGTCAGCTATTAGCTTCATGTTTTTAAAATTTAAAGTTCTTATCCTCGCGCCCTTCGGAGTAAATGACCTTAACAAATAATTTGGAGTTTTAAGAAAATTTTTGATTTGAACAGTTTTTGGACTTTGGGAAGCTCCAGTCAGAGCACAGTTTGATTTAAAATTATCTTAGTCATACTGTGGAGTGTGGTCAGCTATTAGCTTCATGTTTTTAAAGTTTAAAGTTTTTATCCTCGCGCCCTTCGGAGTAAATGACCTTAACAAATAATTTGGAGTTTTAAGAAAATTTTTGATTTGAACAGTTTTTGGACTTTGGGAAGCTCCAGTCAGAGCACGGTTTGATTTAAAATTATCTTAGTCATACTGTGGAGTGTGGTCAGCTATTAGCTTCATGTTTTTAAAGTTTCTATTTTTTATCCTGGCGCCCTTCAGAGTAAATGAACTTAACAAATAATTTGGAGTTTTATGAAAATTCTTGATTTGAACAGTTTTTGGACTTTGGGAAGCTCCAGTCAGAGCACAGTTTGATTTAAAATTATCTTAGTCATACTGTGGAGTGTGGTCAGCTATTAGCTTCATGTTTTTAAAGTTTAAAGTTTTTATCCTCGCGCCCTTCGGAGTAAATGACCTTAACAAATAATTTGGAGTTTTAAGAAAATTTTTGATTTGAACAGTTTTTGGACTTTGGGAAGCTCCAGTCAGAGCACGGTTTGATTTAAAATTATCTTAGTCATACTGTGGAGTGTGGTCAGCTATTAGCTTCATGTTTTTAAAGTTTCTATTTTTTATCCTGGTGCCCTTCAGAGTAAATGAACTTAACAAATAATTTGGAGTTTTATGAAAATTTTTGATTTGAACAGTTTTCGGACTTTGGGAAGCTCCAGTCAGAGCACAGTTTGATTTAAAATTATCTTAGTCATACTGTGGAGTGTGGTCAGCTATTAGCTTCATGTTTTTAAAGTTTAAAGTTTTTATCCTCGCGCCCTTCGGAGTAAATGACCTTAACAAATAATTTGGAGTTTTAAGAAAATTTTTGATTTGAACAGTTTTTGGACTTTGGGAAGCTCCAGTCAGAGCACGATTTGATTTAAAATTATCTTAGTCATACTGTGGAGTATGGTCAGCTATTAGCTTCATGTTTTTAAAGTTTCTATTTTTTATCCTGGTGCCCTTCAGAGTAAATGAACTTAACAAATAATTTGGAGTTTTATGAAAATTCTTGATTTGAACAGTTTTTGGACTTTGGGAAGCTCCAGTCAGAGCACAGTTTGATTTAAAATTATCTTAGTCATACTGTGGAGTGTGGTCAGCTATTAGCTTCATGTTTTTAAAGTTTAAAGTTTTTATCCTCGCGCCCTTCGGAGTAAATGATCTTAACAAATAATTTGGAGTTTTAAGAAAATTTTTGATTTGAACAGTTTTTGGACTTTGGGAAGCTCCAGTCAGAGCACGTTTTGATTTAAAATTATCTTAGTCATACTGTGGAGTGTGGTCAGCTATTAGCTTCATGTTTTTAAAGTTTAAAGTTTTTATCCTCGCGCCCTTCGGAGTAAATGACCTTAACAAATAATTTGGAGTTTTAAGAAAATTTTTGATTTGAACAGTTTTTGGACTTTGGGAAGCTCCAGTCAGAGCACGGTTTGATTTAAAATTATCTTAGTCATACTGTGGAGTGTGGTCAGCTATTAGCTTCATGTTTTTAAAGTTTCTATTTTTTATCCTGGCGCCCTTCAGAGTAAATGAACTTAACAAATAATTTGGAGTTTTATGAAAATTCTTGATTTGAACAGTTTTTGGACTTTGGGAAGCTCCAGTCAGAGCACAGTTTGATTTAAAATTATCTTAGTCATACTGTGGAGTGTGGTCAGCTATTAGCTTCATGTTTTTAAAGTTTAAAGTTTTTATCCTCGCGCCCTTCGGAGTAAATGATCTTAACAAATAATTTGAAGTTTTAAGAAAATTTTTGATTTGAACAGTTTTTGGACTTTGGGAAGCTCCAGTCAGAGCACGTTTTGATTTAAAATTATCTTAGTCATACTGTGGAGTGTGGTCAGCTATTAGCTTCATGTTTTTAAAGTTTAAAGTTTTTATCCTCGCGCCCTTCGGAGTAAATGACCTTAACAAATAATTTGGAGTTTTATGAAAATTTTTGATTTGAACAGTTTTTGGACTTTGGGAAGCTCCAGTCAGAGCACGGTTTGATTTAAAATTATCTTAGTCATACTGCGGAGTGTGGTCAGCTATTAGCTTCATGTTTTTAAAGTTTCTATTTTTTATCCTGGCGCCCTTCAGAGTAAATGAACTTAACAAATAATTTGGAGTTTTAAGAAAATTTTTGATTTGAACAGTTTTTGGACTTTGGGAAGCTCCAGTCAGAGCACGGTTTGATTTAAAATTATCTTAGTCATACTGTGGAGTGTGGTCAGCTATTAGCTTCATGTTTTTAAAGTTTAAAGTTTTTATCCTCGCGCCCTTCGGAGTAAATGATCTTAACAAATAATTTGGAGTTTTAAGAAAATTTTTGATTTGAACAGTTTTTGGACTTTGGGAAGCTCCAGTCAGAGCACGTTTTGATTTAAAATTATCTTAGTCATACTGTGGAGTGTGGTCAGCTATTAGCTTCATGTTTTTAAAGTTTAAAGTTTTTATCCTCGCGCCCTTCGGAGTAAATGACCTTAACAAATAATTTGGAGTTTTAAGAAAATTTTTGATTTGAACAGTTTTTGGACTTTGGGAAGCTCCAGTCAGAGCACGTTTTGATTTAAAATTATCTTAGTCATACTGTGGAGTGTGGTCAGCTATTAGCTTCATGTTTTTAAAGTTTAAAGTTTTTATCCTCGCGCCCTTCGGAGTAAATGACCTTAACAAATAATTTGGAGTTTTAAGAAAATTTTTGATTTGAACAGTTTTTGGACTTTGGGAAGCTCCAGTCAGAGCACGGTTTGATTAAAAATTATCTTAGTCATACTGTGGAGTGTGGTCAGCTATTAGCTTCATGTTTTTAAAGTTTCTATTTTTTATCCTGGCGCCCTTCAGAGTAAATGAACTTAACAAATAATTTGAAGTTTTATGAAAATTTTTGAATTGGAGAGTTTTTGGACTTTGGGAAGCTCCAGTCAGGGCACGGTTTCATTTAAAATTATCTTAGTCATACTGTGGAGTGTGGTCAGCTATTAGCTTCATGGTTTTAAAGTTTTAAATTTTTATCCTGGCGCCTTTCGGAGTAAATGAACTTAACAAATAATTTGAAATTTTATGAAAATTTTTGAATTGGAGAGTTTTTGGACTTTGGGAAGCTCCAGTCGGGGCACGGTTTGATTTAAAATTATCTTAGTCATACTGTGGAGTGTGGTTACCTAGTAGCTTCATGGTTTTAAAGTCTCAAATTTTTATCCTGGCGCCTTTCGAAGTAAATGAACTTAACAAATAATTTGGAGTTTTATGAAAATTTTTGATTAGAACAGTTTTTGGACTTTCGGAAGCTCCAGTCAGAGCACGGTTTCATTTAAAATTATCTTAGTCATACTGTGGAGTGTGGTCAGCTATTAGCTTCATGTTTTTAAAGTTTCTATTTTTTATCCTGGCGCCCTTCAGAGTAAATGAACTTAACAAATAATTTGGAGTTTTAAGAAAATTTTTGATTTGAACAGTTTTTGGACTTTGGGAAGCTCCAGTCAGAGCACGGTTTGATTTAAAATTATCTTAGTCATACTGTGGAGTGTGGTCAGCTATTAGCTTCATGTTTTTAAAGTTTAAAGTTTTTATCCTCGCGCCCTTCGGAGTAAATGATCTTAACAAATAATTTGGAGTTTTAAGAAAATTTTTGATTTGAACAGTTTTTGGACTTTGGGAAGCTCCAGTCAGAGCACGGTTTGATTTAAAATTATCTTAGTCATACTGTGGAGTGTGGTCAGCTATTAGCTTCATGTTTTTAAAGTTTAAAGTTTTTATCCTCGCGCCCTTCGGAGTAAATGATCTTAACAAATAATTTGGAGTTTTAAGAAAATTTTTGATTTGAACAGTTTTTGGACTTTGGGAAGCTCCAGTCAGAGCACGGTTTGATTTAAAATTATCTTAGTCATACTGTGGAGTGTGGTCAGCTATTAGCTTCATGTTTTTAAAGTTTCTATTTTTTATCCTGGCGCCCTTCAGAGTAAATGAACTTAACAAATAATTTGAAGTTTTATGAAAATTTTTGAATTGGAGAGTTTTTGGACTTTGGGAAGCTCCAGTCAGGGCACGGTTTGATTTAAAATTATCTTAGTCATACTGTGGAGTGTGGTCAGCTAGTAGCTTCATGGTTTTAAAGTCTCAAATTTTTATCCTCGCGCCCATCGGAGTAAATGAACTTGACAAATAATTTGGAGTTTTATGAAAATTTTTGATTTGAACAGTTTTGGACTTTTGGAAGCTCCAGTCAGGGCACAGTTTGATTTAAAATTATCTTAGTCATACTGTGGAGTGTGGTCAGCTATTTGATTCAAGTTTTTACGTTTCAAATTTTTAACCTCGCGCCCTTTGGAGTAAATGAATTTGACAAATAATTTTGAGTTTTATGAAAATGTTTGATTTGAACAGTTTTTGGACTTTGGGAAGCTCCAGTCAGGGCACGGTTTGATTTAAAATTATCTTAGTCATACTGTGGAGTGTGGTCAGCTATTAGCTTCATGGTTTTAAAGTTTCAAATTTTTATCCTGGCGCCTTTCGGAGTAAATGAACTTAACAAATGATTTGAAGTTTTATGAAAATTTTTGAATTGAAGAGTTTTTGGACTTTAGGAAGCTCCAGTCAGGGCACGGTTTGATTTAAAATTATCTTAGTCATACTGTGGAGTGTGGTCAGCTAGTAGCTTCATGGTTTTAAAGTCTCAAATTTTTATCCTCGCGCCCTTCGGAGTAAATGAACTTGACAAATAATTTGGAGTTTTATGAAAATTTTTGATTTGAACAGTTTTTGGACTTTTGGAAGCTCCAGTCAGGGCACGGTTTGATTTAAAATTATCTTAGTCATATTGTGGAGTGTGGTCAGCTATTTGCTTCAAGTTTTTACGTTTCAAATTTTTAACCTCGCGCCCTTTGGAGTAAATGAACTTGACAAATAATTTTGAGTTTTATGAAAATGTTTGATTTGAACAGTTGTTGGACTTTCGGAAGCTCCAGTCAGAGCACGGTTTCATTTAATATTATCTTAGTCATACTGTGAAGTGTGGTCAGCTATTAGCTTCATGGTTTCAACGTTTCAAATTTTTATCCTCGCGCCCTTCGGAGTAAATGAACTTAACAAATAATTTGGAGTTTTATGAAAATTTTTGATTTGAACAGTTTTTGAACTTTGGGAAGCTCCAGTCAGAGCACGGTTTGATTTAAAATTATCTTAGGCATACTGTGGAGTGTGGTCAGCTATTAGCTTCATGTTTTTAAAGTTTAAAGTTTTTATCCTCGCGCCCTTCGGAGTAAATGATCTTAACAAATAATTTGGAGTTTTAAGAAAATTTTTGATTTGAACAGTTTTTGGACTTTGGGAAGCTCCAGTCAGAGCACGTTTTGATTTAAAATTATCTTAGTCATACTGTGGAGTGTGGTCAGCTAGTAGCTTCATGGTTTTAAAGTCTCAAATTTTTATCCTCGCGCCCTTCGGAGTAAATGAACTTGACAAATAATTTGGAGTTTTATGAAAATTTTTGATTTGAACAGTTTTGGACTTTTGGAAGCTCCAGTCAGGGCACGGTTTGATTTAAAATTATCTTAGTCATACTGTGGAGTGTGGTCAGCTATTTGCTTCAAGTTTTTACGTTTCAAATTTTTAACCTCGCGCCCTTTGGAGTAAATGAACTTGACAAATAATTTTGAGTTTTATGAAAATGTTTGATTTGAACAGTTTTTGGACTTTGGGAAGCTCCAGTCAGGGCACGGTTTGATTTAAAATTATCTTAGTCATACTGTGGAGTGTGGTCAGCTAGTAGCTTCATGGTTTTAAAGTCTCAAATTTTTATCCTCGCGCCTTTCGGAGTAAATGAACTTAACAAATAATTTGAAGTTTTATGAAAATTTTTGAATTGAAGAGTTTTTGGACTTTGGGAAGCTCCAGTCAGGGCACGGTTTCATTTAAAATTATCTTAGTCATACTGTGGAGTGTGTTCAGCTATTAGCTTCATGTTTTTAAAGTTTCAAATTTTTATCCTGGCGCCTTTCGGAGTAAATGAACTTAACAAATAATTTGAAGTTTTATGAAAATTTTTGAATTGGAGAGTTTTTGGACTTTGGGAAGCTCCAGTCAGGGCACGGTTTGATTTAAAATTATCTTAGTCATACTGTGGAGTGTGGTCAGCTATTAGCTTCATGGTTTTAAAGTTTCAAATTTTTATCCTGGCGCCTTTCGGAGTAAATGAACTTAACAAATGATTTGAAGTTTTATGAAAATTTTTGAATTGAAGAGTTTTTGGACTTTAGGAAGCTCCAGTCAGGGCACGGTTTGATTTAAAATTATCTTAGTCATACTGTGGAGTGTGGTCAGCTAGTAGCTTCATGGTTTTAAAGTCTCAAATTTTTATCCTCGCGCCCTTCGGAGTAAATGAACTTGACAAATAATTTGGAGTTTTATGAAAATTTTTGATTTGAACAGTTTTTGGACTTTCGGAAGCTCCAGTCAGAGCACGGTTTCATTTAAAATTATCTTAGTCATACTGTGAAGTGTGGTCAGCTATTTGCTTCAAGTTTTTACGTTTCAAATTTTTAACCTCGCGCCCTTTGGAGTAAATGAACTTGACAAATAATTTTGAGTTTTATGAAAATGTTTGATTTGAACAGTTTTTGGACTTTGGGAAGCTCCAGTCAGGGCACGGTTTGATTTAAAATTATCTTAGTCATACTGTGGAGTGTGGTCAGCTATTAGCTTCATGGTTTTAAAGTTTCAAATTTTTATCCTGGCGCCCTTCGGAGTAAATGACCTTAACAAATAATTTGGAGTTTTAAGAAAATTTTTGATTTGAACAGTTTTTGGACTTTGGGAAGCTCCAGTCAGAGCACGTTTTGATTTAAAATTATCTTAGTCATACTGTGGAGTGTGGTCAGCTATTAGCTTCATGTTTTTAAAGTTTAAAGTTTTTATCCTCGCGCCCTTCGGAGTAAATGACCTTAACAAATAATTTGGAGTTTTAAGAAAATTTTTGATTTGAACAGTTTTTGGACTTTGGGAAGCTCCAGTCAGAGCACGGTTTGATTAAAAATTATCTTAGTCATACTGTGGAGTGTGGTCAGCTATTAGCTTCATGTTTTTAAAGTTTCTATTTTTTATCCTGGCGCCCTTCAGAGTAAATGAACTTAACAATTAATTTGAAGTTTTATGAAAATTTTTGAATTGGAGAGTTTTTGGACTTTGGGAAGCTCCAGTCAGGGCACGGTTTCATTTAAAATTATCTTAGTCATACTGTGGAGTGTGGTCAGCTATTAGCTTCATGTTTTTAAAGTTTCAAATTTTTATCCTGGCGCCTTTCGGAGTAAATGAACTTAACAAATAATTTGAAATTTTATGAAAATTTTTGAATTGGAGAGTTTTTGGACTTTGGGAAGCTCCAGTCGGGGCACGGTTTGATTTAAAATTATCTTAGTCATACTGTGGAGTGTGGTTACCTAGTAGCTTCATGGTTTTAAAGTCTCAAATTTTTATCCTGGCGCCTTTCGAAGTAAATGAACTTAACAAATAATTTGGAGTTTTATGAAAATTTTTGATTAGAACAGTTTTTGGACTTTCGGAAGCTCCAGTCAGAGCACGGTTTCATTTAAAATTATCTTAGTCATACTGTGGAGTGTGGTCAGCTATTAGCTTCATGTTTTTAAAGTTTCTATTTTTTATCCTGGCGCCCTTCAGAGTAAATGAACTTAACAAATAATTTGGAGTTTTAAGAAAATTTTTGATTTGAACAGTTTTTGGACTTTGGGAAGCTCCAGTCAGAGCACGGTTTGATTTAAAATTATCTTAGTCATACTGTGGAGTGTGGTCAGCTATTAGCTTCATGTTTTTAAAGTTTAAAGTTTTTATCCTCGCGCCCTTCGGAGTAAATGATCTTAACAAATAATTTGGAGTTTTAAGAAAATTTTTGATTTGAACAGTTTTTGGACTTTGGGAAGCTCCAGTCAGAGCACGGTTTGATTTAAAATTATCTTAGTCATACTGTGGAGTGTGGTCAGCTATTAGCTTCATGTTTTTAAAGTTTCTATTTTTTATCCTGGCGCCCTTCAGAGTAAATGAACTTAACAAATAATTTGAAGTTTTATGAAAATTTTTGAATTGGAGAGTTTTTGGACTTTGGGAAGCTCCAGTCAGGGCACGGTTTGATTTAAAATTATCTTAGTCATACTGTGGAGTGTGGTCAGCTAGTAGCTTCATGGTTTTAAAGTCTCAAATTTTTATCCTCGCGCCCATCGGAGTAAATGAACTTGACAAATAATTTGGAGTTTTATGAAAATTTTTGATTTGAACAGTTTTGGACTTTTGGAAGCTCCAGTCAGGGCACAGTTTGATTTAAAATTATCTTAGTCATACTGTGGAGTGTGGTCAGCTATTTGATTCAAGTTTTTACGTTTCAAATTTTTAACCTCGCGCCCTTTGGAGTAAATGAATTTGACAAATAATTTTGAGTTTTATGAAAATGTTTGATTTGAACAGTTTTTGGACTTTGGGAAGCTCCAGTCAGGGCACGGTTTGATTTAAAATTATCTTAGTCATACTGTGGAGTGTGGTCAGCTATTAGCTTCATGGTTTTAAAGTTTCAAATTTTTATCCTGGCGCCTTTCGGAGTAAATGAACTTAACAAATGATTTGAAGTTTTATGAAAATTTTTGAATTGAAGAGTTTTTGGACTTTAGGAAGCTCCAGTCAGGGCACGGTTTGATTTAAAATTATCTTAGTCATACTGTGGAGTGTGGTCAGCTAGTAGCTTCATGGTTTTAAAGTCTCAAATTTTTATCCTCGCGCCCTTCGGAGTAAATGAACTTGACAAATAATTTGGAGTTTTATGAAAATTTTTGATTTGAACAGTTTTTGGACTTTTGGAAGCTCCAGTCAGGGCACGGTTTGATTTAAAATTATCTTAGTCATATTGTGGAGTGTGGTCAGCTATTTGCTTCAAGTTTTTACGTTTCAAATTTTTAACCTCGCGCCCTTTGGAGTAAATGAACTTGACAAATAATTTTGAGTTTTATGAAAATGTTTGATTTGAACAGTTGTTGGACTTTCGGAAGCTCCAGTCAGAGCACGGTTTCATTTAATATTATCTTAGTCATACTGTGAAGTGTGGTCAGCTATTAGCTTCATGGTTTCAACGTTTCAAATTTTTATCCTCGCGCCCTTCGGAGTAAATGAACTTAACAAATAATTTGGAGTTTTATGAAAATTTTTGATTTGAACAGTTTTTGAACTTTGGGAAGCTCCAGTCAGAGCACGGTTTGATTTAAAATTATCTTAGGCATACTGTGGAGTGTGGTCAGCTATTAGCTTCATGTTTTTAAAGTTTAAAGTTTTTATCCTCGCGCCCTTCGGAGTAAATGAACTTAACAAATAATTTGGAGTTTTAAGAAAATTTTTGATTTGAACAGTTTTTGGACTTTGGGAAGCTCCAGTCAGAGCACGTTTTGATTTAAAATTATCTTAGTCATACTGTGGAGTGTGGTCAGCTAGTAGCTTCATGGTTTTAAAGTCTCAAATTTTTATCCTCGCGCCCTTCGGAGTAAATGAACTTGACAAATAATTTGGAGTTTTATGAAAATTTTTGATTTGAACAGTTTTGGACTTTTGGAAGCTCCAGTCAGGGCACGGTTTGATTTAAAATTATCTTAGTCATACTGTGGAGTGTGGTCAGCTATTTGCTTCAAGTTTTTACGTTTCAAATTTTTAACCTCGCGCCCTTTGGAGTAAATGAACTTGACAAATAATTTTGAGTTTTATGAAAATGTTTGATTTGAACAGTTTTTGGACTTTGGGAAGCTCCAGTCAGGGCACGGTTTGATTTAAAATTATCTTAGTCATACTGTGGAGTGTGGTCAGCTAGTAGCTTCATGGTTTTAAAGTCTCAAATTTTTATCCTCGCGCCTTTCGGAGTAAATGAACTTAACAAATAATTTGAAGTTTTATGAAAATTTTTGAATTGAAGAGTTTTTGGACTTTGGGAAGCTCCAGTCAGGGCACGGTTTCATTTAAAATTATCTTAGTCATACTGTGGAGTGTGTTCAGCTATTAGCTTCATGTTTTTAAAGTTTCAAATTTTTATCCTGGCGCCTTTCGGAGTAAATGAACTTAACAAATAATTTGAAGTTTTATGAAAATTTTTGAATTGGAGAGTTTTTGGACTTTGGGAAGCTCCAGTCAGGGCACGGTTTGATTTAAAATTATCTTAGTCATACTGTGGAGTGTGGTCAGCTATTAGCTTCATGGTTTTAAAGTTTCAAATTTTTATCCTGGCGCCTTTCGGAGTAAATGAACTTAACAAATGATTTGAAGTTTTATGAAAATTTTTGAATTGAAGAGTTTTTGGACTTTAGGAAGCTCCAGTCAGGGCACGGTTTGATTTAAAATTATCTTAGTCATACTGTGGAGTGTGGTCAGCTAGTAGCTTCATGGTTTTAAAGTCTCAAATTTTTATCCTCGCGCCCTTCGGAGTAAATGAACTTGACAAATAATTTGGAGTTTTATGAAAATTTTTGATTTGAACAGTTTTTGGACTTTCGGAAGCTCCAGTCAGAGCACGGTTTCATTTAAAATTATCTTAGTCATACTGTGAAGTGTGGTCAGCTATTTGCTTCAAGTTTTTACGTTTCAAATTTTTAACCTCGCGCCCTTTGGAGTAAATGAACTTGACAAATAATTTTGAGTTTTATGAAAATGTTTGATTTGAACAGTTTTTGGACTTTGGGAAGCTCCAGTCAGGGCACGGTTTGATTTAAAATTATCTTAGTCATACTGTGGAGTGTGGTCAGCTATTAGCTTCATGGTTTTAAAGTTTCAAATTTTTATCCTGGCGCCTTTCGGAGTAAATGAACTTAACAAATGATTTGAAGTTTTATGAAAATTTTTGAATTGAAGAGTTTTTGGACTTTAGGAAGCTCCAGTCAGGGCACGGTTTGATTTAAAATTATCTTAGTCATACTGTGGAGTGTGGTCAGCTAGTAGCTTCATGGTTTTAAAGTCTCAAATTTTTATCCTCGCGCCCTTCGGAGTAAATGAACTTGACAAATAATTTGGAGTTTTATGAAAATTTTTGATTTGAACAGTTTTTGGACTTTTGGAAGCTCCAGTCAGGGCACGGTTTGATTTAAAATTATCTTAGTCATATTGTGGAGTGTGGTCAGCTATTTGCTTCAAGTTTTTACGTTTCAAATTTTTAACCTCGCGCCCTTTGGAGTAAATGAACTTGACAAATAATTTTTAGTTTTATGAAAATGTTTGATTTGAACAGTTGTTGGACTTTCGGAAGCTCCAGTCAGAGCACGGTTTCATTTAATATTATCTTAGTCATACTGTGGAGTGTGGTCAGCTATTAGCTTCATGTTTTTAAAGTTTCAAATTTTTATCCTGGCGCCTTTCGGAGTAAATGAACTTAACAAATAATTTGAAGTTTTATGAAAATTTTTGAATTGGAGAGTTTTTGGACTTTGGGAAGCTCCAGTCAGGGCACGGTTTCATTTAAAATTATCTTAGTCATACTGTGGAGTGTGGTCAGCTATTAGCTTCATGTTTTTAAAGTTTCAAATTTTTATCCTGGCGCCTTTCGGAGTAAATGAACTTAACAAATAATTTGAAATTTTATGAAAATTTTTGAATTGGAGAGTTTTTGGACTTTGGGAAGCTCCAGTCGGGGCACGGTTTGATTTAAAATTATCTTAGTCATACTGTGGAGTGTGGTTACCTAGTAGCTTCATGGTTTTAAAGTCTCAAATTTTTATCCTGGCGCCTTTCGAAGTAAATGAACTTAACAAATAATTTGGAGTTTTATGAAAATTTTTGATTAGAACAGTTTTTGGACTTTCGGAAGCTCCAGTCAGAGCACGGTTTCATTTAAAATTATCTTAGTCATACTGTGGAGTGTGGTCAGCTATTTGCTTCAAGTTTTTACGTTTCAAATTTTTAACCTCGCGCCCTTTGGAGTAAATGAACTTGACAAATAATTTTGAGTTTTATGAAAATGTTTGATTTGAACAGTTTTTGGACTTTGGGAAGCTCCAGTCAGGGCACGGTTTGATTTAAAATTATCTTAGTCATACTGTGGAGTGTGGTCAGCTATTAGCTTCATGGTTTTAAAGTTTCAAATTTTTATCCTGGCGCCTTTCGGAGTAAATGAACTTAACAAATGATTTGAAGTTTTATGAAAATTTTTGAATTGAAGAGTTTTTGGACTTTAGGAAGCTCCAGTCAGGGCACGGTTTGATTTAAAATTATCTTAGTCATACTGTGGAGTGTGGTCAGCTAGTAGCTTCATGGTTTTAAAGTCTCAAATTTTTATCCTCGCGCCTTTCGGAGTAAATGAACTTAACAAATAATTTGAAGTTTTATGAAAATTTTTGAATTGAAGAGTTTTTGGACTTTGGGAAGCTCCAGTCAGGGCACGGTTTCATTTAAAATTATCTTAGTCATACTGTGGAGTGTGGTCAGCTATTAGCTTCATGTTTTTAAAGTTTCAAATTTTTATCCTGGCGCCTTTCGGAGTAAATGAACTTAACAAATAATTTGAAGTTTTATGAAAATTTTTGAATTGGAGAGTTTTTGGACTTTGGGAAGCTCCAGTCGGGGCACGGTTTGATTTAAAATTATCTTAGTCATACTGTGGAGTGTGGTCACCTAGTAGCTTCATGGTTTTAAAGTCTCAAATTTTTATCCTGGCGCCTTTCGAAGTAAATGAACTTAACAAATAATTTGGAGTTTTATGAAAATTTTTGATTAGAACAGTTTTTGGACTTTCGGAAGCTCCAGTCAGAGCACGGTTTCATTTAAAATTATCTTAGTCATACTGTGGAGTGTGGTCAGCTATTAGCTTCATGTTTTTAAAGTTTCAAATTTTTATCCTGGCGCCTTTCGGAGTAAATGAACTTAACAAATAATTTGAAGTTTTATGAAAATTTTTGAATTGGAGAGTTTTTGGACTTTGGGAAGCTCCAGTCAGGGCACGGTTTGATTTAAAATTATCTTAGTCATACTGTGGAGTGTGGTCAGCTATTAGCTTCATGTTTTTAAAGTTTCAAATTTTTATCCTGGCGCCTTTCGGAGTAAATGAACTTAACAAATAATTTGAAGTTTTATGAAAATTTTTGAATTGGAGAGTTTTTGGACTTTGGGAAGCTCCAGTCGGGGCACGGTTTGATTTAAAATTATCTTAGTCATACTGTGGAGTGTGGTCAGCTATTAGCTTCATGTTTTTAAAGTTTCAAATTTTTATCCTGGCGCCTTTCGGAGTAAATGAACTTAACAAATAATTTGAAGTTTTATGAAAATTTTTGAATTGGAGAGTTTTTGGACTTTGGGAAGCTCCAGTCGGGGCACGGTTTGATTTAAAATTATCTTAGTCATACTGTGGAGTGTGGTCAGCTATTAGCTTCATGTTTTTAAAGTTTCAAATTTTTATCCTGGCGCCTTTCGGAGTAAATGAACTTAACAAATAATTTGAAGTTTTATGAAAATTTTTGAATTGGAGAGTTTTTGGACTTTGGGAAGCTCCAGTCAGGGCACGGTTTGATTTAAAATTATCTTAGTCATACTGTGGAGTGTGGTCAGCTATTAGCTTCATGTTTTTAAAGTTTCAAATTTTTATCCTGGCGCCTTTCGGAGTAAATGAACTTAACAAATAATTTGAAGTTTTATGAAAATTTTTGAATTGGAGAGTTTTTGGACTTTGGGAAGCTCCAGTCGGGGCACGGTTTGATTTAAAATTATCTTAGTCATACTGTGGAGTGTGGTCACCTAGTAGCTTCATGGTTTTAAAGTCTCAAATTTTTATCCTGGCGCCTTTCGAAGTAAATGAACTTAACAAATAATTTGAAGTTTTATGAAAATTTTTGAATTGAAGAGTTTTTGGACTTTGGGAAGCTCCAGTCAGGGCACGGTTTCATTTAAAATTATCTTAGTCATACTGTGGAGTGTGGTCAGCTATTAGCTTCATGTTTTTAAAGTTTCAAATTTTTATCCTGGCGCCTTTCGGAGTAAATGAACTTAACAAATAATTTGAAGTTTTATGAAAATTTTTGAATTGGAGAGTTTTTGGACTTTGGGAAGCTCCAGTCGGGGCACGGTTTGATTTAAAATTATCTTAGTCATACTGTGGAGTGTGGTCAGCTATTAGCTTCATGTTTTTAAAGTTTCAAATTTTTATCCTGGCGCCTTTCGGAGTAAATGAACTTAACAAATAATTTGAAGTTTTATGAAAATTTTTGAATTGGAGAGTTTTTGGACTTTGGGAAGCTCCAGTCAGGGCACGGTTTGATTTAAAATTATCTTAGTCATACTGTGGAGTGTGGTCAGCTATTAGCTTCATGTTTTTAAAGTTTCAAATTTTTATCCTGGCGCCTTTCGGAGTAAATGAACTTAACAAATAATTTGAAGTTTTATGAAAATTTTTGAATTGGAGAGTTTTTGGACTTTGGGAAGCTCCAGTCGGGGCACGGTTTGATTTAAAATTATCTTAGTCATACTGTGGAGTGTGGTCACCTAGTAGCTTCATGGTTTTAAAGTCTCAAATTTTTATCCTGGCGCCTTTCGAAGTAAATGAACTTAACAAATAATTTGGAGTTTTATGAAAATTTTTGATTAGAACAGTTTTTGGACTTTCGGAAGCTCCAGTCAGAGCACGGTTTCATTTAAAATTATCTTAGTCATACTGTGGAGTGTGGTCAGCTATTAGCTTCATGTTTTTAAAGTTTCAAATTTTTATCCTGGCGCCTTTCGGAGTAAATGAACTTAACAAATAATTTGAAGTTTTATGAAAATTTTTGAATTGGAGAGTTTTTGGACTTTGGGAAGCTCCAGTCAGGGCACGGTTTGATTTAAAATTATCTTAGTCATACTGTGGAGTGTGGTCAGCTAGTAGCTTCATGGTTTTAAAGTCTCAAATTTTTATCCTCGCGCCCTTCGGAGTAAATGAACTTGACAAATAATTTGGAGTTTTATGAAAATTTTTGATTTGAACAGTTTTTGGACTTTTGGAAGCTCCAGTCAGGGCACGGTTTGATTTAAAATTATCTTAGTCATACTGTGGAGTGTGGTCAGCTATTTGCTTCAAGTTTTTACGTTTCAAATTTTTAACCTCGCGCCCTTTGGAGTAAATGAACTTGACAAATAATTTTGAGTTTTATGAAAATGTTTGATTTGAACAGTTTTTGGACTTTGGGAAGCTCCAGTCAGGGCACGGTTTGATTTAAAATTATCTTAGTCATACTGTGGAGTGTGGTCAGCTATTAGCTTCATGGTTTTAAAGTTTCAAATTTTTATCCTGGCGCCTTTCGGAGTAAATGAACTTAACAAATGATTTGAAGTTTTATGAAAATTTTTGAATTGAAGAGTTTTTGGACTTTAGGAAGCTCCAGTCAGGGCACGGTTTGATTTAAAATTATCTTAGTCATACTGTGGAGTGTGGTCAGCTAGTAACTTCATGGTTTTAAAGTCTCAAATTTTTATCCTCGCGCCCTTCGGAGTAAATGAACTTGACAAATAATTTGGAGTTTTATGAAAATTTTTGATTTGAACAGTTTTTGGACTTTCGGAAGCTCCAGTCAGAGCACGGTTTCATTTAAAATTATCTTAGTCATACTGTGAAGTGTGGTCAGCTATTTGCTTCAAGTTTTTACGTTTCAAATTTTTAACCTCGCGCCCTTTGGAGTAAATGAACTTGACAAATAATTTTGAGTTTTATGAAAATGTTTGATTTGAACAGTTTTTGGACTTTGGGAAGCTCCAGTCAGGGCACGGTTTGATTTAAAATTATCTTAGTCATACTGTGGAGTGTGGTCAGCTATTAGCTTCATGGTTTTAAAGTTTCAAATTTTTATCCTGGCGCCTTTCGGAGTAAATGAACTTAACAAATGATTTGAAGTTTTATGAAAATTTTTGAATTGAAGAGTTTTTGGACTTTAGGAAGCTCCAGTCAGGGCACGGTTTGATTTAAAATTATCTTAGTCATACTGTGGAGTGTGGTCAGCTAGTAGCTTCATGGTTTTAAAGTCTCAAATTTTTATCCTCGCGCCCTTCGGAGTAAATGAACTTGACAAATAATTTGGAGTTTTATGAAAATTTTTGATTTGAACAGTTTTTGGACTTTTGGAAGCTCCAGTCAGGGCACGGTTTGATTTAAAATTATCTTAGTCATATTGTGGAGTGTGGTCAGCTATTTGCTTCAAGTTTTTACGTTTCAAATTTTTAACCTCGCGCCCTTTGGAGTAAATGAACTTGACAAATAATTTTGAGTTTTATGAAAATGTTTGATTTGAACAGTTGTTGGACTTTCGGAAGCTCCAGTCAGAGCACGGTTTCATTTAATATTATCTTAGTCATACTGTGAAGTGTGGTCAGCTATTAGCTTCATGGTTTCAACGTTTCAAATTTTTATCCTCGCGCCCTTCGGAGTAAATGAACTTAACAAATAATTTGGAGTTTTATGAAAATTTTTGATTTGAACAGTTTTTGAACTTTGGGAAGCTCCAGTCAGAGCACGGTTTGATTTAAAATTATCTTAGTCATACTGTGGAATGAGGTATATATCGGATTTGTTTAGTGAATCCATTTACAAGACTTTATATTTTAAGCTGTTAGTGATGTCAATTCTTTTAAAATTTGCATTTACTTACAATCAAATTGTGATCATCACATCACAAACACATCCACAAATTCAAGACTCGTTAGACGTTAATGTAGTAGGCAGTCATCAACACAAGTTTGTATTGGAGAAGACGTGGGATTGTTTATACCAGATGAGCAACAAATGCCTACTCTCACCTGTTTAAATTTAATATGCTGTAGAACTGCTAGACTTGGTGGATTCACCAAACTAACTTGGGAGCCAAACTAACGTCACTTTGCTAAATTTCGTATTTTTTTTCTTTACCAAGAATAATTTTTTCCCTAGGCCCCTCCGTTTTTGAAATATAAGCAAATAGCTATAAAAGGGGACCTTTCCTTCCTCCTACTACCTTTAACCATATGTATAGCTAGAAACAGGGACTTTTTGTATTTTTACCTACTAACTAATCCAAGCACATTCCCGAAGAAAAAAATTTCTCCCTCTTCCATGTCCTCTACAGCTACACCCCTGTTTTGAGCTTTTGTTGACGGAACTATATGCAGTTACTGCTATATATTTCATATTTTGCTGGTTATTAACTTCTACCCTCCAGTAATTTTTTGTACGCAATTAAACGTAACCTAAACTGTAAAATGTTGAAACGACGACTACTAGACTGATATATAAACTAACAGGCGACAGTACTTTTGTTGCTCAACAAGTGTTCTGACCGCATTAGCCATACCGGCTTTTTCTAAGCCTTTCTTGTTGCATTTTCGGAGTTAAAACGTCTAGAAATTATATAAACAAATTCTTTGGATCTTATTTTATATTTCAGTATGGGAACAAGAATGATTCATACGGCCCTTTCTAAATTACACAAGTCCTAATCCTTCTCGATACAATCTCATTATGATGGTTCTGCATTGTAAGGGTGTGTTCACATTATGTTGTAAACATTTTAAGCGAACGAATTACTTTTTAAATTTTGTGATGATTCTAATCGACAGGAAACTCCAGAATTTGGCCTTATTGTCTGCATTACTTTATAATCACTTCAACTTTTTTAATTTTCCTTAATTTTAAGGCTAGACAATGAGACACATTTTCTGTCAATTCACAACCAGCCATCTCTTACAGTTGCCGAGAAGCTCAAAAACGTTAAAGTTATGAATTACCTGTGGCTGCAGCAGCTTCGGCTCCTTCCTCATTAACTTCAATAAAAGCTTTCTGTACAACTTTACTGACAACCAATTCAATGTCAGATATTTCCGAAAAATCTGCATATTTATCGAAAATTATGCCCAAACCCATCTAAAAGAAATTTTTAATAGTTTCCTTACCATACACCTGCACCTGCTAATTATAAATTCTTACCTCGACCAAAACATTTCTTAAGTCCATAGTTGTTTCAATTTTAAATTTTGGCAAAGCAACATCAACTTCGACAGTACGACAGTTATTTGTTAAAGTCGAAAGATCTATATCCAACAATTTCTTCTCTAAATCGCTAATTCCATCTTTTGCGTTAGGTAAAATTAAAACCATACTAACATCTTTATTATGGTACGGAAGTTGCAAAATTTTGGCATCCAATTCGGGATTTTCACAATACAAAAATCTCTTTTTAGCGTGCATCATTTGACAATCAACCGTATCAGTAAGAGAAGTATAAAATGGTTCGACTCTTGTAAGATCTTTATTGAACGGTTGCTTCCAAGCACCTTTGAAATAAATTGCATTTACTAACACAAGACGAGTATCTCCATCTAAAACATCCGGTTTTATTAAGTCTTTAATTTTTTCTTTAGTTTTCAATTCGATCCACTTGTTTATAACTTCGGCAGCTTCTACGTTTGCAGCAAAATTTAATGATTGCGCTTCAGACAAGAATAATTCTGCAGCTACTTTTTCAAAATTTGTTTTTAAGACAAAATCTTTCATGACGAAAATTTTATTGGCTACGTGTAAGGTAACTCCTTCAATATTGTTGAGTACATTTATGATGCCGTTGTAACCGTTAGCGGTGATTTGCTTATTCGAAACGTTGAGGGTTTTGGCAAAACATCGTTCAGTTTCGTTTGATGCTCCTTGATACGCTAAAGCTAATACTGTATGGGCACTCAAAGGTGAAAAAAATAAATTTTCTTTAGGGGTTGATTTTGATAGGATGTCGTAAAATTTGTTGGCGAATTTGGCGTTTGCGCTTGTTACTTCTAAAACTTCTGGAGACGCCATTGCTGCAGATCGTAATCTGTTGATTATAATGGATAATTATAATAAAATTAACAAAAATAACGTTGTCTTATAATGATGCAATTAGTTTTTGACTTTCTATTTGATTTACATTGTATATTTTTCTCCGTCTAATATAAATATAGGGTGGTGACCGGACCTCTCGGTCATAGGGATTTAATATGTAAAACCATACTTGGGTAAATTACCGCTTCCCAGTTTGTTTTAGAAAGATAATTTTTAAATGGAAGTTTTAGAATATAAAATTCTGATTCTAAATCAATAAATCAAATTATTCTTAGATGCTTCATAACGCCAGAAATTTAATTTGAAAATTTCAAAAATTAGTAGAAATAGCGATTGCCTTGAAACGCAGCTAAAATTAGTTTCGTTTATTGATTTAAGATGCACAATTTTATGCTCAAAAACTTTTATTTGAAGATTTTCTTTCTAAAATACACTGGAAATTACAAAAATAAAATTTTACATGTTAAATCCATTGATCCAGAATTTGCCCAGAATGCGCGAATATTATCATTATCATCAACTAATATCAAGTTCAAAGTAATCAAGGTCTTAAAAAGTAATGTTATTTTAGTGATTTAATAACGCACTCGCGCATTTTTTTATTTTAAATTATATTATTAATAATTAGGCATAAACGAACTGACTTTTTTTTTAAATATTCAAAAACTACCCATTTTTCTATTGCTAAAATGATAAACTCACCCAAAATATTATTTCTTATTTCACTTTTGTAGTAATAACTCCAAAAAATATAATCACTCTAAAATACTCACGACCTACTAACACAAAGATAAACACATGCTATTTGGCTATTACGTAATAATGGATTGAAACATCAATTAAACCCAATGACTCACTACCAAAAATTAAATACCTGAAAGTTTATTACTTAGCTATAGGCATACCATCATACATACAAGTGTATTCAACTAAAATGGGGTTATAAAAGATAGCATTTGAAAATATAGGGCAAACAAAAAAATCAATAAATTAGTGGCGCCAAATGTATATTCTCTACTCTAGCTGTTGATCGATAATTATTTATTATAATATTGGGCAATTTAAATCTGTTATTTCAGCACAATGCAGCAATGTTAAATGAATACCTATTATTTTATTCTGCATCTTCTCGAGTACATTTCAAAAACATTAACATTTGTCAACTCTTCAACTCTGAATTTCTTAATTTCTTGGCTCGGTGTACACGTACAAGTGCAACTAAAATTCCACTAATTTTCAAATTTTTTCTTTTACTGGTAATCGAATAACGAACTTTATATTAAATCACACTTTTTACTACGCTTTCCTTGTTTACCAAATTTTTTCAATCCTGCAAAATAAACCTCTATTGGAATTTAACATTTTATAATTTTTCAAAAATCCCAAATTTATAGACTTTTCAACTTTGAAAGGCTCTTAGTTAGGGAAGATATGTGTTTTTAGATCCAGCGGTAGTTTTAAAGCACGCTCTTAACTACACTACATCTGTTTAGCAAATTTTTCCAACCCTTAAATAAGCCCCTATACGAATTATACATGAATTTTTAATTTTACCAAAATCTCAACTTTTTACACTTCAGTTTTGAAAGGCCCTTTCTAAAATGTAGTTAGGGAATATTAGGACTAAAAGCGGTTTTAAAGCACACTTTTGTCTACACTATATAAATATATATAAATAAACACATCTCTAAATAAACCCCTATACAAAGTTAAACATTAATTTTTCAAAAATTCCACATTTTTACACTTTTCTGTTTTGAAAACCCCTGTGTAATGTCTAATGTAGTGAGAAAAGGAATGTGTTTTTTGATCAGGGCTGGTTTTAAAACACACTTTTTACTAAACTAATTAGTTTAGCAAATTTTTTGAACCCCTAAATAAGCACCTATACGAACTTAACCGTTATGTTCGCGGATATAGGTACCCGGGTACCTTTAGCGTTTTCATTTACGTTTTTTCTTATGTTTAAGTTAAAATTTCCAGATAACCCTTTGTGACTTCCTAAAACAATCAATTTTAAATATATTTCCACCAAAAAAATTGCAAAAAACTTTTTTGAAGGGTTAGTTTTAAGCCAAAGCATATTCATAGTCCTCTAACGCACGGACGAGGTACCCGGGTAAAGTGTGTCTAAATTTCTCTGGAACTCGTAAATCAAGAGCGGTAGATATGATAAAGAATATAACATTACACTGATAATCTAATCTCGACTTATCGCTTTATGGAACGACCAGGGAAAACATTGCTTCAGGAGCGTACTAGAAAAATTTTGAAACTCTTAATTTAAATTCACTTACCAAGAAAAACAAGAAAAACTTTCTCCTACCAAACAGTCGCATTAATTACCAAATAAATCTGTATCACTATCGCTATCTTCGTTTATATTAATTACAAGTTCCGGAACACTTATTAAATAACTATTTTCTACTTTTATTACATTAGTGGAATAGAGATATGGGACGGTCATAGAGGTCTACGGATGTTGGCTCCCATTAGCAATTTTATGCTTGAATATAATTGAGGACGATGTCCTGAACAACACCTTATAGTTTTGTCAATCCAACTAGTGCCGGAACATTAACAAAAATGTGAAATTTTATCTCAATTTACAATGCAATTATGATTCGTTTCTTGTTCGGTGCCACCCCAATAAAAAAATATTACCACCAGTTTTCTGTTATGGGCCAATAGTCTATACGTACGATGCGATTTTTCGTTGATACATACAATCAAAACCGATTTAATCAAAGTGTGCCGATCATTTTGAAATTTTGTATAGAGTCATAATTTCATATTCTGAACAACTTTTGTTAATGACATTTTGCTATATTGTTGACTAAAACGATACTTTACCTGAACATAAAATAGATTTCTCTTAATTGTCACGGAGGCCTTCAATTCTAAAAACTAAAAATATTGTTAAGATTCATTTCAGACCAAGCAGGGCTGAATTCCAGAACATCAAAATGAAATTCCGAAATTTTTTGTCAATTACACCTACGAGCCCAGTCGCACCTTAATTGGACCAAAAATATTTGACATAAAATTTAATTTGTCTAAATTAAAATTTATTAAATTAATTTAACTTTAAGAAAGACAACTATGTATATTTGATACAGTAGAGTATTAACCACCAATAAATAATGTTTAATATAAACTCGAATTACAATAACCTTAAAAATAATAGCAAAAACAAAATTATACCTGGCGCATATCAATTGGACCAAAACTTAAGCGCAGAGATAAGTGGTATTTTTACCTATGCGTAATTTTTATGGCTGTAATTTTATGGAATATGCATTGAACAATCTAATGCTAACAATAATTTAAATAATTTACTTCGTTATTTGTTAAAATGGTTCCTGGAAAGCTACCATCCTATGATTTCGAAATTTTGTCTGGAAAAAATCACCATGGATTTTCTGGGCATAAAATTGCATTAAATCTTAATATTCCTCAAGGAACAGTGAGAAACTTAATCTCTAAATTTAAGTATACCGGAAATAATGAGTCAAACGTTAAAACTGTCCGTATTTCAAAAATTTCAAGAAGAGATAATTGTGCTTTTCGTACACTAATTAAACAAGATCACCGAGCTTTCCCACGAGAATTGGCTGTGAAATGAGTAGATGCGATTGGTAGACCAATATCAGACGATATTGGTTTGAGATTCCATAGTAAATACATGTAGGTACCGGGGTACCTCATCCGTGTGGAATATGAATAAAAATTCTTCGCGAACATAACGGTTAAATATCAGTTTTTAATTTTTCCAAAATTCCACATTTTTACATTTTTCTATTTTGAAAAGCTTTTTGAAATGTAGTTATAGGAAAGATACATATTTTTTGATAAGGGGTGGTTTTAAAGCACACTTTTTACTACACTATATTTGTTTATCAAATTTTTCCAACCCCTAAATAAACCCCTATAGGAACATAAACATGATTTTTTAGTTTTTCAAAGATTCAAAATTTTTACACTTTTCGGTTTTGAAAGGCTCTTTGTAATGTATTTAGGAAAGATCTTTTTTTTTAATTAGGGGTGGTTTTAAAGCATACTTTTTACTACACTTTACCTGTTTAGAAAATTTTTCCAACACCTAAATAAGCCGCTATACGAACTTTTACATCCATTTCTAATGTAGTTAGTAAGATACGTGTATTTTGATTATTGGTGTTTTTAAAGCACACTTTTTACTACACTATACCTGTTTAGAGAATTTATCCAACCCTTAAATAAGGCCCTGTACGAACAATTTTTGATTTTTCCAAAATTCCACATTATCACACTTTTCTGGTTTGAAAACCTCTTTAAAATATAGTTAGGGATGATACGTGTTTTTTAATTAGGGGTGTAAAATTCTACAATTTTATTTTATTTTGGATGTACAGTGCCGTTTTGAAATTTTTATAATAACGATTACCGGGGAAGTTATAAGGGAAAAACTACAAAATTGTCCTCCCAAGTTAATAGTTCTCAAAGTTGGGGTTAAAATTTAGAAAAATCGCTTTATCTTCAAAAGTACTGCAAATATTTTAATAATTTTTATTACAAAAGAATAAATTTGAGATTTTTGAAGTTTTGACATTCAAAATGACATTTTTTGATCTTGTACACTGCCAGTGAGTTGCTATAAAAAATTTTAGTCTAAATACTGTTAGGTATTTTATCAACTCTTCACACACAACTTTTAATTAGTGAGGAGAGCGGGTAAGCCACCAGAGAGGGATGCCAAATGCAAATTCTTAATTATTGTTAGGTCAAAAATAGTTGATTTGCCAAAAGGCAGCCCGAATACTGTTTGGAAGTTGTATGGTCTGAAAATGTTGACTTCGGCCCAACTTCAACGCTGACTAAGCCACTGTGCAGGGATGGCAAATTTTTTGGTCGATTAATTTTATCTAAATGAAAGAATGGCAAAGTGGCAACCCGAATACTATAAACTTTTTTACCGAATATTTTTAACAATTTCATTAAAGGATTGTGAGCGCTTAAGCCAGTGTTCACGAAGGCCAACCAGATTTTCGTGTTCGGTGAGTATCAAATAACTTATCCCCAAGAGCTCAGCCTGAATACGATCACCCCGTTTTTTCTGTTAAGGGCCACGGTCTATTACGGCAAATCGTATTCCTTGCATGAGTACACCCCTAGATCTCTGGTTGTTTTAACTCAGGGGGGGTTGGGTGGTAACATGAGGGGTGCTAAACTCATATAAAACAAACACAGGGGCTCATGATAGTTGCTTCCACGTAGCGAGCCCTGGGCAACGGCAATTTCCAATAAATGAAATTTAACCCTACAGTAAATACGTGAAAAATAATCCCACCAGTGCATACGTCAGGTCCCTAGTTTGATTGCCATTCTCCTCAAAGTTTGATCATTTTTTAAAAACTTTTTATATAGAAATTGATCATTAACATTTAGAAACATAAAATATTTATAAATATTTGTGATTAAGTAACTCTAAATTAATACAAATGGCATTATTACATAACATGTGCATAATGTGCACTTTTTTTATATTAGGTATAAAAAGTCATCTTAAATTTTCAAAATTACAATTTTTCTGCACAATTAGCACAAACAAAGTTAGAATGTTCCATACAAATACAAGTGTCACATATTTTACAATAATAACGACTTCTGCGCCTCTTCCAAAAAGAGCAATATTTTCCCTTATTTTCTATCTTATTTTTAATAATAATAACTAACCAGGGGTGGGCTGGAGCCGGCTCGGTCCGGCTCGCGCGAGCCGGTTGTTAAAATTTTTGAAACTCGGCGAGCCGCTTGTTAAATTACCCCTAAAACCAAAAAATAAGCCATTTTAATAGTATGTTTATGCAAAATATGCACATCGCGCCGATGTGCCACACACTCGCAAACATATCATTGCGCAATGCACTACACACATCATGTGCGTACGTAAAATACGTTTTTTTTGCTTCTACTTAAATAATAGCGAGCCGGTTGTTCAAAATTTGGCAGCCCACCTCTGTAACTAACTAAAATTAGTTATTTTTGTACCAAGAGCGCGAAGTCAGTGTTTTGAGTAGGTACGCGAGAGCCGATTGAAAAAGTCTTTCGAGCGCACTAAAAACACTTCGCGCTCGTGATACAAACAATATTTTTTGTACAACTGTCCAAAAACCATCCAAATATAAAAAAATACTTAAAATCATTCAACTGACAGGAGAATTTGAATTTTCAAAAAAAAAAATTTTTTTCACAATAGGTGCTTTCCATTTGATTTTCTGAACTGTACCGTACGGTACTTTTGGAACAGTTAGTCGTACCAAAAAATAGGTAGGTACGATAGGGGGCAGGGGAATGTAATTGGGAACAGTTAAAAATAACTAGTCGTACCAATTCAAATGGAACACCAAAATATTCAGCAGGTACTGTAGGAACTGTTCGGAGCTGTACTTTTCAACAAATGGAAAGCACCTTATAAAAGTATAAAACCGTGAAAAATCGCGTTTTTCTTCAAACGTCAAAAAAAGTTGACATTTTGTTACTGAACTAGTAAGGTTAAGGTTAAAGTTCTACTTTTACATCCTAGGAGGTAAAAGTACATTCTAACCCTAAATATTTACAACAAATTGAAACGTAAAATGATATTTCTAAGCATTTGTAATGTAAAAAGGTAATGTTTTTATAAATTTTCTGTTATTATTCGCTGCGTTTAATAATTAGCTTCTTTTTACAAGTTAAAGTTAATTTTTAAAAATATTTGACAATTGAACTACAAATAATTTTCAAGAGATGGCGACACTTAAAAAAATTTTATTTTTGGTTTTAAAAAATTTAGTTTTACGTTTGAAGAAAAAATTAAATGTTTCATACGGAGTAAAAATGTCACTTTTTTTAGGTTAGTCAGTAGGGCTTGTCAGACGAAACGAAGTTGAGTCTGACAACTACTGACGACAATCTACTATTTTAACGGAAACGAAAATAGTTATTTATTTTATAAGAAGACAAACTGACGTTTTGGGTGACAAGACTGTGTTTGGCTGAAGAGCGAGCGTAGCGAGCGAGTCTGGCAATACAGGCGAGTCACACAAAACTACTTTGACTCCGTATAAAACATTAAATTTTTTCTGCAAACACAAAGCTTAAAACTGAAAATTTTGATTTTTAAAAGAGCACCATCTCTTGTCAATTACTTGTAGTTCAATTGTCAAATATTTTTTAAAATTAACTTAAATTTGAAAAAAAAGCTAATTATTAAACAAAACGAACTAATTATAAAGGAAAATTTAAAAAACATGATGTTTTTTACATTACAAATGCTTAAAAAACATTTTTTACGTTAAAAAATAAAAATTATGTAGGGTTAAGTTTTTACTTTGTCTGTCTAGATAGAGAAAAATACTTTGCTTACAGTTTTTCCTGCCTCGGCGGGAAAGTTAAACTTCACAACCTTACATATTGAGTGTTGAGTGACACAAAGTCAACTGTTTTTGACATTTGAAGAAAAACGCTTATTCACGTTGTTAAGGATAACAAACTGTTATAACCACCCTTTTTGTAACAATAACATTCTTCTATTTAAATATTAAGCCCTCTTTTCCTTTTCTTTGTACTTTAAAAGCATTCCTTCGAACCTTTCTCTAACCGTTTTTCTGGACTTTACTAATAGCTTTTCTAACCTTCCAATCACGACTCTTTCTACCCTTCTTTTCTTATCATTATTTTCTCTAATTTTAGTTAAGGTATATGTGAGTTAGTCTTAGTTTAGGTTTAGTCAAGTCAAGTTTTAAGTTAGTCAAGTTTTAATCAAGTCAAGAAGTTTTAATAAAGAATTCACTACCATAAGTTGGTTTCTTAACCTTTGCCTTTCGCGAGATCCCTAAAAACCCCGTTAACGGGTCAAAGTTAACAAAACTAAAAAATGCTACTATTAAAAAATAGCAAACTTCGCGCTTTGTAAATTAATGATATTAAAATTTGAAGTTTTTTTGACAGTTGGACAAAAAATAAATTTTTGAAGGCCTGTTGCGATTTTTCAATTTTTATTGGAAGTTTTGATAAATTTATATGGGACGCTCATGGTTAGTTAGCTTTTCAATTGTTTTGAAATTTATCATAGGAATATCTTTAGCCGTCAACAATATCATAAAAATTGCTACAGTTATGTTTTGTTCTTAGAATTTAAAAATCTCAAATTTCATCGAGACCTTGTTTGTTGTTACTGTTAGTCATAATTTTTCTTTCGTTGCTGTTTCGAGTTTAAACTTGATCGTCCAATAGTTTTAAATATTTTTCGCGCTGTAGTTTTTAATTGGATAGTTTTTCTCTTCACATTCAGTGGGGAAAAGTTGATAAATAGGCCCTCGAGCGTTTTCGAGAGCACTTAATTACTGAATTAGTTACTGAGTTTTTGATAACTTTTGAAGTTACTGTTTTAAGTCAGTTTACGCTTATGCAGATTACTTGATTTGTGTTAAATTTTGGAAAAATTAGTCGAGTGTTTGTGCCTTTTACCATCTTAAATTTCACTCAGAGTGCAGCGTTTCTATTGTCGAAAATTAAATTGAGGGACTTAAGTTGAATAATTGAAGTGAGTGTGTGCCGTTTCTGAAGTTTGTGTGAAGTTCTGGGGTGTTAATCATCCACCTGATCAGATTAATTCTGGATTTGTTGTCGTCGTTTTTGGTGCAAAACTCGACCAAATATTAGGGGTAAATTGGTAAAGTTCGCCACCCCCTATTACTCATAAAGAGGAATTTAAAAGTTCAACAATAATCATCGTGTATTCGTGTTCAAGTTCTGTAAAATAATCTTCAGAACCCTCTTCTGAACATCTTTATCCTGTCGTGGATTTTGCGTCTTCGTTGTGGGCATGGGCATCACCTCGTTTATCGCTTTCCAGCTGTCGCTCGCTGCTATGCTATAACCAACGACCACCACTCATATTAATATTACTAAATGACATCTTATGAAAATCTACGGTCTTTGTGGCAACAACATCAGCATGAAATTGTAAGTCAAATTGTGCAAATTTTAATTGTATCTTTGTGGTGTTAAAACGCCAATTTTGCATTGAACATCAAAGTTATAGGTTCATTTAATAATCATTTTTGAAACTCTAAATTTTATTGAATTAACAATGTTTTTTTTTAAATGTTAAAGTAATAATTAATAGTTTGTTTAAATTTAAGTAATTGTCCTAAATTTTAATTTTTAAAACAGGATAATCCCAGTGAGCTGTTTGCGTTTTGAAGTTCATTTTATTAGTTCACTGGTATCGTCTTAGTTCTTAGTTGTCAAATAGCTAAGAAACTTGGCAACAATGTAAATTTTTCATAAAGTAATTTAAATAACCATATAATTCTGTCCAACTTTGCTAATTTAACCGACTCTGAATCTCTTCTAATAACAAAGTTACCCATATAACATAGTGAGATTATTGTCACCCTGTATATTGCTAATGAATACACATTAACTAATCAGACACCCCGTATAAATCTGAAACGCGAATAAAAAAAATAAATTTTAATAAAATGAACACTAAATTCATAATAAACTAACACACACTCAGCTAAAAAATAAATCCGCGAAGTCAATACGTCAGGCTTTTCAGGCCCAAGTGCTGTTCTATGCGAAATTTAATACACTTGTAATAATTATTTAATTGTTTTTGTTATACAGGGTGTCCCGGGAAGAATCTGCCTAACTTCAGGGGTGTATTCCTTAGCTCATTTTAAGCAAAAAAAGTTATATCAACATAGGTCCGATTCGGAAAGGTTACTGAGTTATAGCTTGTTGAAGATAGTAGTGGATTACGATGTGGAAGACGTCGATGTTATTCCAACACGGAAGGTAAACGTTAATTGCGTGTTTCAAATAACCACAATTACCAGTTAAGTTAACTTACAAGTAACAGCAAAAAAGGAAAGCATTATTTAACAATTTTATTCAAAGCCGACTCTTTACAATTTTGAATATTTAGCTATTTTCTTCGACTAGCCATAACTCGCTAACCTTTCCGAATCGGATCTATGTTGTTATAACTTTTTTTGCTTAAAATGACCTAAGGAATACACCCCTGAAGTTAAGCAGATTCTTCCCGAGACACCCTGTATAATCTTACACTTCCAATCAAGGTCGAAAGGTATAATTAGTTTCATAAGTCTAGTTTAAAAAATATACATGGTACATCAAAAATAAAACAGCGTAGGCCTGTCAGGCCCGACGTATGTTCTGCAGGGTTAATTAACCAATTTCACTTCTTGAGGGAGGCTAGAACTGTCGACTTTATAACAAAGAAATGTTACGTAAAATTTAGTAAAAAGACAATAATTGTGAGTATACTCAAAATATAAATACATCTCAAAATGCTCACGGCAATTATCACGAATAAGAAAGATGTTTTTTCAAGATTTACAAACGACCTAATTGCAAACTTGTTTTGGAATTCTCTACGATTCGTTAGAAAATCCAAAATACGAAATTTATCTAAGAAGGAAATCGATAACCGACTTTGGTGGCTTGAAATGTTTAAAAATATTTTTCTTAATTCTTCTTCCATTTTATGTAAATAAAGTAGGACACTAAATTTTTAAAATTAAAAAAAATCCAATGGTAGCCTCTGTAGCTTCTAAAAATGAAACTAATTTCAACTTCAGATGGAAATTATTTTTACCTCAATTATAAAAGATGCTACGAAATTACGCCATAGAGAGTCAATTTTTAGGCCAGATAGGTATGATTCATTTGTTAATGGAAGCTCGTAGAGACAAATTGCAAAATGAGGAAGATAGCGATAAAACTATATGTTTCAAATATTTAAAACTCTATACTAAAATTGTTAAATGACATGACAGCTCAAGTTCTAATTTTTTATTCCGCCGCATTTGTTACCTCTTCAACAATGATGAATCAAGCTGGCTCACGAATTGGTCATCAATACTGACGTACAAGAAAGATTACGCCAAGAAGTCGATGAAGCTTTAGCTAAATTTTGAAGCGAAGTATTTAGATGATGGTCGTTTCAGGTTAGTGTGTCGAATTTTACAAGTTTTTGTTTAAAAATTTTATATTTTACAGAAATTTTAAGAAAATTATGTGGCTATGATTGTCGAAAGATTTGAATTAACTGTTAAACCTTACAGTGGCAGTTGTTCAACTTCAAAATGTACGAAATTCTAGAGAAAATTCGGAATTAGATCTACAAATTCCTAAAAACTTTGAGAGAAGGGAAACGAATTGAGATTCAAAATAAAATCAAGTAAGTCGCGTGAGAACGTACATTTGGACTTCATTATAATCGGTTATTCTTTTTCCAGTGTCATATTCTTGGGTTATTTCTTAAGCAAGGGCTGGTAACGTTTTAGGACCTAAGTTTTTCTACAAACATCTACAGTATTGTATTACTGTGGTAATAACTGAAGGAAATACTGAATGTAGAAAGATAAAATGTACCAAAAGGTCCAGGGCCGGACTGGCTTGGCCGGTAAGTCGAGGCTTAAGTGAAATTAGGATCAAATGAAAATAAATGGAAAAATATACCCACGATCAAAGCGGAACATAGCCAAATAACACAGGGAATTACATTTGCAATTACATTCAAATAATTATTGTATTAATTTGACAAATCATGGCTGTTCATAGTTTTTCAAATTACGAACATATTAAAATTTCTTCTTCAATCTTAGTCTTTAATTAAGAAGTATTTGGTATCAACAGACATAGAAAATAATTCTCTTTCAATAGATATTGTTAATTGTTACCATTCTTGTAGATGAAGCTAGTGAGCAGTTTTTACAATGAATTTCAGGATCAAAATTTAAAATTTTCCGATCTTGAAATTCAGCCCTCGAATTTAAATTAGTTTGGCAAAAAACTAGCGTTTCAGGCGTTTAAAAAAGAGCTCTATCTCCTTAAGGGGCAAAGTTAACATTTAATCCCCAGTTGTGACAGAGCCTATAACTTTTTAGAAATGCTTTGATATTATGATTACAAGAGGACAAATATTCCAGAAACTTAATTCAGAAGTTTGTCGGTTTCCTGCTGGAAGACTGAATACTAAATGTATAGTTGAGGTCTTAGTAAAATTATAATTCCATTTATTAATAACTACTATAGTAAAACAATGTAAGTCGTTTAAAGAAATTACTAATTAAAAATAATTACGGGGGGGGGGGGTATATTATAGTTCTACCTAAATGTTTGAAATCTCTAGCATGGGCTAAATTAAAATTGAAGAACTATTTGTTTTTTTGTACTTCGGATATTCTGGTCGCAAAATAGTATATTATAATACATGTGTATAAGAAAGACTTTATCGCATTAGCGACGAAAATTACAAGCGCGAGCTTGCGAGTGCTTGTAACGGCGCGTATGCGATAAAGTCTACTTATACACGAGTATTATACGCTATTTTTTATTATAATTGCAACTAAAACCTATATAAAAGAGAAAAAAATCTGTATTTAAAATTTGAAAATTAAGCATGCCGATTTTGGATATATTTGTTGCCACAGAGATGCTTTGTGTTTACATTGAAGAACAAGTCACACAACAGTTAATTATTGTTGTTACCTAGACGACTTTATAGAGCACTTGTGCTATAAAGACGATTTTATGAACGCTTTTTAGTGTGAAATTGGCAGATTATAATGCAAGTATAATAAAAAAGAATTTTTATTGTACCTACCATTACATGTGCTTTTCTTACATCCTAAACCACAGCTATTTTTTGAATAGGTAAAAGTGGTGAATACAAAATAAACAAAGAAAGAAGAAGATAAATAAATAAATAAATAAATAATGTTTATTGATGTTCATACAAAAGAGTTTACATAAGTCAAAATATATCTAGATATTCACTTCACATCTATACGAATATACGATCAACAGTAACATCATCAAAAAATTCCTGAAGGGAGTAGTAAGCTCCTCTCACAAGTACATTTCTAACCACAGTCTTAAACCTCCCATTGTCTAGCACTCTCACTGACCTCGGTAACTTATTGAACAGTTTCGGAGCAAAATAATTTACACTACTTCTCGATTTGTAGATTCTACCGTAATTTAAAGTTAAATTATTGTTAGCGCGAGTATTATGAGAGTGGACGTCACACTGGGAAGAATATTTGTGGTAGTTCTCTTTAACATAGATTAAACATTGAAAAATATAAATACAAGGTACAGTCAATAAATTATAACGAGTGAAAGCGGACTTACAGTCTTGCCTATATGCTAGCCTACACAAAACCCGGACCGCTCTTCTCTGCATTTTAAAGATTCTTACAGTATGAGCAGATATGCCCCATACTAGGATAGCATATGTGATTTTTGATTGCACCAGGCTATGAAAAGCCATAAGAGATGTCCTCATAGACACCTTGTCTATAACGTTTCGGAGTGCAAAAACACTGCTACACAGAGAAGATGCCAGAGCCTCGATATGACTTTCCCACGTCAGCTTGCTGTCCATCACTACGCCTAAGAACTTCGCTGTTTCATTACTTGTAAGGTTAAATATCACAGTTTTTGTTTTATTGTGGTTTAAATAGAGCTCACGCGACGCAAACCACTCCCCTGCAGAGTGAACCACCGACGTCAGCTCACTTTTCATCAATGCGACATCGCTGCCGCCCGTCGCTATTGTGGTGTCGTCTGCGTACTGGACCACTTTGGCACCCACAATGCTCTCCGGAAGATTATTCACGTAAATGAGGAACAACAAAGGTCCCAGAATGGATCCCTGTGGAACACCTCGCTCCACCCCTGTACAGCTTGATAACCTTTCGTTATAAAGAACGCACTGTTTTCTATTCGCCAGATACGACGATATCAGCTTCATACTGGTTTCTTTAAAGCCATACTGGGATAGGGACCCGACAAGAATACCATGTGAAACACAGTCAAAAGCCTTGCTGAGATCACAGAACGTCACTCCCGTTGAGACTCCCTTATCAAAATTGCCATATATGTATTTACACAGCTCAAGTATGGCCTGAACTGTGGATTTACCTCTTCTAAAACCAAACTGGTTTTCAAAAAATAGATTATTTGATTCGAAGTAATCAACGATTTGTCCCGACAATATTTTTTCAAATATTTTTCCGACCACCGGTATCAGCGATATTGGCCTATAATTAGCAACATTATCAGCACTACCCTTCTTATAAATTGGTATGACCTTAGCAACCTTCAAGCATGTTGGAAATGTACCCTGCGCCAAACACAGGTTAAACAGTCCGGCCAGTGGTGCAGCCAAAACATTTTTCACACACTGGAGAACTTTGACATTTAGACCATAAACATCTGTACTGTTACTTTTCTTCAAGGCATGAATTGCATCTCGGACTTTGATGATTGTTGTTTCGTTAAACTCAAAAGATGGTCTGTCACCATTAGAAGGTACCATAATGTCACTGTTAATGACCTGACGGTGGTCAAATTCTGATATAACGCTATTTACCACGTCTACAAAAAACTTGCTGAAGTCTTCTGCATCTAACTCGGTCGATGGCGGAACAGGGTCTCTTTTTAAATATTGGTTCAGCACCTGCCACGTGGCCCCCGAAATGTTCGTTGAGTTACCAATAAAACGGTCGTTTGCTCTTTTCTTTGCGTCCGAGATTGCACTTTTATATAATTTCTTATACTGTTTGACAATTAACACATCACACAGACCCAGCCTGGACATATCTCCAAGCATCACAAGGAGCTCTCTCATTCTTCTTATTTCATCGTTGAACCATTCATTATCAATAGCATATTTACCCCTTACAGAACTTGCCGCTTTACGTTTAACTGGGAAGGCTTCGTTAAAAATAGCACACAATTTATCATTAAAAGAATTAAAAATAACATCAACCTCAACATCGCTTGACAAAAAAACATTCCAATCCACATCGTTAACAATATTAAAAAACTGATTTACGCCAGTCTGCGTGATTGGTCTATAACTAACAATTTTTTCAGAAACAGGTGCTATCTCTAAAAACAATTTAATTGCAACCAAAGAGTGGTCTGACAAGCATGGATCAAAAGTGTTACAAACATAAAGACCATCATCCACATTAGTTAAAATGTTATCAATACATGAATTGTTTCTTGTGTTTTCGTTAATGGTCACTCTAAAACCGTAACTATTTATCATATCACAGAATGTGTTTGATCTATAGTCCCTAACATTAAAATTTACATTAAAATCACCATTAATTACTACATTATCAATTTTCTTACTCAGCCTAGAGATCACACCAAACATCTCGTTAAAAACCTCCAAAAATTCACCAAAATCACCGGCTGGCGAACGATACACGGTTATTATACACAGGCGATGATCCTTCACCCAAATTGAGGACACCTCACATGTAATTTCTTTCGACAAAGAGTCAATTTCCTCAAGGGGAGCACATTGTAAATCAGCTTTACAGAAAATTAAGATTCCACCATGCTTCCTTTCCACTCTACCATATCCACCTGCCATTCTATAACCAGGTAGGTCAACCAGATTTAATTCCGCTGCAGTACACCAACTCTCAGTAAAGCACAAAACATCATAAATCCTGGAATGTCCATCATTTTTCAAGAAACTTTGAATTTCGTCAGTTTTGTTTTTTATGCATTGTATATTTAGGTGCATAATCTGTAAACAGAACTTGTCTTTATTGCAGCAGTCCTTAGCTGTTTTAGTCGGCTCATTATTATTGTGTAAACTGCTGAAATTGCGTTGAGCGTCGAAAAAAACTAAAACGTCTCACCTGAACTCCTGCTGGCCACGTTTCGGCTTTTTGTAGTTTTTCTAATAAGGTCATATCAGCACCCACCTTAAATGACAAGCTTTTTGCTTCCTCTCTTTTGGGCATCACTTCCACCAAAAATTCACTTTGAGGAAATTTACTTTCCAAATATCCTCTGATTTGATCCACACCGACACCAATCGCCACCCTACCAACATGCAACCAAGCTCGTTTGACTGCTCCGGCAAAACTCGTGGCAGCCGGCAACTTCGATGTATCACCCGTACCAGTTATTGGATTTTTGTTCGTGGTTTTAGTCGCATTTACTCTTGTATTCTCATCCTCTTTCGTTTTAATTTTTGTTCTCACTTCTACCGGCTTTTTGTTAACAGCGGCAACGTCGCTTTTCGTTTTATTTACATCCGTTATCTTACTATCACGCTTTAAAAGATCTATTATTTGTTCTAAGTTATTTCTAGATTTTTCTAACTCACTGTTTAATCGTTTTACACAACTCAATTCCATTCTAGCCATTTTCAAATCATTTTCTACTGTTATCATCTCAATACTTTTCTTCACACTTTTGAGGTTACCACAAACTTCGGTAGAGTTTTCGTCTTTTTGATTCTTTTCTATCAACAGTCTTACACCTTCACTGACCACTACACTATCTGGCACCTGTTTTGTTATTATTATATCAACTAGTACGTCTTTTTTTAATTTACTTAATTCAGTCGACATCTCAGCTGTACTCGCCATTGTTGCGCCAATATTCATAATGTTTATGAACGCCGGAAATGAAGTAAACTTTTGATTTTTAAATGGAACACCTTATATATTTTTACTTTTTTAAAATCTACATTAAATTTTGAATACAGTAGAATCAAAAAAATTAATTTTATAAGCAAAAATAGTTTCTTTTTTCAAAAATTACGCTGATTTCAAGAGTGCTGTGATGTGGTATAAAATCATCCGTGAGAGGTACCTACTTGTACTATGAAAATTACTTTTACACCACAAAAGCTGGAGGATGGTGTTGTGGAGCTTTCAGAAGGTAATTTCGTCACATTTCCTTCAATATATTCATTTTATCAAATGGCAACATATCGGAACAATTCTACCTCAGATAAAGTATTTTTTTCTAAATACAACGATAGAGTTGTTCCGATATGATGCCATTTGAAAAAATGAAGTTATTGAGGGAAATGTGACTAAATTACTTTCTGAAAGCTCCACGACACCAACCTTCAACTTTTGTGGTGCAAACATAATTTCCATAGTGCAATTAGCTCTCACCGATGATTTTCTACCACATCACAGCACTCCAGACAACGGATTATTTTTTGAAAAATAAATTTTATTTTGCTTATAAAATTAATTTCTTTGATGCTACTGTATTCAAAATTTAATGTAGGTTTCAAAAGAGTTAAAATATTTATGGTGTCCCATTTAAAAATCAAAAGTTGACTTCATTTCCGGCGTAATCGGAAGTGACAAAATTTTCACAAGTAGTTAAAACAATTGCAATTTATGTGAGTATAATCCACACCAAATTTCATTTTGATATGTTGATAAATAACGAAGTTACAAGAGTGTTCCAAACCCCTGTGTCACCCGGTATATTGCTTATTTCGGAATTTCGGTCATCTTTTCAAAGGTTTATTATTTGGAACTTTATTTACCCTTCAGAATAATAATGGAAAAGAATTTTTTTATGGATTTTTAAAATTTTATAGAGATTTTTTAAGCTCATTCCTTTAAAAATGTTAAATTCTTTTAAGATAATTTAGAAAATTTAGACTTCTGGGAGGGGTAATTACCTCCATTAATCCCCTCCCCTCCCCGAAAACCCCCCTTGAGCTATATGGGGTGTTTTTCTTAAAATTTCTACCACTGATTTTGATAATATTATATCAGCTGCATAAAAATATTGAAATTTTTTTTTATATTATTTCGAGAGGACAAATGTTGCGTTTTTCTTTCAGGAACTTACTATATACGTTTGTCGGTCTCCTGATGAAATACTTTGAATATAATAATTGTTGTAAAACAATATCTAACTAGTCTAATGACAGCGCTTGATTTAACTTGAACAATATGTTAAATTTGAACAAATTTTTAAGATCTAAACTACAAACCCACCAATTGATATTCCGAACCAGAAGTAAAGTATCGAATAAATTCAAATTCTATTCCAATTGGTGAGTTGATTAGAAATAATCAAATCAGCAAACATGTGGAGTTCTCTGTAAGTGTTTATTTCTCCTTAACAACTCTCCGGAGCACAAACAATGAGCTGCGTAATCTCTCACATATATACTGTCATTTAGTTTTTAATTTTTATAGTCTATCAATCCACAAAGAAGTATAACTCGGTCAATATTTACAATTCTAAATTCTTAAACCGTGTCATTTATTAATTAAAATCTTACAGCCCTTTACTACCTGTCTTTTCAGAGTATAACTTTCCACAAATATAAACAAATCAGAATAAATAAAGAAGACGAGCAGTTCCCAGCTTCTATATGGACATAATAAAAAGTAAAATGTACGAAATTGTTGGAAAATCAATTAACAATTAGTGTGAACAAACTTTTGAAAGATCTAAAGTACCTGCTACAAGCTACAAGCCCACAAATTTATATTCCATTTGATGAGTTAATTTAGAAGTAATGAAGACAACTGCAAACGTGTGGAGCTCTCCTAAGTGTTTATTTCTCCTAATATTTAATATCAATAACATTATGCTCTGATAATATTTTTTCAAATACTAATAACAATTAAAATTATTTAACTAGTGTTATTTTAAGTCCATTCTCTAAATTAAATTTCATTGTATGAATTTTGCGACCAAACTAAGTTTTGACGTTTGTAGTTCTTTCGTTGCAGTAGCTTATTTGTTTATTTTTACTAGACAAACTGAGACAAACAAGCAAATTTAGTAGGCTTTTGTGCCCTTTACAAATGAACTACTGACATTTTTTTAGTGACATCTATGCGTAAATAAAAGAAGTAATAAAGGGATGCCGATAACGCAGATAACTTTTTACATTTCATAATGTTTGACATTATAGTGTCAAGTGCACGTCAAGTGTCAACAAAATTTTAAAAAAATTAGGAAATAGCTATTCTTTAACTTATAACTAGTTTGTGTTACGAATTAGTTTAATTTGTGTAAATTTAACTGCGTGTTAATTATGTATTTTAATCATTTAACAAGAAACAGGTGTTTCGGGTTTATTTGTTCCACTTGCTATATCGTAATAAAGCTTCATGCAAAACTTTATTAATTTTCTCTATTTTTAGGTATTGCTGTATTAATAGGAAGTAAATAGATTAATTTGAGTGGAGATGAAATAAAGGACACTTACTAGTTATTACTGAAAAAGCTTACGTGTGTGTATTGCATATCTTGGTCATTTTAAGAAGAGATTAAAATTATATTACTTAAAAATCTGACTCAATTATCTGTGTAAGGAGCAATCGGTCTTATACAAAATTGTCACACAATCAATGAGAAACTCGTTTGACGTCTGCACAAACTTTCGGATAATGTGATCTACTAGTCCGCTAATAGGATGTATAGTATTGGGGTATTAAGCGCTATATTATATCTAGTAAAATCTTGTAGTAATTTACTTCTGTTTTTTACAGGGAATAGGTAAATGTACACAAAAATGTACGAGTCTGAAATTAAACAACAAAAAAGAAGAAAGCAGTAGCGAGCTAGTGATACGGACATATAAAACTGAAAAGTTACGATTGTTGAACAATCAATGAACAATTAGTTTGATCAAATTTTTGGAAGATCTAAACTACACACCCATCAATTGATACTCCGAATCAGAAATAAAGTATCGAATAAATTCAAATTCTATTCCAATTGGTCAGTTAATTTAAAAGTAATCAAAGCAGCAAACATATGGAGCTCTCTGTAAGTGTTTATTTCTCCTTAACAACTCTCCGGAGCACAAACAATGAGCTCCGTAATAAAATAAATAATAAAAATAAACAAAGAAGTATAACTCGGTTAATATTTACAATTCTTAAACAGAGTCATTTTTATTAATTAAAATCGTACAGTCATTTACTTCCTGTCTTTTCAGAGAAAACTTTCCACAAATACAAACGAATTGGGAACTGCACAATAAATAAAGAAGAAGAGAAGTTTCCATCTTCTTTGGACATTATTAAAGTAAAATGTACGAAATTGTGGTACAATCAATTAACAATTAGTGTGCAAAAACTTTTGGAAGATCTAAACTACCAACTACAAGTTCACCAATATTGATCAAGTACAGATAAATTGTATTCTATAAATTCAAATTCTATTCCAATTAGTCAGTTAATCTCAAAGTAATCAAAACAGCAAACTTATAGAGATCTCTGTATTCATTTATACTTGCACAAATAATAATCTCACATATTCATGAAAAGTCATTTACTTTATAATCAATAAGTAAACAAAGAAGTATAACTAAGTTAATATTTACAGTTCTAAATTCTTAAACCGTGTCATTTATTAATTAAAATCTTACAGTCCTTTACTACTTGTCTTTTCAGAGTACAACACAAATATAAACGAATCAGAATAAATAAAGAAGACGAGCAGTTCCCAGCTTCTATATGGACATAATAAAAAGTAAAATGTACGAAATTGTTGGAAAATCAATTAACAATTAGTGTGAACAAACTTTTGAAAGATCTAAAGTACCTGCTACAAGCCCACAAATTTATATTCCATTTGATGAGTTAATTTAGAAGTAATGAAGACAACTGCAAACGTGTGGAGCTCTCCGTAAGTGTTTATTTCTCCTAATATTAATTTAATAACAATAACATTATGCTCTGATAATATTTTTTCAAATACTAATAACAATTAAAATTATTTGACAAGTGTTATTTTAAGTCCATTCTCTAAATTAAATTTCATTGTATGAATTTTGAGACCAAACCACGACCAAACTAAATTTTGACGTTTGTAGTTCTTTCGTTGCAGTAGCTTATTTGTTTATTTTTACTAGACAAACAAGCAAATTTAGTAGGCTTTTGTGCCCTTTACAAATGAACTACTGACATTTTTTTAGTGACATCTATGCGTAAAAAAAAGAAGTAATAAAGGGATGCCGATAACGCAGATAACTTTTTACATTTCATAAAGTTTGACATTTAAGTGTCAAAGGCACGTCAAGTGTCAACAAAATTTTAAAAAAATTAGGAAATAGCTATTCTTTAACTTATAACTAATTTGTGTTACGAATTAGCTTAATTTGTGTAAATTTAACTGCGTGTTAATTATGTATTTTAATCATTTAACAAGAAACAGGTGTTTCGGGTTTATTAGTTCCACTTGCAATATCGTAATAAAGCTTCATGCAAAACTTTATTAATTTTCTCTATTTTTAGGTGTTGCTGTATTAATAGGAAGTAAATAGATAAATTTGAGTGGAGATGAAATAAAGGACACTTACTAGTTATTACTGAAAAAGCTTACGTGTGTGTATTGCATATCTTGGTCATTTTAAGAAGAGATTAAAATTATATTACTTAAAAGTCCTACTCAATTATCTGTGTAAGGAGCAATCGGTCGTATACAAAATTGTCACACAGTCAATGAGAAACTCGTTTGACGTCTGCACAAACTTTCGGATAATGTGACCTACTAGTTGTAAAGTATTGGGGTATTAAGCACTATATTATATCTAGTAAAATCTTGTAGTAATTTACTTCTGTTTTTTACAGGGAATAGGTAATTGTACACAAAAATGTACGAGTCTGAAATTAAACAATAAAAAAGAAGAAAGCAGTACCCAGCTTGTAATACGGACATTATAAAACTGAAAAGTTACGATTGTTGAACAATTAGTTTGAACAAATTTTTGGAAGATCTTCGAAAAAATTCAAATTCTATTCCAATTGTTCAGTTAATTTAGAAGTAGAAGCAAACATGTGGAGCTCTCTGTAAGTGTTTATTTCTCCTTGCACAAATAATCGTCCTGACTCCCATATATTATACATAAAAACTGTCATTTTATTTTTATATTCGATAAAAGAACAAAGAAGTTCACTCAGTTAACACTTACAATTTATAAATTCCTTGAACCTTGTTCTTTACCAATTAAAAGCTCAAAAAAGCTAAAAGTGATTTACTTTTTGTGCGTTCAGACAATTAACTTACACAAAAATAATCGAATTAGAGATTACACAATAAATAGAGAAGACGGTAATTCCCAGCTTCTTCTCCCTTTACCGCCTCCTTGGGAAGGTGATAACTGATAACCTCAATTAATTATTGTTGGCGTTATTTAATTATTATGGTTGCTTTTAGGTCAATATTTATCGACAGTAGTAAGTCACCACCGTATTAATATTGTTGAAAAAAAAGTACCCGTTATCTAACTTGGAACTGGTTATGGTATTCTGAGCTCCTTTCCAAAGCTCCAACGTTTAACCTACTGCAGCAGTAGTTTTCAGTGAGTATTGCAAATTTGAAAAGTTCAAATAATATTTAATAATTTAATCTTACCGACAAAGTCGCCTCAAGACGCAAATGTCTCGCCAATTTATGTGACAGAACGTGTAAATGAACATGAACTTGTTACAAATAACATGTATTGTTTGATTACGGAATGAAAAGCTTTCTTTTTTTTACTACACAGGGCGTTCTGAAACAACGTCAAAGAATTTCAAGGATGATAGAGTAAGTCAATACACTCATTCTTTAATGTTTACACGTCTGCAACAGAGACATAGTCTACTCTACTTTATAGGGTAATTCTTATGTGCTGGTTGTTAATTAATGGTTTTTGCAGTATCGTCCTTTGCTAATATACAAATTTGAGGAAGGATCAAATATTGAAGGCTACAATGTCGACAAGTACAATAGAAGATGGGTGGCTACAAGGAACAGCAATAATATCAAATTATATTCCAAGAAAAGTTAACTGGGGAGGAACACCTACATAAAATTGAAGGCAGAAGAATGTCATAAGAAGTACCTAGTTAAATATAGGTTCAAAGAAAAACGTCAATTGGAACACCTAGAAATCAAATACAATTTACAGAGGCCAAATGACTGAACCTGGTAGGAAGAAGAAGAAAGAGGACGTAAATAAAGGTAATTTTTCAAACTTTATTATTTTTATTATTTATTTTTCAAATATTTTTATAAGAGTTTCATTCTGGTAAATTTCATTTTGTAATCTTTAATTGCCATTGAAATATAAATCTTGTAGCTTCCTGTTTATTTTAGATCTGTTAATGATTCGAAAATTAATTGATTTTGTGCTTTTAGATAAAAACAATTCAACGGTTGACAAAGCAGCCTGAGTATCAAGTTTGTAGTTAAAAATAACTGTTCGAGGAAGCCTATTTATTACTACACCATTAACTTAACAGCGTCGGACCGGGTCACTCCTAAATGCATAAATAATATTTTTTGATGAACTGGAGTTGGATATTAAATAATAACGAGTAGCATTAATTAATATAAATCTATTGCTAATACTAATTTAGTGGTGTGTTCCATAATTTATCGCTGTTAATTTTTTTTATAACTTCCATTTTTAATTTTGAAATGTAAAAGCTGTGGGTTATCTATCAAAACGAAATTAATAAAAACATTACAATTAGTTCAAAGAAACTAAATTAAAAGAACTAAAGTTTGTAATTTTTTAATTTACTTTTCTTTTAATGTTTTAACAATTGAGAGGAATCAGTCGATTATACAATAAGCTCTTTTTAATGTAAGTGGAAAACTACGCAAAGCATAAGGTCTGTCATTGACTATTACATAACTGTTCACTTTTAAAATGATAAATATAAAAGTTCAAAAACATCAATAGTCATACCTGATTTTTTGTCATTATTTTGCCACATAACAAATTTATTAATTTTATTTGTCGATGGAGCTTCAGTCTATATTTGTTAGTTCAAGTGTTAACATGTAGTAATAAGTATAATTTCTCTTCTTAACAAGGATATCTACACACAGCAAGGAATAGAAATATTAATAAGGTACATATAATGCTTTAATTATTAATTAATTTTCTTCTGTAATTTTGTAATTGTTTGTCATAAGCGGTTATTAAACTTAAGGGTGAGAAAACCACTCGTCTAAATTCATTTTGGTATATTAACTTGAAAAATACCCGAAGGATAATTATTTTTATTTAGTTTGATGGGCATAGTAAAATGCATAAATTACATCTTTTTGTAAATTTATAGCTCTTGTAATTTTAATTTTTTAAACGATAAATTGTGGGCCTCCCAAAGTTTTAAACCGATTTTATGTTTCTTTGTTTATTAAAACATTTTAACATAAACATTAGAATAATTTAAAAAAAATAAACTTAAAAAATCCTGGTGTAACTAATTAGCAACTAGAATTAATTATAAATTGAACTAATTTTTTAAGAAATAAATTTGTGTCGTTGAAAGCAATTTGCGCCCATCATATAGGCAACCTCTTAGTTTAATACTCGCATATTATTGGACGATATTTCTTTAGTGGTAGGGCAAGTGAATAGGAGAAAGTTATTATAAATCCGGTTTTCGCCATAAGTTCAGATTCTTATCAGTAACACAGATCAGCAAATTTTAGAAAAATTAGGGTTACTCTTGTGAAAATCAACTTGCTATTCTCGAATTTTTTTTGATTGGAAGTTGTTCGTAATATTATTTTAAGTATTTCCACCGAATATTAATTAATTTATTGTAAAAATTGAAATATTGTGATCAACAATTATTTTATAATTTAAGGTAATTGTAAATGCTTATAGTAGTAATTATAATTATAAGTCATTTTTAATTTTATAGGGTGTAGGTATTGCATTTATTATTATCCTATTATAGAAAAACAATTATTTTAATTCATTTCTTAATTAATTAAAAATAGTATAAATGAATCAATCTTTTGCGTTTTATTTGTACTATGGCCTTTGTTTAAATGTATTTCTTGAACCCAGGTTGTGGCGTACGTTACATAATTATATTTCTAGTAGTGATCCATTATTTTTAGAAAAAGGTCTTATTGCATAATAAACAGCATAAAAAATATTGTTTCACATTTTTTCGTAACTTTTGTTCTTACTACAGTATCTATCACTTGCCTTACTCACAATTTCCAATTTTATGATCGTTTTCCCAAAATTTTGAGTTTTATACAAAATTAAATGTAGTTTATTTCTAAAAATAATAATAAATTAAATTAATGATTAAAATCCGACTTATATTAACTTTTTCCCGTTCATTCCCCTTACTACTAAAGAAATACCAACAATATGCAAGTATTAAAACAGAAGGTTGTCTATGTGTTAGGCAGAAATTTCAATAAATTACATTAGCACTATTTAATTTATTTCTAAGGGTGTGCGCAAATTAAAAGTTTCGAGCATAGAGTTTACATAGAGTCGTTTGAAATTTCAGCTAGAATCATATGTCCCTACAAGGATGCAATATGCTCTATGCTCTTAGCTTTCGATTTGAGCACCCCAAAACGCTGTGGTCTATGGATGCTATGCTCGAAACTTTTAATTTGCGCACACCCTAAGGGTTATTTATAAAGAAAATTAAATATTTAAGCAATTAATAAAATAGCAGTAATTTTAAATTGAAACATTATTTTTTTTATCCTGCCGAGCTCTTAGTAACAATAAACGTTACATATACGTTGTGATGTAAATCTGAAAAGTTTAAATTCAAAAAGCACAACAATTTTTATGATTCACTCTGTGTCATTTATAATAAAGTATTCCGTAATTTATTTACAGTTTCAATTCAACTTTCGTGCTAGAAGGATCGTTCCAAGTGCCGGTGCTCTTAACACCAGAAGATGAGGATTACAAGAAAGTGAACAGAGACCAAGATGAAGTTATTGTAAGTCTAAGAGATATTTTGAAATAATTATTTTTAATTAATAATTAAGTTTTGCAAATGAAAATTAATAATCGTTGGTTGATTATGGCTTTGCTTTGTAATTAAAACAAGCACGAATGTAAAAGGCAAGAGCTTTTTGACGATTCACCTTGTGTCGTAACATAATACTAAAACATGTCTTAATTCGTTTCAGTTTCAATTCAATGTTTTACTTGGAAAGATGCTTCCTTAACTGACGCTTCTCTTTGGCCCCACAACCAAACAATTACTAGAAATTTTAATGGACTAAGATGAAGTTATTGTAAGTACTACCTATCTAAATTTTTTTTCTCGCAGGGTTTTAGCAAGATTTTGAAATAATTATTTTTAATTAATTAATTTTTTCGTTTGTAAAAATAAATAAATATTGATTAATTATGGAATTGCTTTGTAATTCAAACAAGCATAAATATAAAAGGCACTAGTGATTAATGCTTTCGATGATTAAATTTGTGACGTGACATAATACTAAAACAAGTCTCAATTCGTTTCAGTTTTAATTCAACGTTTCACTTGGTAAGATGCTCCCTTAACTGACGCTTCCCTTGGGCCCCACAACAAGACGATTACTAAAAATTTTAATGGACCAAGATGAAGTTATTGTAAGTACTACCTATCTAAATTTTATTAAACGTACAGGGAATTAAAAAAAGTATTCACAACTTTAAGACCGTGTAGTACGCATTCAAATGAGTAAAAAGTTATAATTGAGGGGTGTCCAATAGTTCATACTTTTCGAGTTCCGGCCACAACTCAAAAAGTATGAACTACTGAACACCCCTCAATATAACTTTTTCTACTCATTTTAATGCGTACAGAGGGGTGTCCAATAGTTCATACTTTTCGAGTTACGGCCACAACTCAAAAAGTATGAACTACTGAACACCCCTCAATATAACTTTTTCTACTCATTTTAATGCGTACAGAGGGGTGTCAAATAGTTCATACTTTTTGAGTTGTGGTCACAAAAAAGTATGAAGTATTGCAAACCCCTTAATATAACTGCTGTTACTCACTTTTATGTATATTACACGCTCTTAAAGTAGTGAATGCTTTTTTTTAAAACCATGTATAAATTAATTGAAATTTTTATAATCAATAAAAATTTGCTTAACTTTTTTTTTAGAGACTGTCTCAAATCAAATGTAAATCCCCTTTTTCCTAATAACTTCTTTCTTCCGGTACCTTCTTTACAACCATAATATAGAATCTGCAGATTCTTCTAACTTAATTTTGTTGATTAGAATTACTTGTAACTGGGTGATCCCTATTTAGATGAATTTAGTTTCTTCAAAAATTATTTGTTGAGCTAATCACGTATTTTTCATTTACTTACTTAACAATTTTTACTTTGGTTTTTTCTTCTTAAATCTTAAACACCTTATTTCTTAAAATAACGATTTTTTCTAAATTAGGTACTTACAATTTTTATTAATGTTGAAGCGGCATATCATAGCAGTTTCTTACATTTTGCATTTTGCTTACACCCTGTATTTTAAATTACTAATTTATTTTGCAAATTAAAAATTAATTAATTGAAAATAATCATCAGTTGTCTAAAGCATAGTAATTAAAACATCTCTCATTTTATTTCAGTAGACGTTCGATCTTTTGATTTGGAAAGATGATCCGGTAACTGCAGTGCCTTTTGGTCCACATGAAGAGGATTACAAGAAAACTGAATGAAACCAAGTTGAAGTTATTTTACCTAAGTTTATTTTCTCACTGGGCTTTCGAGATATTTTGAATCGAAATACGTTTTTTTTATTATTGGTTACTAAAAATTAATTAATTGTAAATAATCATGGGGCGATTAATACTAAAATTTAAGAAGCAAAAGTCCTTTTAACGATTCAGTTTGTGCCCTTAGGTACATAAAACTACGACATTTCTAAATTAGTTTCAGGTTACCTTTGACGCGGAAAGATGCTCTCCTTCATCACACCGACAGTGCTTTTGGTTTTGGCCCCAACATGAGGATGAGGATGAGGATTAGGATGGACGGTTGGACGATCCCCAACATGAGGATGGACGAGGATTAATTTATTTTTAATTTATTTTGGATTGTATTTAAGTAGAAGGGTAGCTACACCTCGCGATTAGTTTTTTTTAAATTAATTTTTTTCAATTTAAATTCATTGCTTGCTTAGAAGGGTAGCTACCCCTATTTACTGGTCATCGCTAGCGATGACGTAGCAGCTAGGTAAGTTGCTTCCAACAGCTCTTCTCCACGTTAAAGAGAGCGCGAGGGGAAGCAACCTCTAAGACCACTGCGAGTTGTCCTCGAATTGGTCGGAGGTTGTTCCTCTTTCGTAGTCTTTAATGTGGCGATGGGCGTGGACTCCATGTTGGAATGTGGGTGTGCGTTGGCGCCGGGCGGGGAGGGGTAGGTGGGAGGGGGGTCGGCGGTCCCCTCCCCCCTACCCCTCCCCGCCCGGCGCCAACGCACATGCGCACTCATACACGGAGTCTACGCGCATGCGCATTAGAGACTAAGGAGGAGGAGCAACAACCGACAATTTCGAGGACAACCCCCAGTGGTGGATGGGGTGCCACCCCTCGTACTCTCTCGGACAAGGTGCAGGGTTGAAGCGACGCCACCTACCTAGCAGCTACCCGATAAGCAGCCATTACCAGTTTTAATATTAATTAATACTTTGTAATTATTTATTGTTTTAATTATGTATTATGTCTTGTGGGCCACCGCTTGATGAGCCGAACTCCTCAAGCGATGACTCCTCAAGTTTTATTTGTTACAGTTATTTCTTTCCAAATCTAACGAGGGGTGGACTTGTTGCAGCCCATGCCTTGGGCTGCAACCTTTAATCTTTTTTTAATGGTATAGCTATTTTTATTATTTTTAATTTCTTCTGCATACATCGATTAGGACACAATACTGAATCATTAAAGGGACTGTTATGTCTCTTGAATCTCGCTTTGGTGATTTCTAAGCGTTGGGCCGTCAATCAATATTAAATTGTTTACAAATGATTAGTTTTGAATTTGTAAAATTAATTAATTAATTAATAGTATATTATTTTTATTTTCTTGTATACATAATTATATAAAATATATGTTTTATAATATATATTTTTGTGTATTTTTTATTTTAATAAATAGTAAACTGATGTAAATCTTGATATTTTTTTTCCAAGAAAACGGCACTCTTGAAATCTTTAAGACTCTTTTCTCTCAATACTCTTCTTAATTTTCAATTAACTTTGGATTTTAAAAGCAAAAAGTAAATTTGTTGAAGGCAAATGAAGTCTTAATACATAAGACAATAAATTCCAGCTGGATAAATCTGTAATACAAAGAGTTCTTCTTTACTTGTGTGAAATGAGATGACAGAGGCAGAGGAGATTGCTATATGAGATTAAATAACAGATGAGTATGACAGCTGATATGAAAAGAGAAAACTAGAAAGGGAGCGACAGATATAAAGATAGAAAAATAGAGGAAGTTAGAGAGGGGTAAAGAGATGGATGAAATGAGATAAAAACATAGTAAAATAGAGGGAATTATAGATAGATACAGAGATAAGGAGATAGATAAAGAGATAGATAAAGAGATTGATGAAATGAGATAAAAACATAGTAAAATAGAGGGAGTTAGAGATAGATTCAGAGATAAGGAGATAGATAAAGGGACTGATGAAATGAGAGAAAAACATAGTAAAATAGAGGGAGTTTAGAGATTGATACAGAGATAAGGAGATAGATACAGAGACTGATGAAATAAGATAAAAACATAGTAAAATAGAGGGAGTTAGAGATAGATTCAAAGATAAAGAGATAGAGAAAGAGATTGATGAAATGAGATAAAAACATAGTAAAATAGAGGGAGCTATGGATAGATTCAGAGATAAGGAGATAGATAAAGAGACTGATGAAATAAGAGAAAAGTATAGTAAAATAGAAGGAGTTAGAGATAAGGAGATAGATAAAGAGACTGATGAAATGAGAGAAAAGCATAGAAAATAGAGGTAATTATAGATATATACAGAGATAAGGAGATAGATAAAGAGGCTGATGAAATGAGAGAAAAGCATAGTAAAATAGAGGGAATTATAGATAGATACAGAGATAAGGAGATAGATAAAGAGACTGATGAAATGAGAGAAAAACATAGTAAAATAGAGGGAGTTTAGAGATTGATACAGAGATAAGAAGATAGATACAGAGACTGATGAAATAAGATAAAAACATAGTAAAATAGAGGGAGTTAGGGATAGATTCAGAGATATGTATATAGATAAAGAGACTGATGAAATAAGATAAAAACAGTAAAATAGAGGGAGTTTAGAGATAGGGATATAGATAAAGAGATAACGATACACAGATAAAGAGCAAGACAAAGAATGAGAAGAAGAGAGAAAGAGAGAAAATGAGAGAGAGAAAATGAGAGAGAAATGTAGAAGCCCCAGAGAAAAAGCCCAGGGGACTTTTCTTTCTCTATCTCTTTATCTCCGTGTCTGTCTCTTTATCTCTGTTTCTGTCTCTTTTTTCTCTGTATCTATCTCTAAACTCCCTCTAACTTACTGTTTTTCTCTTATTTCATCAGTCCTTCTTATCCTTATCTCTGTATCTATCTATAATTCCCTCAATTTTACTATGCTTATCTCTCATTTCATCAATCTCTTTATCTATCTCCTTATCTCTGAATCTATCTCTAACTCCCTCTATTTTACTATGTTTTTATCTTATTTCATCAGTCTCTGTATCTATCTTCTTATCTCTGTATCAATCTCTAAACTCCCTCTATTTTACTATGTTTTTCTCTCATTTCATCAGTCTCTTTATCTATCTCCTTATCTCTGTATCTATCTATAATTCCCTCTATTTTACTATGCTTTTCTCTCATTTCATCAGCCTCTTTATCTATCTCCTTATCTCTGTATATATCTATAATTACCTCTATTTTCTATGCTTTTCTCTCATTTCATCAGTCTCTTTATCTATCTCCTTATCTCTAACTCCTTCTATTTTACTATACTTTTCT